>JAHRHJ020000106.1:0-103501 GCA_019776745.2 Taxus chinensis
CACTTCAATTTTTGGTGCTTAAAAAGAACTTAATCGCATTTGGGAAAGAATCTGTTTGACTTGTCTTCATCGAAATCAAACACTTCGTTTTTAAGTGCTTAAAAAGAACTTTTCCTTTGTCATTGCTGCATGTTTTTCATCTAGTTTTAATTAGGCTGGAAAATTGATCAAAATCGGTAGTGACACTATTTGATTTTTATTTTTCACCCTTGCACACAAAGCCAAAATCACTAGGTATAAAGCATTTAAACAAAAATTCCTTCCCTGGCCTCGCCTACTCGGAAGTGATATCCAAGAGGAAGAGCCTACGCGGTACTCGGGCCGCACTATAAATTCACAGAAAGATTTTGGTATATATTGGCAAAGCACTTGACTCCCTTATCGCAGCGGTGTGTGAAGTGCGGGGGTAGGCCCCTATATCAAGCCACGTACCGGTCTTTTACTGAAGTGCCTTTGGGACTCCTCACCAAACATTACCCAAACCATCCTTAGTTTGGCTATCTGAGTAGTTCCTGTTCTAAAAAGCCTTCCCTAACATTTTCTTTTCTTAAAAGCATCAAAATTTAAAGGAGATAATCACTTGCGCTGCTTGAATTGTCTGTGCATTAGTTAGGTCAATCTTCTTTTCTGCGTGTTTATGATGGTTATCACTCGGTCACAATCTAGAAGAATGGCTCAACTGGTTCCTTCTTCCTCCGAGATCACCACTAGTGTGGAGGTTTCGGCACCCCCCCAATCTTCCTCGGGACCGCTGTTAGTTGGTTCCCCATCCTGGTCATATAATCCTTTCTATCAAGCCAAAGCAATCCCATCACGTCCAGCTTCCCCTAGTCCTTCGGAAATATCATCTGGCTCGGAGTATGTTCCCCGCGGGGATCCTGAATTCCAGGCATTCCTCGACCGCAATCCGATAGCCCTCATGGACTACCTAGTACACAAGTCTATTCAAATATCTGATCAAGGACCACCAATCCAACAAGTGTACGATTATCCTCGTGGATCACCCCAGGCCTTTGTAGAGCAGTTTGCATCATCTCTCTTGCCTCGAGTCACGGAGAAGGGCGAGGCCCCTATGCCTCCCTTTTCTCTTCCACCTACCATATCGACTAGTTCTCAAATAGTCTTACCTATTCCTAACACCGCAGTTACCTCGAATATTCCACAACCTACTTCTGAGAGGCCTTCTGCCCTGGCTATAATGAATGCGTCTGCACACCCGCATATTGCTGTTAATTCATCTATGCCCTCCATCGTGTCCCAAGGTCAGTACCTCTTCATGAGCCAACCCCCTCCGAATAGTCAGTTGGCTCCTACTTCTCGTCCTCTAGGGGGTCTTTCTTCCAATGTTCCAGCAACTGTGACCTTCGCCCATCCTCTAACATCGGCACCCTTAATACCTAATCCGGCAGTAGAAGGCCCCTTTCAGGTCTTGTTCCCCAATATGTCCAATCAAGTCGGCACTCATGTTCCTCAATCTGTCCCGATCCAATCAACAAACATAGGAGTCCACCAATCACAGGCTCCATCCGTCATCCAACCTTCATTTTCTCAATCACTTATTATCCCACAGCCTGCCTATACGCAAGCTACTTCACAGCAAATACCCCACCCGGTGTCACCCAGAACACCTGGTTATTCCTCTTATCATCCTATCCATCAACAGATGAATCCCCCGTTGACACCTCAACAACATCCACCATTTGCTTCTTATGTAGGACATACCAATGTGCCTCCTCCTCAATCTGACGTGGTTCAAATTCTCTTCAAGAAAATCGCAGACTTGGAAGCCTCCACAAAAGGGGTTCGTCCTTCATACTCCTTTGAAGAAGTGTGTAATGAACCCATTCACCCCTCAGTGGCTTTCAAGCCTTATCCTCCCCAATGGGAACTTCCTAAATTTTCAAAATTTCATAGTCGGGAAGACCCTCAACAACATTTGCGAGCATTCAAACATGCTTGCTACCTCATAGTCCAGGATCAGGAGCTTATGCTCCGTACCTTTCCTATGTCTCTAGCAGGTCCTGCTTTAGACTGGTACAATAACATTCCTCAACATTCCTTGTTTTCTTTCTCTCAATTGGCCCAGATGTTTGTTGAAAACTTTTCAATAAATATCGCGCATAAGATCTCGATCACAGATCTTTATAACATTCGCCAATTCGATGATGAGTCTATTGCAGACTTTGTCGCTCGTTGGAGAGGGATAATCAACCAATTGTCTTTCTCCCTTCCTCAATCCCAACAAATCGAGTTGTTTACTCGATCTTGTGCTAATCACATTTCTTCCACTTTAAGGATCCAAACTTTTCATACCTTTGAAGAAGCCTTCACGATGGCACGCAAACTTGAATCTCGCGCCATTGAGCAAGGGAAGCTAAAACTTCGCTCTAAATCTAAACCAGATTTTTCTCGGTTTACCAAACCAAATTCTTCCCCTTCTAAAGACAAAAATCAAGGATCCACCAACGCTATCATATTAAAAGCATCACGAGCCGATAACACTCCTAATCAAACACCACGAAGAGACTCCTCATCTTCTCGAAAAGGGACTTCATCATCTCGATCCTTCGCTCCATTGGGGGAATCATATGCCTCTATCTTAGAAAAAATGTTGGAAGTTCGCATGATCGAACTTCCCCCCATTAGGGATATTGATGAAAGCCGAGAACGCCCATTCTGGTATAGGGAAAATGATTTCTGTCCTTATCATAGAACCAAAGGTCATGACATTGAACGATGTCAGACTTTCAAAAATCTTGTCCAGAAATTCATTGATAAAGGCGAGCTCATTCTGGATAACCCAAATGCTCCCCCAAATCAGGCACTCGATGTTTTTAAACAACCTTTTCCCAATCATGCCCCGAACCATAATGCTTCAGAGTCTCAAAAACCAAACACCCACACTATCAACTTCATCTCTACTGAAGAATCTTCTTCTGAAACCAAGCCATCTGCGAACACATCAATCGAATCAGAACCTCCTTCCACTTCATCAATCACTGGAACTCCACCATCTTCAGATAGCCCGTCTTTGAATATTCCTACATTACTAAGCACGGAGTCATCTCTCTCCGCTCCTTTGTCTGACCTTCCATCCATACCCGAGACAGTGTCATCCTCATCTGTCTCATCGTCAGACATTCTTTCAATACTCGAGGCAATTACATCCCTTCGAGTTTCCACTGCAGACACATCTACTTCTGTTGCTCCCATTCCCGCTGCAACTATGCCCTTGGTGAACGTACCTATAATTGTGCCGACTTCGACGGAAGCGTCTTCGATTTTGACCCTTCCTATCTCTTTTCCTACAGTAGTTTCACCCATGATTACTGCATCAGAAGTAGTCCCTTCGCAAGGAACTGCTTCTTCATCACCCCCTTCTTCCATCACTAATGTTACTTTGCCTATTAAAGAAAAATCAAAAGAAGTAGTACCAACACCTATACGCTCGGTTCCGGAACCTAAACCGAGACAACCAAAATCTAACATTACACCATCAGTATCTCCCCATTTGCTCCCCCCGAAAAGGTTACAATCACCTTATGCCGTTGAAGTTGTCACCATCCCTGAAAAAGGAAAGCCCATATTTCGGACCATCAAGACTCTTGGTGCTCTTCCACAAAAATCTCTCTCTACGCCTCATAAACGATTGGATTTATCCCGCTGAGAAGGCGTCTTCTTCTACACACTTATCAAAGCCATCATCTTCTTCTACAACACATTCTTCACCAATACCCCGAAAAGTAGACTTACCTACTAAAAAGACGTCACCTCTTCTATCAGGATCATCATCTTCATTACCAAAAACCAAGGCACTCTATGTTCCTCCGATTACACCTACTTTGGGAGCTTCTTCCTCATCTAAATCGACATTATCTAAATCATCAGTAAATTCGACCAAGCAACCCCCTTTGTCTCCAAAGACCGCAAAATTTGTCACATCTCCATCATCTTCAAAATCTATTTTAGGGGCTCCTCCTCCACCAAAGTCAATCATGTCTCACTTACTCCCATCTCAAGTGCCCAAGACTGCTCCTCCAAATGTCCAAACAAATAAGAGGATCCCTAAAAAGACTGTTAAACCTAACATGCAAGTTCTTTTACCTCGGCAGTCGGTTAATGTAAAAGAACCACCTTCATCATCTCTGTCCTCATCTTCATCTACCGGATTCTACACCGAAATCCTTCATCAACTTATCCAATCTTCATCCATAACCCTTCCTCCGATTAAACCTTATAACCCTAAAGGAGTGAAACCTACCTGGTTTAACTCTGATTTGATTTGTGCTTACCACCGTACCCCGGGTCATGATACTGAGGGATGTAAAGCTCTTCAAGCTGTTGTGAACAACCTTTTGGAAGAAAGTGATCTTTTGCTGGAGGAGGAGGAACAAGTACCTCCTGTCACCTTAGCCCCATCTGAGCCCCAACGATCCACTCAGACCTCTAGTGGTTCCACTCCACTTGATCTTCCACCTTCTCAAATTGACACAATCCATATCGCCACTAGAACCCAACACTATGATAACCCATCTTCATCTTCAGCATCTCGACCACGGGTTGTCATTTCTGCAGCCCCTGAAGGCGTTTCTCCTTCCTCATCAGCCCCACGACCCAGGGTCTCTATTCGTGCTGCACCTCGGGCTCAAGTTCCCGTGTCTGTTGAGGAGAGTGTTATGAAACAACTCACCCAGGCTCCGGTCAAAATGTCTCTTTTTGACCTCATCCAATCCTCTCCACAACATCGCCAGGCTCTAATCGATAATCTGCGTCGCATCGCAGTGAATTCCGATGAGCCCCAGCCCTTCGAGTTGGTTGTTGGATTGAATGGACCATCAACCGCCATTTCTTTTGAAGATTCGGAAATTCCTCCTCTTTCTTCAGAGGATTTGGAGGCTCCCCTCTTTATCACAGTCCAAATCAATAACACTACCTTAAAACGTGTTATGATCGATAGTGGAGCTGCACTCAACGTCATCTCCTCGCACACGTTTGAGCAACTTAAGTTACCAAAGAATGTAGTGTCACCCCCGCCTTTCGCCCTTCGATCATTTAACGATCAGCTAGCAGTTACTTTAGGAACTGTGGTCTTACCCATTCGAGTAGGTAAGAAGCTGCTTCATGAACTCTTCTACATTGTCGAAGGAAAATTCCACTATAATATGATCCTCGGACGCTCCTGGATTCGCGCAATGCATTGTGTCCCATCCACCCTCCATCGATGCTTAAAATATCAATATGAGGGCAAAATATATACTCATCCAGGAGATCCTTTTCCTTCCGCACAATGCGACATGACCACAAGATCTACCCCTTTAAAAGAAAATGCATGTTCTCCTGACGGGGCCTCATCTTCTTCCATACCTGCAACCAAACTACCGGATTTACAAAATCTAGAAGAGACATTGCAGCGTTTCTCACTAGGAGAGCTTCCTCTCTTTTCTTTTGATGCCCATCTCAAACCTAATGAGTATGGTAGACCAGACAAACAACCTGAATATCAACCAGGTCTCGGTCGCATCGTCACCATTGGTCTGCCCAATCAACAGACTAATTTCATCTACGGTGGTCTTGATACGCCTCACTATCACCCAGATTCTCCTCCTAGGACCAAACCTTACTTAACAGGGTTTGATTATCTACAGAATCCCACGTTTGCAAAAACTTATCTATATCGATGCGCGTGGAAAGGCTTTGGCCTGGGAAAATATGAACAAGGTATACATGACCTCACATCCATTCCCACTCTCATGCCACATCAAAAATTTGGTTTAGGATTTAAACCCCTTTCAAAAGCCACCGTCACTATTCTTGATGAGCCTCTTCCTACTGAGGAACCATCTTCTCCCGCTAAGTCAGAAACATCACTTGATGTGGACGACGACATTTCCATCCCGTCTAACTTTTTTTTTTTGATCAATACCATTTCCTTAGGGCCGTTAGCCTATGAGACTAACAATCGGTCCGCTTCTATACCATTAATCTTCCCTGAAATAGTTGGAGACGATTCTCCTACTATCAACACTATCCACTGTGTGGATGACGATTCCGTCCTCACCTATCTGGGGGCAGAGGATTCATATCTTCCCAAGACTATTCCTTCTGACTCGTCTACGCTTCTCAACGAGGCCACTATCGACCTTAATATAGGGACTTCTGAAGACCCTCGCATCATTAAGGTCGGCCAATCCCTTAATCCACAGGAGTTAGGAGATTTTACCACTTTTCTTTCCAAACATCGCCAAGCCTTTGCTTGGTCATACGAGGATATGCCAGGACTCGATCCCGATATTGTGGTCCACAATATCGTTACTCTTCCCAACATCAAACCAGTTAAGCAAAAATTACGTAAAATGCACCCTAGAGTAGCCCTTCTTGTTAAAGAAGAATTACAGCGCTTGCTCTCGGCTAACTTCATCCAACCCATCGATTATCCACAATGGGTGTCCAATGTAGTACCAGTAACTAAAGCTACTGGGAAAATTTGAATTTGTACCGACTTCCGGGATCTTAATCTTGCTTGTCCAAAAGATGATTTTCCTCTACCTAATATCGACCAACTCGTAGATTTAACTGCGGGTCATGAGATGCTTTCTCTTATGGATGGTTTCTCTGGATATAATCAAATTCTCATCGCACCAGAAGACCAACATAAGACTTCTTTCATAACTCCTTGGGGGACCTTTTGTTATCGTGTCATGCCTTTTGGTCTTAAGAACGCAGGAGCAACCTATCAACGAGCAATGACCTACATCTTCCATGATCTCTTACACAAAACTGTGGAGGATTACGTTGACGATCTCCTCGGTAAATCCAAACGTCGTCAAGATCATCTTTTCATCCTTGCACCTCTCTTTGAGAGGCTTATCCACTTTTGTCTTCGTCTAAATCCATCTAAGTGCGTGTTTGGCGTTCTCACTGGTAAACTTTTAGGTTTTATCATTTCCATTAGGGGTATTGAAGTGGACCCCGCAAAAATAAAAGCTATCCTTGAGATGCCTCCCCCTTCTAACTTAAAGCAACTCCGCAGTCTCCAAGGACGTCTTCAGTCAGTGCGTCGTTTTATCTCCCAATTGTCAGACCGTTGTCAACCTTTTCACCATCTCCTCCGTAAGAATGTTCATTTTGAATGGGATGAGCATTGCCAAAAGGCCTTTGATGATCTCAAAGCTTATCTTCTTTCTCCACCTGTGCTTACACCTCCACGCGAGGGGGAGCCTTTCTATCTTTATATCTCTGTGACTGACCATGCTCTGGGAGCCATGATTTCGCATCGGGACACTTGTGGTAAAGAACAAGCTGTCTATTACATCAGTCGTACCCTCCATGAGTATGAGACACGTTACTCCGAAGCTGAAAAACTATGTTGTGCTCTCTTCTTCGCAACTTCTAAGCTTCGTCATTACCTCCTTAATCACAAAACTTACATTGTCACAAGTGTCAATCCACTTAAGACGATTCATGCAAAGCCTTATCACAATGATCGTATCACTCGTTGGCTTATGCTCATGACAGAATTTGACCTCGAGTTTATCCCGCAAAAGTCTATCAAGGGTCAGGTTATTGCAGATCAATTAGCTGATGCTCCTCTTCCGGACACTCAAGACCCCCCTGCTCAATTCCCCGATGAAAATATCCAACAAATTGATTTTGGTCTATCTCCATTTAAAGTAAAGCTCTTCTTTGATGGATCCAAATGCCAGCAAGGGGGAGGTGCAGGTTTTGTGATGATTCCTCCTTGGGGTACGCCTATCCCAGTCGCACACAAGTTGAACTTTGAGTGCACCAATAATATGGCTGAATACGAAGCTCTTGTCTTAGGTCTTCAAAATGCCATTAATCTCGGCGCTCGTCATATTGACATCTTCGGTGATTCTGAACTCATCGTTAATCAAGTCACGGGCGTCTATCAATGCAAAAATGATATCCTTCAAAAATATCATGATATCGTTCTCGTTCAACTCCAATCTTTTGATAAGTTCACTATCCAAGCTATTCCTCGCACTGCAAATCGATTCGCAGATACAATGGCCTCATTAGCCTCACTTATCCCGCCTTTTACCGAAGACTCACGTCTTTATGTGGCTGTGCAACGATTAGATCAACCATCTCATCTTGAGCAACTAACTTCGATCAATGCTGTCACAACCCATACTCAGGATGAGTGGTATCAACAGATAGTTGATTATCTATCTCATTCGGTGCTTCCTCCAGATCTGACTTCCAATGGTAGAAGGTCTTTTATCCAACGCGCCAATCGCTATACTATTCTAGGCGGCCTTCTTTACAAACGCGGCTTTGATGGTATTTTGCTTCGGTGCCTCAAAACCCGTGAATCATCTAAAGCCATCCAGGAGGTCCATGACGGTATCTGTGGTGGACATTTTAGTGGCTTAGCTGTAGCCAAGCGCATTTTACGTTTGGGATATTATTGGCCTTCTCTTAATCGAGATTGTTGTGAATACACTAAGAAATGCGTCAAGTGTCAGCAACATTCCAATCTCACACACATCCCTAGTCAAGCTTTGCAACCTGCGGCGGATTTGTGGCCTTTTTCGCAGTGGGGTCTTGATCTTATTGGTCTCATCAATCCCCGTTCTTCACAGCGTCATCATTCTATCATTACTGCCACTGAGTACTTTACTAAGTGGGTAGAAGCTATCCCTCTTTCTTCAACAAAGGCTAAACCCATAGTTGATTTCGTCTATCAACACATCATTTGTCGCTTTGGCATTCCACATAAGCTCATCACAGATAATGGTAAGTCTTTCAAGAACGCTGATTTGCAGAATCTCTGCAACGCTTTCAACATCAAGCTCAGTTTTTCTTCTCCATACTATCCTCAAGCTAATGGTCAGGCCGAAGCGTCCAATAAAACTTTGCGTAATATCCTCGCAAAGGTAACTAGTCGAGCTGGTAGGGATTGGCATTTACATATCCCTTTTGCTCTCTGGGCTTATCGGACTAGCATTCGTACCCCTACTGGTGCTACTCCCTTCTCTCTCGTCTATGGGTCTGAGGCTGTCCTTCCTTTGGAAGTCCAAATCCCATCTCTCCGTGTTTCTCTCAGAGAATTTGTCTCCGATGAGGATTATCGTCAAAATCGTCTAGCACAACTTGAATTATTAGATGAGCGGCGTCTCAACGCTCTTGAGCATCATCAGGTCTATCTTGAACGTGTCAAGCGTGCTTATAACAAGCACTTGCAACACCGTGACTTCAAAATTGGTGACCTTGTTCTTAAGGAAAATCAAAATGTCACTACACTCGAAAGAAGTCAGCGGGGTAAGTTTGCTCCCAACTGGATGGGCCCGTACATTATCACTCATAAATATGGGTCTGGGGCTTATCGTTTATCTTCCATGGATGGTATACCTGAAGCGGAACCTCTTAATGCTTTGCATTTATGGCCCTTCTACTGTTAAAATCTATCTTACACAAATCTAGTCGCAACACAGATCTTTCATCCGTCCTAATAACCAGTCATCTACTTTCGTGGTGATTCGAAATTGTGTGGTTCTCCGCCTATTGCCTCGTTTACCTTAAATATGAGTATCGCGGCTCTACTCATTGCACGTTTCTTTTGGATATGTTCCTCCTCATGGTAGGAATACCTTAATCACCACTTCATCCGTCCCAAGTACTTATCTTAATCGGATCTACTCGGGGCATGAGTGCATGTTCTTCTATGTTCTCTTCCCCTCCATCTGATCTATCTAGGTCTAAACTCAGCTTCTTCCAAGAAGAGTTTCAAAAAAAAAAAAAAGATGCTATCCAAAAGATAGACTGATCCCTTGAAGGACAGCTATCCATACATTATCAAGTGAATCAAAAAGAAAATAGATCATGCCCTCGAAGGATGGCTATTATCAAAAATTCTAAAAATATAGACCATACCCTCGAAGGATGGCTATCATTAAAATTCAAAATACAGACCGCTCCCTTGAAGGACGGTTGTTCCTCAAAGAAATATTCAAGGCTTCTTGATCAGTCTTTTAATCAGTTTATACACTTTTTTAGCATCACTGAAAGACTTCCCGTATCGATCAGTCTTTCCATATCAAGCAAACTTCCCGCATTGATCAGTTTGCTTTTCTGCCAAAATCATGAAGCTGAGATTTAAGACCTTTTGTCGATCATATGGAGAATCCTATTTTCCTACTATGGACATGTATTCTGTCCCTTGTAAATTCCGACAAGATACTTACTTTTCTTTCCGTTTCTATCCTAGATCTGGTTTGCGACTAGTTAGTGTCAGGTTTATTTTAATCTTATATAGGGCCTTGTATGCTTGGTCTTTCGGTTTCCTATCTGGATTTTATCTATGGTCGGTTGGAAGTCCGACTTATCTTTTTTTTCTTATCCGAGTATCTTCTCTTCTAAGTCAAGGTTGTTTCCATTTACATCTTTGGCTCTTGCAAAGAGTATTCCCCATTTCTTTGTCTTGCATCCAGTTAAATTGACATTTCACATGTTAATTCAATCAAAATTTATCTTCTATCTAAATTCATCTTATCTATCAAAACATCTATCTGTATTCATTTCTCATTAAAATTACATCCATACATCAAACACATCTATCTATCTATCCATCAAAATATCGAAAAATATGTACATCCAAGGTACATTACATCTATCTATATCTATATCTAATCTATCCATCCATCACATCTATCTATCTATCCATCAAAATGTACATCCAAGGCACATTACATCTACCATCTCTATCTATCTATCCATCAAAATGTACATCAAAAATCTACCTATATCACATGTACATCCAAGGTACATTACATCTACCTATATCTAATCCATACATCTATCTATCCATCAAAATGTACATCCAAGGTACATTACATCTATCTATATCTAATCCATACATCAAACACAAGTTACATCACATCCATCTATCAAAGTTATATCCACATATCAATCTATCTAATCACATCTATTTCTATCATCTATCAGTCTATATCTATCCAATCACATCTATTTTATCCTCTATCAGTCTATATCTATATCCATCTATCCATGTATATCAAAATTAAAAGCATGAGTACAATTATATGACAAATAACATGATGAATCTATGTATACATGTGTGTCTGTACAAAAATGGGTGGCTTTCAATCAAGCCATCTATACAATGCCTTCCAATCGAGGCTACATCACTATACAGATACAAAATCTATCAATCTCTATATAGTAAAGTCCGATGCATGGAGGACACTATCTCCTCCACCCTCCTCTGCACCTGGCTGTCTCTCCTGGCCGCCGCCTATCGAGCTCGATGCACCTGCTGCTGGAGGTCTCTGCGCACCTCGATCTCTCCCAGTGCTCCCACCACCTGAGGCTCCGCTCGCTGTAGCCGTCGCTGCTCTCCTCCTCGCCCCGTACCGAGGCACATCTGGGGCATGCTGCGCTAGGGCATCCTCATAGTATCTCACCTCAGCGAGGAGAGACTGGTATGTGCTCAGGCTCACAGTACCCGGTGCTCGTAATGATGCTGCTGGTGCTGCTGGGGCTGCTGGCGCTGCTGGTGGTGCTCCTCCTAGGGTCGTGCCCTGTGTACCGGACTCTGACGTGGCACCGGTCTCTCCATATTTGGCCCTGAGGGCCTCCCTATGTCGAAAGTAGCGATCCCTCTGCTGGATCGCTATATCTCGCTCCTGGCGAGCGGTGTCTCTCTCCACAATCAGGGCATCCCTCTCCTCTGTCAAAGCCCTGATCTCCTCCAGAGCTACCTGATGTGTCTGTGTAAGGGTGGCATGCTCTCCCTCTAGTCTATCCAGCATCGCAGCTATGTCCTCCTCGTCAGCATCTATAGATGGCGGGAGATGTCGTGGTAGCTCGGTGTCATACCATGCTGCGTAACCCTCATCTACCCCTACGTCATCATCGCTGTCTGTAGAGGGTGGGGCCTCTCTCAATGGGTCTGCCGGGATCAAAATCGGCAAATCCGTCTCCCTGCTATCCCGCCTATATGGCGTGTAGGTGGTCGGCACTGTCTGTACTAGGCCGAACTGCCTCAATATCCGCATAAACGGGACTCGCTCCCACATATCCGGCCTACGGCCCCTGACCACCCGGCTCCGTCTCAATGCTACCAAGTGGGCATCCTGACCAGCCCATGTCAGAAATGCCCGATATGGCCTCCAGATGACCTGATCTGGTGTCAGCGTCCTGAAACGCTCAGAGTACCACTCGGCCGATCTACCTGTATCCCCTGCGGCCATGTCAGTCCGCCATCTCCGAAATCCATAATCAATCCCTCCCACTCCTGCTGGCATCCAAGGAAGCCCGGATGGCCTGATCACCGCTATGTGCTCATATGCCCAGCAATGGAGCACAAAACTGACGTCAATCCCTGTCCTCCGGCCAGTGGTGTACATCCATAGCTCATGATATATCTGAGCTATCAGGGCATCAGCGAAGGTAAAAACCTGTCTGTACTGCAGGATGTCGCAAACACAGTCTACCAGTAACAATGGGAATCTCCCACCTCCTGAATCTGGCAGGGCAAAGTAGGAGATAGCCATCTGAATCAAGGCTATCCACCTACTCCGAGGGCTATCCTGCCTGTACTGTGAGGCTATCCTCACTGCCCCAGATACTATCTCTGAGTCATCTGCCCTGTCTCTGTATAATCGCACTAGGGCCCTCTGCTGCTGCTCTCGCGGTGTGATCTCAATCGGGTCCCCAGTGATCGGCAGTCTCAGAATCCTGAATATATCCTCATGGGTGATGGTCATCTCACCCGTCCTGATCCAAAAAGTGCATGTATGGCTGTCCCACCGTCGTACTAGTTCCCGCATGAGCTCCACATCTCGTGGCACTCGTGTGTAATACTGGAAACCCCCGAGCCCGGCTAGCTCTAAATGTCTCCAATCTGCATCAGTCACATCAGGGAGAATCGTCTCCAATAACTCAGGAATGGCATCCCTCATATGTAGAGCCTCTCGTGCCTGCATCCACGACATCAAAAGCATAATTAGTCTCTTATTTCCCCAAATCCGAACATACGAAACAAAATTCTATCATCATAGAAGTTATTTAGTCCAATCGACGTCGATTTAACATAATCGGCGTCGATCTATGTGAGTCGACGCCGATTATATCAATCGACGCCGCTCAGGCTACAATCGACGCCGATTCTACCAATCGGCGCCGACTACCTGTCCGGGATGCCATAAACCGGACCCCGGCCTCCCAAGTTAATGCACCAAAAAAAAAAATACAATGAAAACAAAAATTCAAGTACAATGGGTTCAAGAATGACCACTTACCCCTGGTCGTATCCTCTTGCGCTTCTGACCGCTCCCAGAGGCTTCCATGGCGCTCAAAATCAGATTCTGACTCTCTCTGAATCAATCGTCACGTTGAAAATAAATCGTTTACGTTTTCCGTTCGCATATTTATATGTTCCTGGATTGGTCGGCGCCGATTTTTTGGGTCGACGCCGTTTGTTTTAGTCGTCGCCGACTAATTTGGTCGCCGCCGATTTTCCATATTTGTTTTCCATAGTGTTGATGCTTGGCTTACTTATCTATCTGATCATTGTTGTGTGCTAAATTTTGCCTTTTGGCACATCTTTTTGATATCACCATCTATTTCAGGTTTGTTCCCTTTGCATGGGACACTCGTACTTTTTGACAACTTAGAGTTAAGCGGGTCTATAGGCTCTAACGTCGTCTCATCAGGAGACCGTCTAGTTTGTCCTACCAATGTGAATTCCTTAGGTTGATCCCTTTTTATTTGTTTTTATGCATCATCAATGATCAGATCTACTCCAGACATCCGACTGGGGCATCGATTGCATTTTTCATCTACCTTTTTCAAACTTGGGATCGACTTTGTTCTATCACCCATCCCATCCCTAGTTTGAGGGGGGATCACATCATCACAAATTATTCCCTTCTTCCATCCCTTTGTTTTTGTCTCATAACCTTGCTTATCGCAAGTTACTTGACAAAAAGGGGCAAAATGTAGACACTTAAAATTGGTTACTCAATTTAGTGTCCCTCTCATCCATTTACTTGCTTGGGTAACCTGGGGCACGTTTACGTCACCAACTATCCCCTTGGGATATTATCCAATTTGTGATTTAATCACTTACTCTAAATTTAATTCACCCCATCATATCTTACCCATGAGTGATTAAATATTAAATATTTAATTACGCTTCTTCCCATGCATCTTAATCACTTATCTACCCCAAATTTATTCTATCTATGTATCACATCTATTTTTCCTCTTCCCTAAGCGGGATATTTCCCGTATTCAGGGTAAGTCTTATCTTTCTTGAAATCGCTCATTTTGGCCATCTCGGGAGTCTATTCCGCGATCGGCGCCGACCCATATGGTCGGCGCCGATTTTCTAGGAGCGGCGCCGATTATAAAAGCAAGTCTAGAACTCAGTTCTAAGGACCGAAGAGAGAGCGAAAAAGTGAACAGATGAAAAAAGGAAGCACTTACGCATGAACAGAGAGCGAGAGAGACACAGGCTGTAAGAAAGAGAGATCTTTTAGCATCAAGGGTGTCAAGTAAGGGAAGATTCTGTCTGAATCAATCCCTAAGAGGAGCACCATTACTCTGCCCACATCACGTCAACATCACACACAACCATCTATCATCTGGTGACTCTGTTCTAGTATCTCGCCAACTTCGGCACATCCAGCAGACCACATTCACCTTCTAATTCCCGAATCTTATCACACAGTCCCTGATTGATCGATCTGCCTTTAATCGACGCCGATCTCACCCAGTCGATGCCGATTCGTCTCAGTCGACGCCGACCACATCAGTCGACGCCGATTCTACCCAGTCGACGCGGATTTCCCTGCAGACAGGTAAAAGGACACAGGTAACACAAATTTAGCATTATTTCATAGTTCCCTGTTTTCTGTACTTTCTGTCTGCTGTTTAGATTCGGTCTTATTACTGCAATTAGAAAATCTAGCTTTTTACTTACATCTTTTATCATGTATGCTTCTTTCTTTAATTTAAAATTGGGACTGACATCCACCAAGAAATCTTATCGCTTCCCGGACCCACTTCTCGGGCAGTCCACCTAAATATCTCTTAACGCCGTCTTTTTCTGTCAAGCATCGGTGTCTTGTAGGTTACTCGAATCTATTGTGCGAATTGCTCGTATGTGCCCGTTCTTTATCTACATCGGCTTCCTCATCCATCTACATCTTCGGATCTTATCCATCAGGGTATCGATTTTATTGGAGTTTTTTCAGGGTTTTTGTGTTTAGTTTGGTGCATTAACTTGATAGGTAACAAGCGCGAAATCATTGATCTACAAGTAGAGAATTTTAAATTCTTGAAGCTAAGAGAAGCTTTCCATTGTCTGAAAAAGTTGTAAAATTTGAAAAATTCGTAAATTTTTGAAAATTCGTAAATTTTGAAAATTCGTAAATTTTAAAAATTTGTAAATTTTAAAAATGACTCCTCCCCAAGTGTTTACAAGACCATACCTATGCATGTGCACAATTGGTTTAGTGCCATGACCCACCGTTTGTAAAATATAGCATTTGACAACCTTACACTGGCACAAACTGCACTATTTTACACATTTGGAAAACAATAGGGCAGCAAAATCACCTATTCTGGGACCGAAAAAATTGAGACAAGATATTATCGAGGGACTTTACACTAAGGTCTCAGGATCTAATAACGACATGTCTTTAGGTGCCACGAAGTCCGAGTAATCACCCGTTGAATTTTAACGATTTTTTTGGTCATCAGAGCTCTTAAGGGACTACACCCGAATGAAGTATCCTGGTAGCAACGACATTTTTATCCCACATTAAACAGAACACCCTCCTCTATGTGTTTACTTAGCCACCCAAACATTTTGGTGCAATTGGTTTCAGTGCTACAACCCACCGTTTACAAAATATATCATTTGATAGCCTTATACTTGTTCAAACTTGCACTATCCCTCGCATCTGTAAACAATAGGGAAGAAAAAGCACGGATATGGAGATGGAAAAAAACTGAAAAATAGGATATTGTAGAAGGTCCTTATGTTAAGATTTAGGATCTGATGAGATGTCTCGAGGTGTCATAGAGTACTGAGTAATCAACCTATCAAAGTAAAATGGTTTTTTGGTCTCATGGCTATTAAGGGAATACGTCCGAAACGAAGTAGCCCAGAAGTAATGAGACCTCATCACGCACCGAAAATACCACATCCCCTAACATTTACATGGACACTTAGATGTGTTGGAATAGTTCATTTGTTTGCGATGACCCACCATTTGTAAAATATAGTGTTTGACGACCTTACACTGGCTCAAACTTGCACTATTTCACACATTAACAAACAACAGGGCAACGAGAGCTCTCTGATCTGGGAAGGACATAAAAAACAAGAGATACGTCTATTATAGAGGTTCCCTAGGCTGAAGTGTCAGGACCTGAAAAGACATCTCTAGGTGCCAACGGAGTACCAAGTAATCACATGTAAAAGTTGAATGGTTTTTTTGTCTCAGGGATTTTAAGGGACTATGCTCGAATGAAGTATCCCAGAAGAAATGACCATGTCACACACTAAAACAGATACCTCCTATAGAATTTAAATTTCCACCCGAATATATTGTCAGCAAAGTTAGTTTGGTTGCCACAATGCACCGGTTACAAAATATTGCCTTTGATAGCCTTATACTGGCTAAAACTACATTATTTCACCATGCATTTGCAAAATAATAGGACATTAAGAGCAGCAATCTGGGGAAGGAATAAACCAAATGGAGACAGGCTATTATAAAGGGTCCCTATGCACTAAGGTATCAAATCTGATGAGGTGTCTCTAGGTTCCACGGAGACTGAGTAATCACCCATTGAAGTTGAACGGTGTTTTGGTCTCGGGGATCTTAAGAGACTACGCCCAAACAAAGTAGCCCAGAAGCAACGACCTTGTCACGTAATGAAATGACACCTCCTCTAGCATTTACTTAGCCACCAAGATTTTTTGGCTTAGCTTGTTTTGGTCCCATGACCTAGGTATTTACAAAATTTAGCCTTTGGTATATTTATCATTAGCTCAAACTCCACTATGTGTACACGATATTTGCAAACAATAGGGTAGCGATAGCACCGATTGGTGCCAAAAAACACTTATCACTAGGTTGTTAGGTATAGGATTCTTTCAATGAGGTCTTAGGATATTGACTGAGATGTCTCTAGGTTCCTTGGATCTATGGGTATTGACTAGATCAAAGTTGAATGTATATTTCTGGTCCTTAGGGCTGTTATGGTACTACGCCCGAACAAAGTAGCCCAGAAGTAACAACATTGTCCCGTATGAAACAAAATGACACCTCTTTATAGTGCATTTACCTGGCCACCTTGACATGTGTTCGCAGTAGATTGGTTTATGCCATGACCCACATTTTTAAAAATATAGCAGTTTGACAACCTTACACTGGCTCAAATTGCACTATTTCATGCGTTTGCAAACAATAGGGTAGCGAGAGCACCAAATTGGAGAAGGAAAAAAATGAGATAGGCTATTGTAGAGGGTCCTACGCCAAGGTGTAGGATCTAAAAAGACATCTCTAGGTTCCATAGGATTCTGAGTAATCACCCGTCGAAGTTGAATGTTTTTTTGGTCTCATGGCTCTTAAGGGACTACGCCCGAACAAAGATAGCAGCCTGGAAGCAACGACCTTTTCATGCACCAAAATGACCACCTCCTATATCATTGATCTAGCCACTCAGACATTGCTGGTGTAGTCGGTTTCATTCCATGACCCACCATGTTTGAAAAATATAGCATTTGACAGCCTTACACTGAATCAAACTGCACTATTTCACGTGTTTGCAAACAATAGGGCAACAAGAGCACCGATTGAGATGGAAAAACTGAGATAAGGATATTCTATAGGGTCCCTATAGACTGAGGTGTAGGATCAACAGAAATGAATCTCTAGGTGCCACGGATTTTTCTAGACCCAGTAATCACCCTGTCGAAGTTGTACACGATTAATTTTGGTCTTAGGGCTCTTAAGGGACTACGCCTGAATGAAGTAGCCTGGAAGCATGACAACCTTGTCACACACTAAAATGAAACCTCCTCTAGCAACTTACCTGGCCACCCGGATATGTTGCCGTCATAGTCATTTTGGTGCCACAACCCACCGTTTGCAAAATATAGTGTTTGACATAGCCTTACACTGGCTCAAACTGCACTATTTCACGCGTTTGCAAACAATAGGGCAGCTAAGAGCACCAAAATGGAGACAGAAAAAATGAGACATGATTTTGTAGAGGGTCCCTATGCACTGAGGTTTTGAGGATCTAAATGAGTATTTCTAGGTGCCTATGGAGAGTCTGAGTAATCACTCGTTGAAGTTGAACAATTTTTTTGGTCTCAGGGCTCTTAAGGGACTATGCCCGAACGAAGTAGCCGGGAAGCAAGGACCTTGTCACGCATCTGAAATGACACCTCCTCTAGAGTTCACCTGAGCCACCCTAGAATGTGTTGGCATAGTTGGTTTGGTGCCACGACCCAATGTTTGCAAAATATAGTTTTTGACAACCTTACACTTGCTCCAACTGCACTATTTCATGCGTTTGTAAACAATAGGGCAGCGAGAGCACCGATATGAGAAGGAAAAAACTGAGAGATTCTATTGTAAAGGGTCCCTACACTGAGGTGATAAGGATTAACGATATATCTCTAGGTGTCATGGAGTCTGAGTAGTCACCGATCGAAGTTGAATAGTTTTTTGGTATCAGGGGTCTTGAGGGACTACGCCCAAACGAAGTAGCCTGGAAGAAATGACCTTGTCACGCACTGAAAAACCACCACCTCTAGTGTTCACCTAGTCACCTGGACATGTTGGCATGTAGTCAGTTCAGTTGCCATGACTCACCGTTTGCAAAATATAGTGTTTGACAACCTTACACTGGCTCAAACTGCACTATTTCACGTGTTTGCAAACAATAGGGCAGCGAGAGCACCGATATGAGAAGGAAAAAACTGAGAGATATTGTATAGGGTCCCTACACTGAGGTGTTAGATCAACGAGACATGTCTCTAGGTGTCCATGGAGTCTGAGTAGTCACCCGTCGAAGTTGAACAGATATTTTGGTCTCAGGGCTCTTAAGGGACTACGCTTGAAAGAAGTAGTCCAGAAGAAATGACATTGTTACACACCAAAAATACCTACTCCTCTAGTGTTCACCTAGCCACCCAGACATGTCGGCACAGTCGGTTTGGTGCCACAACCCACCGTTTACAAAATATAGCGTTTGACAGCCTTACACTGGCTCAAACTGCACTATTTCACGCGTTTGCAAACAATAGGGTAGTGAGAGCACCAATTAGAGATGGAAAAAACCAAGAGAGGATATTGTAGAGGGTCCCTACATGAGGTGTAGGATTAGACGAGACATCTCTAGGTGCCACGGAGTTTGAGTAGTCACCCGATCGAAGTTGAACGATATTTTGGTCTCAGGGCTCTTAAGGGACTACGCCCGAACGAAGTAGCCCGGAAGCAATGACCTTGTCACCAAAAAAGACACCTCCTCTAGCATTCAGCTGGCCACTCAGACATGTCAGCATAGTGGTTTGGTGCCATGACCCACCGTTTGCAAAATATAGCATTTGACAACCTTACACTGGCTCCAACTGCACTATTTGTGCGTTTGCAAACAATAGGGCAGCAAGAGCACCGATATGAGAAGGAAAAAACTGAGAGAGGATATTGTAGAGGGTCCCTATGCTGAGGTTTTGGATCAGACGAGGCATCTCTAGGTGCCACAGAGTCTGAGTAGTCACCCGTCAAAGTTGAACGATATTTTGGTCTCAGGGCTCTTAAGGGACTACGCCCGAACGAAGTAGCCCGGAAGCAACGACCTTGTCACACACCAAAACACCACCTCCTCTAGCATTCACCTGGCCACCCAGACATGTTGGCACATTGTTTGGTGCCACGACCCACCGTTTGTAAAATATAGTGTTTGACAACCTTACACTGGCTCCAACTGCACTATTTCACGCGTTTGCAAACAATAGGGCAATGAGAGCACCGATATGAGAAGGAAAAAAAAGAGAGAGCTATTGTAGAGGGTCCCTACACTGAGGTTTTGGATCAGATGAGGCGTATCTCTAGGTGCACACGGAGTCCGAGTAGTCACCCGTCGAAGTTGAACGATATTTTGGTCTCAGGGCTCTTAAGGGACTACGCCCGAACGAAGTAGCCCGGAAGCAACGACCTTGTCACACAAAAACACCACCTCCTCTAGTGTTCACCTAGCCACTCAGACATGTGTCGGGCATAGTTCGGTTTGGTGCCATGACCCACTGTTTGCAAAATATAGCGTTTGACAACCTTACACTGGCTCAAACTGCACTATTTCACGCGTTTGCAAACAATAGGGCAGCGAGAGCACCAATATGAGAAGGAAAAAACTGAGAGAGGCTATTGTAGAGGGTCCCTACATGCCGAGGTTTTAGATCAGATGAGACATCTCTAGGTGCCACGGAGTCCTGAGTAGTCACCCGTCGAAGTTGAACGATATTTTGGTCTCAGGGCTCTTAAGGGACTACGCCCGAACGAAGTATCCCGGAAGCAAACGACCTTGTCACGCACACTAAAAAACCACCTCCTCTAGCATTCACCTGGCCACCCAGACATGTCAGGTGTAGTTGGTTTGGTGCCATAACCCACCGTTTGCAAAATATAGCATTTGACAACCTTACACTGGCTCAAACTGCACTATTTCACGCGTTTGCAAACAATAGGGCAGCGAGAGCACCGATATGAGAAGGAAAAAACTGAGAGAGGCTATTGTAGAGGGTCCCTACACCGAGGTGTTGGATTAGATGAGGCATCTCTAGGTGCCACAGAGTTTGAGTAGTCACCCGTGAAGTTGAACGATATTTTGGTCTCAGGGCTCTTAAGGGACTACGCCCGAACAAAGTAGCCCGGAAGCAACGACCTTGTCACGCACCAAAACACCACCTCCTCTAGCATTCACCTAGCCACCCAGACATGTCGGCGCAGTAGGTTTTGGTGCCACGACCCACCATTTACAAAATATAGCATTTGACAACCTTACACTGGCTCCAACTGCACTATTTCACGCGTTTGCAAACAATAGGGCAGCGAGAGCACCGATATGAGAAGGAAAAAACTGAGAGAGGCTATTTGTAGAGGGTCCCTACACTCAAGGTGTTCAGATTAGACGAGGCATCTCTAGGTGCCACGGAGTCCGAGTAGTCACCCGTCGAAGTTGAACGATATTTTGGTCTCAGGGCTCTTAAGGGACTACGCCCGAACGAAGTAGCCCGGAAGCAATGACCTTGTCGTGCACCAAAACACCACCTCCTCTAGCATTCACCTGGCCACCCAGATGTGTTGGCATAGTTGGTTTGGTGCCATGACCCACCATTTGCAAAATATAGCATTTGACAACCTTACACTGGCTCAAACTGCACTATTTCACGCGTTTGCAAACAATAGGGCAGCGAGAGCACCGATATGAGAAGGAAAAAACTAAGAGAGGATATTGTAGAGGGTCCCTACACTGAGGTGTTGGATTAGATGAGGCATCTCTAGGTGCCACAGAGTCTGAGTAGTCACCCGTCGAAGTTGAACGATATTTTGGTCTCAGGGCTCTTAAGGGACTACGCCCGAACGAAGTAGCCTGGAAGCAACGACCTTGTCACACACTAAAACACCACCTCCTCTAGCATTCACCTAGCCACCTAGAAATTTCAGCGCAGTCGGTTTGGTGACAAGACCCACCGTTTGCAAAATATAGCGTTTAACAGCCTTACACTGGCACTGAAACACCACCTCAAACTGCACTATTTCACGCGTTTGCAAACAATAGGGTAGCTAGTGAGAGCACCGATATGAGAAGGAAAAAACTGAGAGAGGCTATTGTAGAGGGTCCCTACACCTGAGGTGTAGATCAGACAAGGCATCTCTAGGTGCCACGGAGTCTGAGTAGTCACCCATCGAAGTTGAACGATATTTTGGTCTCAGGGCTCTTAAGGGACTACGCTCGAACGAAGTAGCCCGGAAGCAACGACCTTGTCATGCACCAAAAAACCACCTCCTCTAGCATTCACCTAGCCACCTAGACGTATCAGCACAGTTGGTTTGGTGCCACGACCCACCGTTTGCAAAATATAGTGTTTGACAACCTTACACTGGCTCAAACTGCACTATTTCGTGCGTTTGCAAACAATAGGGCAGCGAGAGCACCGATATGAGAAGGAAAAAACTGAGAGAGGCTATTGTAGAGGGTCCCTATGCTGAGGTTTTGGATTAGATGAGGCATCTCTAGGTGCCACATGTAGTTTGAGTAGTCACCCATTGAAGTTGAACGATATTTTGGTCTCAGGGCTCTTAAGGGACTACGCCCGAACGAAGTAGCCCGGAAGCAACGACCTTGTCGCACACTAAAAAACACCACCTCCTCTAGGATTCACCTAGCCACTCAGACATTTTGGCATAGTCGGTTTGGTGCCACAACCCACCGTTTGCAAAATATAGCATTTGACAACCTTACACTGGCTCAACTGCACTATTTCACGCGTTTGCAAACAATAGGGCAGCGAGAGCACCGATATGAGAAGGAAAAAACCTAAGAGAGGATATTGTAGAGGGTCCCTATAGCTGAGGTGTTTTAGATCAGACGAGGCATCTCTAGGTGCCATGGAGTCTGAGTAGTCACCCGTCGAAGTTGAACGATATTTTTGGTCTCATGGATCTTAAGGGACTACGCCCGAACATAGTAGCCCAGAAGCAACGACCTTGTTGCGCACCAAAAAATAGCCTTCTCTAGAATTCACCTAGCCACCTAGACATTTCAGCACATTTGGTATGGTGCCATGACCCACCGTTTGCAAAATATAGCATTTGACAACCTTACACTGGCTCCAACTGCACTATTTCATGTGTTTGCAAACAATAGGGCAGCGAGAGCACCGATATGAGAAGGAAAAAACTGAGAGAGGCTATTGTAGAGGGTCCCTATGCTGAGGTGTCAGATTAGACACGATACATCTCTAGGTGCCACAGAGTTCGAGTAGTCACCCGTTGAAGTTGAACGATATTTTGGTCCTACGGCTCTTAAGGGACTACGCCTGAACGAAGTAGACCGGAAGCAGCGAATTTGTCGTGCACCAAAACAACCACCTCCTCTAGTGTTCACCTGGCCACTTGGATGATGTCAGCGTCAGTCAGTTGGTTTGGTGCCATGACCCATGTTTGCAAAATATAGCGTTTGACAACCTTACACTGGCTCCAACTGCACTATTTCATGCATTTGCAAACAATAGGGCAGCGAGAGCACCGATATGAGAAGGAAAAAACTGAGAGAGGCTATTGTAGAGGGTCCCTAGTCAAGGTTTAGATCAGATGAGGCATCTCTAGGTGCCACGGAGTCAGTAGTCACCATGTCGAAGTTGAATGATATTTTGGTCTCAGGGCTCTTAAGGGACTACGCCCGAACGAAGTAGCCCAGAAGCAACGACCTTGTCACGCACCAAAAACAACCTCCTCTAGTGCATTCACCTAGCCACAGACATGTGGCATAGTTCAGTTTGGTGCCATGACCCACCATTTTAAAAATATAGCATTTGACAACCTTACACTGGCTCAACTGCACTATTTCACGTCATTTGCAAACAATAGGGCAGCGAAGAGCAATTCAAGGAAAAAACATGAGAGGCTATTGTAGAGGGTCCCTATCAAGGTGTTGGATCTCTGAGGAATCTCTAGGTTCCATGGAGTCTGAGTAGTCACCTGTCGAAGTTGAATGATATTTTGGTCTCAGGGCTCTTAAGGGACTGTTGTGCCCAAATGAAGTAGCCCGGAAGCAACGACCTTGTCGCACCAGGAAAAACCTCCTCTAGCTTCACATGCACTCAAATGTTAGCATTTTTGGTGCCACGACCCATTGAATAATAGGATTCTTCATGGCTCAGATCACTACACTAATTAGGAAATAATAGGGCAGTTTCATCAATGAAGAAAGGAAGTGCAAAACAATGTAAGGTTTCCCTCA
The DNA here is from genome assembly GCA_019776745.2 of Taxus chinensis. NCBI lineage: Eukaryota > Viridiplantae > Streptophyta > Pinopsida > Cupressales > Taxaceae > Taxus > Taxus chinensis. Next base: position 24,040 of record JAHRHJ020000106.1, read on the forward strand.
TTCATTGTAAGGATCATTTTATCTAGGTCTCATAGTAGTCACCCATGCAAGTTGAGATTTGATTGCATGAGATCTTATTGGGAATGCTCTGCCTCAAATTGAAGTGGTGATGTCTCCCATCTAAAACTTCAACTTCCATTCACCAGTCCATCATGTGTTTGGCACAGATCAACGGAGGATATACAAAGACCCATCCATCACAAATTGAATATAGATGATCCTTGACACATCTTACACTGACACTCCAATGTGTCATCTATTTCGCGCATTTGCAAACAATAGAGAGTAGAGCACCTATGAGAAGGAAAATTCAAGAAGAATTGTAGAGGGTCCTTCTGAAGAAGTGCCATAAGAATAAGCCCTGATCAATAAGGGCTCTTAAGGGACAATTGAATAAATAGGGAATGACCTTTCAGCAAAATATCCCTTGCCAGTCGAGATGAAATCTGATCACTCACATTGGCATGACTTCTAGAAACATGTGTCATTTCATCTAGGACTCAAGATTATCTCTTTGTAGGTGTTTCCAGATTGTTCTTGGTCATGTGATGATAGCTCTCCATTTCAAAATCAATAGGAATACAATTGAGATCAAGAAAGAGAAATTCCATTGGGAAAATAATCTCCTCAAGATTGCGAGTGAGATGAATAATTTTAATGAAAATCAATAGGAATCTCATTCCTTGGAAAAGCTCAAGTGTGATTCTCATTCCTTATTTTGTTTTCATCTGACTCAAAGAACTTGTATGACATTTTGTCCCATACCATCACCTAGAGGTTTGATGCTCTAAAAGAAGCCATTTCTGATTTTGAATCCCATGAGGAGAATGTATCAAATTTTTTTGAAGATCTTGGCACAAGAATGCATGAGCTTGGTACTCCTCTCAGGGAGAATAATTCCATGAAGAATCTTCAAGATTCAAATTTCAAGAATTGGTTCAGGAAAATATTTGTGACCCTTTCCTTCAATAGTGATACTTTAGAAGCCCTTGTAGAGATCATAGGTTATATCTCTAGAATCCTATGAAGAGTTATGAAAAATATTTTAGTCAATGTGGAAATATCAATGCCATTCCTGAGAATTGACTCAACACATTGGAGCATGTGAACATCTTGGAAGATGAGAAAGTTTCATTTGTAGTTTCTAGATTCAACAAGATGGTCTATGGAAAAGCCTCATCATTCAAGATCTTCCGCGGAGGAAGACATGAGTTGATTCTTCATTAGAGGAGGATTCTTCATGATGGGTGGAACCTAAGAATACTAATAAGGGCTTACTGTCAAATTTTTACCCTTTTCAAAGGGACGTGGGGGACATCAGAATGCACCACCACATGAAATCTCTCCCTTTCGTCACTTAAGGCTTGTAACATTCTCACTAGGTATTGATTCCTCAGCACCCCAACTTGATTATGTTTCCCCCTCTCATGAATACTTAACCCCTTCACACATTATCACCCCTTTAAGTCCCTTTGTCCCTTAATAAATGTGGTAAGGGAAATGGGGAAAACCAAAACCCATTTAGAAACTTTTAACCCTACCCTGTCATGCCATGTAACCCGGGTTAATCCAGAATGGTCAAGGATGAGTTAGAAGGTGAGTTAGCTAGGTTAATGTTAAGAGGTGAGTATAAAAATACACTTAGCCATTTTTTTAATCCCTTTTTAATATTTCCTTTTCCTTCATTGCTGCTAGTATTTAGTTATGCTACTAAATTTTCAAGAAACCCTATTGCAAAAATCACATTTTTGCTCATATCTCCTTCATTTTTGCTCCATTTCCCCTGCAATTTTGCCCGTAACTTCTACTCATGAACTCCTTGAAGATGATCTAAAAATATTTTCCATTGGTACCCTAAATTTTTATAGCATCCCATTTAAAATTTCAGAGAAAAAACTTGCCTTTTTAGATCCTTGCAATTCTGGAGATCGAAAACACTTGAAATTTGAAGCAGGAAACCATATGAAAATACCTAATCTAATGAAAAAATTTCATCTCAATCCAAATACAAGAAGACATGATTATATTTATTATTAAATTGGCATATGAGCCTTACTAAAAATAATAAGTTTTGATAACAAAGAAAAAAATTTGAAACCTCTGTGTAATCTTCAATTCTAGAAATATGAAAATTGTAAAACTTGAAAATCGGGAAAATTGTAAAATCTTCAATGTTGCACCATAAGTAATGTTAAATATTCATATAGTTCAAGATGAACTCTACCTCGCTTATATTTCTATCAATGTTCGCATTAGTTGATATGCAACAAATGAGTGTTAGCTTTAAAAAAAAGTAATTGTACGTATTGCCCTTTTGTAGTTCACCTAGCATGGTTTTGCTTAATGGAATAGGTTTGCTTAACAATTGTACCATGTAGTGCTCCGGGACATGGTTTTTTAATTTTAAATCAAACATACATATCTAGAACTAATAAATGGTTATGAAAACATACATAGAAGGATATCATACATGCAATGAAATCAAATCAAACATATAGTTCAGTAATATCATTATGAAAACCAACACACATGGATATATAAGAATCAAACAAAGTGTGCTCCAGACGCACGTCTCTGAAAATATGTAAGTTCATAACATGTGTACATCTCAAACTAAGTGTGTCATAATGTATATAGGACCACATGCGGTCGCAAAAGGCTATATATATACAATGGACTATATGAAGAAACATGTTCACTAGGACCAGATGGCCCATATATATATCTATGTACATCCAGGTGGACTATGAATCTACTCATGAAACATCTTCCCTCTCTTCGCCCTGCTAGAAGTAGCACGTCCATGACCTGGGGATGTAGTGGAGGGAGATGCCACTACAGATTTCATCCGTGTGGTCCTAGGCGTCTCTAAGCAGGCCTGCAACCTAACCTGCACATTCATAAACAACAAGTTTTTAACACCCAAAATTTTTAAATACATTCAAAATTTAGAAACTTGTACAATTGAGTTAAAATGAATGTGAAATCTTACCGCAATGTCATGATCCCTATCAATTTGTTGTTGACGCATCGCAGGGACAACAGTAGACTCACGAGGGGTAAGCTACATACAAATAATTAATTTTCAAATTAAATATTTCACATACATACAAAATTTGATATTGTAGATTTAAGTAATAAGAAATAATGAACCTCCAAAATTTAACAAATTTGAAAAATTGTACCTCAGTTAGTGGATCTGCAGATGCTATGGCAGTATCTACAGCAACCTCCACAGTCTGCATATATGGAGGAGTCTCTCTAGCAGTCATAAGCTATACAAAAAACATGTACAAATCAATATTAAAATCTACATGACTGTGCACCACATAACAGAGGTCCAAAGCATGTAATCCACGTGAACTTCCAGTAATTAGAAACAAAGTGTAAAGAGATTTACTAACCTGCGTAAAACTCATGTGAGGCGTGCCAGTAGCCTCAGTTCCCAGAGCAGATGATGACCCGCCAGGCTCCTGTGTATAAAAGACAAACATATTAATATGTACAACATACACGTGAAACATTATAATAATAATCTAGTGCAATCAAATGAAATTAAAAATGTAAGTTTGTACAACTTGAAACTTACATTTGAAACACGCCCAACTGCAGTAGCTAGCATGTCGACGCCGGATGTTTCCTTCACCGGCTCTTGCTATTTAAAATAAAATAAAAAATTAGTTTTTTACATGTATGTACATGACGTACAATCAAATACATATATATTAAAATCTCAAACATGTGAATTAAACTATTGTATATATATATAATTTATATTTATTTGAAATTTACCTGTGAAAGACCAATATCAGTGGCACCAGTTCCAAAAACATTCCCCAACATCTCATCTATAGAAAAGAAATCCTGTGAACCAGCAAATGATGTCTCGCCCGCAGTGCATACAGCACCACATGATCCACAGTGGTGTGGTGCGCTAGAACTGGCACCTCCACCAACATCACCAGATGCAATCTGGTCACTATGCTGGGTCAGAGTGTCAGTGAGCTCCCTCAATGCATGCAGTGTATCAATCTCCACAACCTCCTTCACTGTAGGAGGGATAACTGAAGGCAGTGGGGGTTTTGGGGCATGGGGGATCCTTGGTTGACCTATGCGTGCACTAGGTCTACTCTGTGTAGAGCCACCTCCTCGACCAAAAAAGTCAGAAAAGTCAAAATAATTCGGGACCTCATTAAGCACGAACTCGCAATATAATTTCTTCAAAAAATAAAGAGGAACCTCATTGTTGTTGCATGGTGGATAATCAAAAACCATCCACCATCGGTCCCAAAAATTATTTTTGATTCGGTCATCGTGGCACCAATGGATTGGGAACTGTTTGCAAGTAACTGCGGGGGGGGCATTGGTTCTAGGGTTAGTAAATAATGCACAAATGAGGTCTTTTCCAAATTTTTTTGTCTTTTACGGCGCATGGGATAATTTATCCACATACCACTGCCTACAATCACCTCTAAAGGTATTCCATCTATGTATTTGGTTGGTTGTGGAGTCGACTTTGCCAATCAATGTTTGCAATGTGTTGGCTAAAGTCATGCGGGATGGATTTGTGGCATGATTTTGTCTTATAGTCTGAATAAGGTTCTCAATGACAATTTTATTTTCTTGGATTCTTCCAATGATATTATCTTGTGTTCCTGCTGGCTCAGTGGGGACAGAAGGAGCCACAGGAGGTGGATCTATGTTTGGAGGAGGGTTTTGAGGAATGTTCGGAGGGTTTTGAGGAATGTTCGGTGGGTTTTGAGGAATGTTTTGACGGTTTGCATGATTTTGAGCTTGCTGACCAACTGATAAAACAAGAAAATTGTATACATAAACAAACATTTCAAAAAACCCATGAAAATGCAAAAAAAAAACCTAAAAAACCTAAAATGCAAAAAAAATGATTAAAATCAGGGGCTTACCTCCTCGTCTTGGCGGCATGGTTGAATCTATCGCAATCCAGAAGTCCGATGAGCAATTTTGAGGTGGTATTCAAAGCTCGAGTGAAAAATGTCTAGGAGAAATCACGGTTTGAAATGAAAAATGGGGAAAATAAGGACTCGTGGGACTGCTAATTTTTGTCTCAGAGTTCCACGATCGCAGTTTATAACCGTGCTCAAGATTCTAAACTGCATGATCACAATTTTAGGTTCGGTAATTTCCGAACCTAAAATTCAAGAACCACGATCGCGAGCTTTAAACCATGGTCACTATATATAAAATGTGATCACAGTTATTCTTCCAATTACTATCCTCAAGGAAATGGTTAGGAAATCAAGTAATAAGAATCATGTAACAATCAGAAATTTGATAACAGAAAATCAGAGGACTTGGCACAAGAAGTTGTTTGATGCATTATGGGAAGATAGGATTACTCCAAAGAAATCTATAGGTATGTCTCCTTTTCAGTTGTTGTATGGGAGAGATGTGGAATTTCCTATTACTCTAGAATTTTCTGCATTGCAACTCACCAAAGCATTGGAGGATACTACTTATACAGATCTCATTAATAAGAGAATAATGTGTTTAGCTGAACTATGAGAAGTACAGGTTTAAGTAGCAAATAGGTTGGATGAACACCAGAATAAAGTCAAGATAATATTTGACAAAAAATCTCAAGAAAGGAAATTTGAGGTTGGAGATTGGGTACTCTTGTGGGATAAGAAAAATGAGCCTAAAGGAATGCATGGAAAATTTGATTCATTATGGAAAGGGCCATTCACAATTGCAAGGGTTACTAGATCTGATAGTTTCATCCTTGCTTATTAGGATGGAGTTGAACTACCACTACCATACAATGGGAAGCATCTAAAGTTGTACAAGGATTGATGGTTCAGGGTAAAACCTGTATGTATATAAATAAATCCTTAGGTTAGTTTTGTTTTGTATTTTTTTTATATGTGACTCCAAACCAATGAACAAGGCCTAAAACCAAAGATGTTGGGATCTCATCTTCTTTTCTTTCCCTTTGGGATGAAATAAAGATGTCCATAGATAGAGCCAACTAGTGTCCCCAAGATTTCTTACAGAAATATTGGGGTACCCCTTTGAAATTTTTGGTTCTCATGTTTTTTGATGAGTTGTGTTTGTAGCTCTAGATTGTTGTTTAGTATGTGTGTAGGTTGTTACTTTAACTCATTTGGGTTGCAGGAGTGCATGATGATTCTTCAAGAGGTTGCAGGAGGTTGCTTGGGGGTGGTTTATTAAGTAATCATGTGTTAGATTCTCTGTAAATCCTCAGAAGATCAAAAACTTGCTTCTTTGTGCTATTTTGAGGTACTTCTACTTATTAAGTAAAGTGGTTCAAGAAAGCCACATAAATGGCTTAGGTTTTTTTAGTAATGTGCTAAACTCAAAGTGCTTTACTGCCTATTCAATGTGCTAAACTCAAAGTGCTTTAATTTTTCCTTTCATTGCGTTGAATTCATGTTACTTTACTTATCTTATTTTAAGACAAGTAAAAAAATGCCTAAATGCCACTAAAATCCTTACCTATTCATTGTGTTGAATTCTAACCTCATTGCTTTAGTTCATTGCGTCAAATTCTAACCCAACTGCTTACCTATTCATTGCGTTGCATCCAACTTGCTCTGCTGGCCTAATCTTAAAATGAGTAAAGTAATCCTAAAAAGCCACACAACTAATAATTTAAGCTATCGGTGAATTAGGATTGCTTTACTTATTTTCTAAATTGTTGAAGTAAAGACATTTCAAAAAGCCACATAAGGAAGAAGGCTGAGATGACAATAGTACGGTCAACATTTAATGAGGTGGAAAATATAAAATTCCTAAGTAATTCCACCTAGGATCCACACATTCACATTGTCAAGAAGAGAGCAATTGTTAACCCTCCAGACCCCGAGCAAATCCAACAATCGATTGAGGAAGAATTGACACGAATTGATTCCAACCCATTTGTGGTTAAGGTTAGTTTTTTTTCCTTCTTTCTTTTCTTGTTTTCCTTTCTTCTATGTTTTGTTTTAGGTTCTAGTTTGCGTCTTCTTTCGATGTCTAGTTTCTAGGGTTAAAATTCAAAATTTAAGTTTGTTACTTCATTGGGATTAGGATTCATTTTCAATAATTGAATCCTGTTGTTACCTCTGAGGGAAATTTATTAAATTTTTAGCCCTAGCTTTTCCCTAGGTTTGTTCATGTTGGTTTTTTGTTTCATTCTTTTCTTTGTGTTTTGCGTCAATTTGGACATACTTTACTTACATTTGTAACAAGAGTTGAGTAGGGTGAAATCAACACAAAATGTGCCCCATTCAATGTGTTGATTGGTTGTCTTTTCCTTTCCTTTGTATTCAAAAAGTAAATTTGATTGGATAAACCGCAAATTTTTTCCCTAGTTTTGTGTCATTTTCACTTGATTTCTTCTACTTGTGCCAAGATCAAACCTTTGTTTTGTGTTGATTCAGATGTGCTTTACTTACTTTTTTAATAGCAGTAGAGTAATACTAAATCACCACAAAACATGTTCCCCGTTTACTTCATTGCATCAAATCAATTGTCTTTTAATTCTTTTGGGAAAAGGAGTAAAGTATTACAAAAAGACCACTAGCCACATTCTCAGTTTTGTGTTGATTCCAACATGCTTTGATTGCCTTACTCATTGCATCGATTTGAATATACTTTACTTATTTTTATTTAAAAATAAGTAAAGTAATAAGAGTTAACTACAGAAGCATATATCCCTATTCATTGCATCGATCTGATGGCGTACTACTTTCCTTGGTTTTAAAATAATTTAAGTAATATATAAAATCCACAAAGCACACTTCCTATTCATTGCATCATTTTGAGTTACTTTACTTATTTTCTTTATAAAATAAGTAGAGTAATATGATTTCACCACCGGTTATGTTCATTATGTCGATTTGTGTTTCCATTACTTCTTCTACTCATTGTGCTAAAATGACCACCCGTTACTTCTTCTTTTTGTGGAAAAGGAGATTACTATTACTTCCCACATGTGATTTGAATTAAATCAAGTACCTATTACTTGCTTAGTCATGCATCGAATTGTGTTGTTGTTGCTTTCTTTGCATTGCGCTGATTTGAGTTGCTTATGCTTATTAACTGCTAGTCTTAAGTAGTTATACCTTGGAAACCTGCAATGAACTACAGATTGAACTGTTTCAATCTATCACTTATAACTTGACTTCCAAGATGTTTTTAACATGATTGCATGAGTAAATTAAGTCTTGAATGCATGCATACAATTGAGGAATGTGTGCATTAATTTGATGATCATTATTTAAAGAGAAGAAATAGTTGTTAGTTCTCAGTGGTGGAAACACAAAAGAAAGAGCAGATGTCTGAAACCAGAGAGGAGCCAATTGAAGTAAGTGATAGGTCAGAAGAAGGAGGAACTGCAGTAGGAGAAGAGGAAGCTAATGTGATAAGAGAGGATCCAAATTTGGATATTGAAGAAGCTTCAAGTGCTAGAAAAGGAAAAATAAAAACAAGAGCTAAGAAAGACAAAATGAAGTATGATTATAAAGGATATCCTATGGAGACCTGCATTACATCCAAGCTGGATGGAATAGGTGATACTGACATGGGTCATGTATTAGTGTTTGAGTTAATAGAGAGGTATAAAGCTAAAAAATAAACACCTTTGATGAGGGCATTAACTAGGAGTGGATTGATTGAAGCAACTTCCTTTCCAAGCACTTGTCAGTTGCTAGAATTTGTGCTAGAGTGTGCCAAACATTATGATTCCCAGACCAGAACAATCAAGAATGATGTCGGTGACCTTGTGGGAAGATCAGATGCTCATTTCTTCAACTTTTTCTTGAAGATTCCAACTTCACCAAATGCATTGAGTATTCAGTATGGAAAAATCCAATGAGTATTGGGAAAAAAGAAGAAAGATGCCATAAAGATCATGAATTTACATTATTTAAAGATATCAAAAAAGGCTTCTAGATTCACCAAGATAGTTGTGAGATTTGATTTCATTCAAGAAGTTGATGATATTACTCAACTACTTTGTAGGATTAATGGCGAGAAGAGTGATTTTTTTTTTATAAATGGATGTATTATTTTCTGAGATTGATAGAGAATGCTAAGCCTGATACTTTGATTAATTGGGCTGAAATCATCAGTGATAATATTGATTTTCAGTTGAGAAATGTTATTCAAACTCTGGATTTTAAAATGACTTCTTATCTTGTCTATGTTATAGCAGCACAGGGAAATTTTCCCAGATTAAGAACTGTTGGAACAAAGGCTAAGAAACCCATCTATGAATATTATCCTCGGTTAGCCTTGTTAGGATACTTCAATGAATATAAACAGGTTAATGAATTCTTCTTGTATGAGGTCATTTGCAGACTTGATCCTGACTTAAGAGCCAGAAGGGTGACTGATGAAGCACAAAATGCAGTCCAACCTTATGGGTGCATTTTTATTCAATTTTCTCACTTTACATATTTAAGAGTCTTTGGTTTCTCAAATGCTCCATTAAAGTTTCCCAGATATCCAAGTGATAGATGGATTTTTCTGGAGTTGTGTAGATAGTTAGTAGTACTTCATGATTTGCAACAAGGTCTCCATAGGTCAGTTGTGCATTTTCCTATTGTGATTGGACAATATCATTGTATAAATATTCATAAGGAAAGAGATGTTCAGAAAGAGATGTATCTCCATTATAATCAGATTTCCTTCAATGAAAGGAGGAATTTTGATTATAGAAATATAGCCAAGAAGTCAGTTTCACTAAATTATGCACACTTTCCAGCATTGGAAGATTTTTGGGCTGATTGTAGAGATGAATTTGAAGTCAGGAGAATAGATTATAGTCGACTGACTATAAAACATATTTCAGAGTTTGGTTTGGCCAAGATTCCAGAAGGACTTGCAGATGATGGGAAAGTGATTTCGAATGCATATTATGATCAAGGAGGTGATAGTGCTCCTTTGCTTCTAGTTACTCATACTTCAAAGTCAATTATGGAGAGAACATCAAAAGTATTATTATACAATGTTGAATGGTTGACTAGTCAAGGCTATTTCCTTGAGGAATTAGTAATGAAAGAGATCACTTGAATAAGCACTGGAAAGGAAGAAGATGTCAGTGAAGATAGGAAGATAAAGGAATATCCAAGGGAGAGCATTAGCATGGCTGTGAAGTTAAATCCAATCGGAGAGAAAGAACAAAGAATCCTTTGATTTGAGGAGTTGTCCCAGAAAATACTTCTAGTGTATTAACATCATCAGTTATTACTCCTACCATTCAAGAACCTCCTTCTAAAGAAGACATTGTGATGCCAATGCTTAAGCCAACCTCTTTCATATTTCCCTCAGTTGCCACCGAAACCATATTACCTAGACCACCTCCTTGTTCTCCACAAGTTACTCATCCCCCTCCACCATATCTAGAGGAATCATTAACTGCACCACAACAGAAGATACATGATGTTTCTTCTCTTCAAGGAGCATCTCAAACATCAAGAAAAAGTGAAGCCCAGATGAAAGATGCAGAGGTGGAAGAAGGAGATATTGTAAAGGAAGTTGGTGATGAGATGCATGATCAAATGGTTGAAATCTCTTCAGTCCCAGAATCTACAGAGAAGAAGAACATTGAAGATATTGATATAGGGACTGAAGAAGAGATAAAAGAGGAATTGATAAGGAAAAATATGGTTGAGTTAGGAGGGGTTTTGCAGCAAGAATCTACTACTGAAGAACCTAAAAAACAACTTGAAATTGTGGCACTTCCCTTCCCAGAAGGAAGTGGTAAAGAAATAATTGTGCATCCTGAAGCTCAAACTCTTTCAGGTCAGGAATTTACAAATTGGTTGACTAAGCAGTCCTTTCCTACTTCCAAGGAAGTAATTGATTTGGAGGAAATGGATCTTCAGTTGTTAAGAAGGATTGAAAAGAAGAGGAAAAGACCAAAAATGGCCAAGGTTACTTCAAGATTGATCATCGATTCTTCAGGAAAGAAATTTTCCTAGGTATCTACTCCACCAGCCGGGAAAAGAAAAGGAGAATTGACTAGAGAGGATTTGGTAATCACAAAGGTGCCTTTGGGAGAAGTCACCACTGAAGGTTTAAAGCATGACACATAAACAATGATAAATAGCCTTTTCCAGAAGTTAGATGAAGAAAAAGTGAAAGTTGCTAAGCTGAAAGAGCAATCATCTAAGCTTTGTAATATTATCATGAAGGTTTCCAAGAACCCCACACAACCAGTGCTTATGGAGGAACAAGTAAATCCATAGGTAATTACTATTGTGGAAGAGACAAGTGATAGATCAAAGGCTATAGATGAATGGGTGGCTGATATCACTAATACAACTACAAATTTTTACAAAGAAACTTTGGTAAAAGTTGTTGAGTATAAAGAGAAGTTGGATAAATTGAAGGGTCTCAAGCAAGAAGTAGATAATGAAGGTGGTATTGTTGAATTACAACTGCAGAGTCTGGAAGAAATTAATGAATTATCAGATGATGTTTTAATTGGAGAAAATATTGCACCTGAAGGGTCAATTAGGAAGGGAAAACAACAGAAAACATGTTTTATCATTTAGGAAGAATATTATAAAGCACATTATGACCAAGATGGAAATGATGGAAGAATGAGCTGAGGAAATTTTGGAAGAACTTGATGATGTAATTTATGGTCTGACAAAGTATGATACTTCCAAGTATCCACAGAGTATTGATGAGTTTCTTCCATTGTTTCAGCAACTAATGGACAAGGCTATTATTCCTTTCAACCAAAAGTCCCTGGAAAAATTAGCAGATATTCAAGATATTGTCAATCAGTTGGGATCTTGTCTTGGGAAGGTAAGAGAGGCTGCAAGGTTTTGGGAGAGGAATTTCTCATGTTTGAAACAAAAAATGGAGGCTACAGCTGATGCAAATAATAATTCCATCAAGTACATGAGGGATCAATTTTCTATCTATAAAGAGAAGCATAAGGATGAAAAAGATGAAGTGGTTGAAGATGAAGTAGATAAAGGAAAATCCAAGGATAAGAATAAAGGGAAAGATAAAGTGGGGACAGTAGCTATTGATTCAGAATGATTCTTCTATTTCTTCTACTTCCTTTTTTCCTTTCTTCTTTACTTTTTGAGTACATTCATTGTAAGACTTAAGTAATGTGGTGTATAATCACTGTTACTTTAAGTTGTTTGATAAATTCAAATGCTCAAAAAGTAGTTATGAAGCAGTTTTTATGGTTTTAATGTTTGAAATTTCTGAGAATAACTAGGTGGCATTAAATGAAGATTTTGAGGAGTAAATTTCTCAACTCCTAACTGTTTGTTAGTTGTTCATTTATTAAAGTATAATGGATATCTCTTCCATATGCTTTACTTGTGACAATTATAAATAGAAGAAGAGGCTTACATGTAAAGGATCTGGAAGTTTTGGGCAAACAAATGTTATAGGTTATACTTGGTTATTTTAGACTTTGTGTTGAAATAACTGGAGGCACTTATTGTAAGCAGTTAACATTTTAATAAGAAGGAAGAAATACTTTGGTTGAACTTTGTGTCTATCATAGTCTGACTGTGTGATTTGTGATTGTTATGATAGACTTTGTGTTGTCTTAACTTTCATAAGTATATGCTTCTTTTTAATTTTCTTCAAAGTAATCTAGATAAGATAATGTTTGTTTATTCTATGTGTGAGTAACTCACTCTGAAATCTACCTGTTACAAAGCACATTCCTGCATTTCTTACATCCTTTCAAGTTTATCCTTTCTATTTCTATTTTCCCCAACTTACATTCTAGTTACCAAGCAGCTGCTTACTTGCTGCCAAACTGTTTAGTTGTGGTTCATGAGCTATACAGTTAAAGTAATACCCCTGAAAAGTTAGATAGGTGTTAGAATAAACAAATAAAGCATATGGGAGCTTCACCGTTAAATGAAGGGGATTTATCCCATGACTTCCTAGGTTGCATGTTTTAGCCGAGCATAAAATCTAGCCTCCCCTTGCACCACTACACAATCATTCAACACTTATAATTCATCATTTTCAAACATTTACTAATAGACCATGCGATATTTTATTATATTCTATTAATTCCCCCTAATGACCTGACCTAGGGGCAACGAGCATAAAATATCTCTATGAGTAAAAAAATCAAAACAAATAATCAATCAACCAATCCAATACGTTCAATTCTCTAACAATCAAAATCATACCATTCAATTGATATAATACAACACATTTGGCCTCCCAAATGAACCTATCTTGGGAGTTACATGTGGCCTCCTAGATGACCTAACTTGGGAGTTGCTTTCGTTAATTTCCCATATAACCTAACATGGAAAGTTATTATAAATTTTAATTTTTTTTTTCCATATGACCTAACTTGGAAGCCATAGCACATTGCGGCGACACCCTTGGAGTGGGGGCAATGAGATGTCATTACTTTTCCTCTACTACTCATATAAGGGTCAACACGTTTGATAGAAATATCTGGATCTAAAATCACTAAAAATTTGATCTGTCTATTTGCAGTGGCTATATATTTTGACAATGTAGTTAAAGGTTGGAGAATAACACACCTTTCTCACTACACTCTTCCTCTCGCGGAAGGACACCAAAATCCCTTAGTTTTTTATACAAACACAATCAGGTTGGGAACTGATCACTTTCTACCCCATCACATCATAATCATACGGCATTCAAAATCATCAACCATTCAACATTACAACCATCACTCACATTTAGTAAACTTCATCATGGTTTTACATCTCTCACTACGCTGCATAGATCAACACGTTGATCCATGGTTTGTCACGCTATATGCTCAAATTCGACATGACTTTCTACCACATCTATCCATTCTTCTATAGCATGGGATTCTTTAGATTCTATCAGGTATGCATCTCTAACTACTTAATGCTATCTAGATTTTACTCACCAACATAAAGTGGGGAAACTATAGTCACAAAATCACACACTTAATACTATTATTATATTTCCAAGTTTGTTATTTTATATATGGATATTGCATAAGAAAAGTATTCACTAATGACCCATTCCATTTTCCAGTCGTCTATCTTGTTGATCTTTATTGTTGTTTTATCTTGCACATTTTCACTCACTCATATAGTTCTAGTCATGTCTTAGGGAGTCTTATCTATCAGTTTTCACTCGGTGTCTTAAGTAGTCTTTGACTAAGGGTGCCTAGATAGGGATTAGGGCACCCTGGTATTGATTTCTAGGTACCCTAGTCAATGACACACTTGGTTTTTTAAGATATTTGAGTTCGGTCCTAATGATTTTCCCTTTCATCTCCCTAGGTACTAGTTGGCATGTTGAGTCAATAGTGTTGAAATTAGAAAAATAGATCCCTATATAAACAAAACATACATACTACCTTATGGGCAGACTATTTACTATCAAGGGATAACTATCTACATAGAGAAAGGGACTACATTTGGGCACTATTTTCATCACACATTGCATAGGAAGGGGATTATTCATTCTATTCAATCCACCATTTTACATTTTTTCTAGCTATTGCCCCATATCTTTGAGTCATTGGCACTAGGGAAACCTAGTCGCATTATTACACTCACAAGCATATAGAACTATATTGGGTCTAGGATTTAGTACAACGCTCGATCATATGTCCATCCATTTGGTAGCTAAGGATGTTCCAACTCCTTCATTTGTATCTTTATTTTTTTATGGTTTGATGCTTTATGTGGGGTTTTGCAGACGATTCTTCATTACAGGTTTGTGTCGACATCAGTGAAACAAGTGCAACCTCAACCTGACCAAAGGTGAAGTAATGTGATTACCTAAAAAACCTATCAAGATTAGATTCTGAGTTATTTCATAGACCAGGGTGCCCATATTTCAGACTAGGGAACCCACAGGTTCCTCTACTACTATTTTCTGTAGATCATTATGACACTCTGCTCTACCATTTCATCATTTTTGCAGTCTCAATTCAATGCGAGATAATTTTAATTTAGGTCATTATCTTCTCCCTGCATTTATTTCATTTTAAATTACTAAATAAATTACTTATCATTTACATTTCAATATATTTCATTTACTATACTCTTGTACTATTAGGTTCTTACTAAAATTTAGATTTTATAGAATCATCAAGAAATCAGTTGATTGTAAATGTGAAAATGAGATGAAATAGGATATCTCCCTTAAAATAACAAAAAAAAGAGAAAATCAAATTTGTTTATAGTCAAATCAGTAGCTCAGTTTTCTACCAAGTACTACTTTAAACCAACTAAGTCTTGCACTAATCTAAATCAGTCATGCATTGATTCTTGTGCTTAAGAATATGATTCATAGACTGAGTCATGCACTAATGTAAATGTGTCCTGCGCTGATCATTATGCTAAGAAAGTCTAGTATTGAACTAATAGAAATGATTCATGTGCTATTATAGTTGAGTCTTGTACTAAATGAATCCAATCGTAATTTCAATCAGTTATGAAAGATGAATCATGGATTTGGCATCTCGGGTTTGGAAATTTAAATTTTGGAGGTTTGAATTTGATACATAGAAAATATATGGTAAAATATTTGTCTTTGATTCAAAAACCAAAAAGAGTATGTGAAGGTTATATTTTGGGGAAGCAAAACAAAGAATCTTTCCCCCTTGGAAAAAACAACGAGAACAAGTGCACCACTTGAAATTGTTCACTAAAATTTATGTGGACCTATGCAAACAACTTCTATTAGAGGTTGTTCATATTTTATGAAATTCATTAATAACTATACATAGAAGACATGGGTATATTTTTTGAGACACAAATCAGATGTGGTTTATATATTTCAGAAGTTCAAGGCTTTAGTGGAGAAGAAAAGTGGATACTACATCAATGTTCTGAGGATACACAGAGAAGGTGATTATTTTTTCAATGCATTTCTAAATTTTTGCAAATATCATGGAATCTAGAGACTGTTTACTACCAGGTATATACCACAGCCGAATGATGTGGTAGAGATGAATAATAGAACCATTATGGAAATGGCCTTGAATTATAATAAAGGAAAACCTTCTTACAAATGAGTATTGGGAAGAATCATTAGCAAATGATGTTTACATTTTAAACAAGTGTCCAAAAACAATTGTTAGAAACATGGTTCCTCAACAATCTTGGACTAATAGGAAAAATAGTGTTTCTCATTTTAGAATTTTTAGTTGTGTTCCATTGGCTCATGTGCCTGATGAGCTAAGGAATAATTTAGACTAAAAAGGAGAAAAGCATGTATTTTTTGTATATTTAGAGAATACAAAAACATACAAGTTGTTTAATCTAGTCACTAGAAAGGTTGTGATTAGTAGAGATGTTCAATTGTTTTAAAATGAAGCATTAGAAGAGAAAACAATCAATATAGAATCATTTATTCCTCATGATGATATGGAGGATGAAATTATATAACTAGGTATTGTATTTTCTTTGAATCATGGTATGAGAATAAATCTTATCTCTTCAATAATTGATATTGTGCTCCATATACGAAATGATGTAGGCTCTCTTCCTGCGAGAACACCTACATATCACATACACTAAACAAAATATGATTAGTAAAATATGAGGTGGATTTCCTGGCAAAGGCCAGTCCCTCAGAAATCAAAGGACTTCCTCACAAGGGTGTCAATCCACTTTTACAAAATCAAGTGGGTATGAAAACAATATAATATTATGATAATAATCATGATAATATGATGATAATAAATGAGTTTATTACAAACATATAGCTGATAGACAATGAGAAATGAAAGGTATAAACTATGGCTCAAATTCAGAATCTAAGTCCAGAATCTGAATTCTCAGAGAAAGCTGAATTATCTTCTTTGGTGAATCTAGCTCTTCTTCTTCATGAAATTCTAAATTTTCTTCTTCAAAGAAGTCTGAATTCTCTTCTTCAGTATTGTACTGGTACTCAAATTCAGAATCTACATCCTTAGAGTTAGTTTTTTCCTCGTATTCAGACTCAGAGTTTGAATCCTCCAACTCAGCTTTGTATTGATATTCAAACCAAGCAAGATCAACTTGGATGCATTGGACCTCAAAGTATGCTTCCCAAAATTCCTCTACAACATCACAGATTCACTGAGTGGACTCAAAGATGCTCTGTAAATGATCCAAAGGGGCACAAGTGGATAACACACAACTTGAGATCATGTAGGATGTCGTATTATTCTCAGTATAATAGATGATGAACAATGGGAAATGAGTTGATACTAGTAATATCATGACTTGGACCATCTATTGCCATCTAAAACAATCCATGCTAGATAAAATGTCAGAAATAAATAGATTCAGAATAAATGCTAAAGGAGATTAAATGAAAGATGATATTAGAACATAAGTGATAGGAATCACTGGCGATTCTGGTAGATGGAAATACTAGACTGATAAAAAAAATTAGTATTTAACTAATTAATTTGAAATGTCTTTAGGACTTACAAATAATGTGATGATAAATAAATGAATGGAGAAAAGTACCTGGATGTGAAATGGGGCTAAAAAAATATCTGACCTTGATGGAAAGATGATACAAGAAGTTGAAGAACTTGTAATTGGATGATGAAATACTGATCTACAAAGGCTCCAAAATGAACTCCCAAGATGCTTGATGATTGTGAATAAAAATAATTTTGGATGATAACATGAACACTTTGATGCACAATAATACTAATGAACTCAAGTATGAAGCTCAGGTTTGAAAATGCAAGTGGATGATCCCGAAGAGAGACTGAAAAATTATCTTAAGTAATCATCAGCGATTACCCGAATTACCAACTCAAGTGATTTCGGTCTGTTTGAGCTTTGGAGGAAAATGGTTGAAACAACTTACTAAATCAAGGTTTCTTGTTTTTGAATTTTGAGGGGATGATGTGTTGGGTAGTTGGGAAGTGTCAAGTTTAGTTGGAGTTTTGGGGGAAGTGATGAAATAGATTAGATATTACTAATTTGAGTATTGTTTTAGGATAGATAGTATAGGTGGTTATTTTCATGAATGTACAAAATGATTATAATAGGTGTATAATTGGTGTGTCAAGATAATTGATAGGATAATGAAATAGATGAGGTAGGGATTAAGTATTAAGTTGTAATATCAAGGATAGTATTTATATTTATAGACTTAGATAATGTAATAAATGTGTTGATCAAATGATGGGTATTTAATTAATTAGGAGTGTATTAATTTAATAATTTAAAGGGGAAATGATGAAGGGTGTAAGTATGGGACATATTTATTTAATGAACAAATGTGATTAATGTAGATTTAGGGTGCATTGTAAAATAGGAATGTGTTTAATTAATGATTTGCCAAAGATGAGGGAGTGTAGATTTTTGGTGTCTACATTTTCCCATTTTTGTCTAGTGGTTTAATGGAAAAGTGTTAGAAAAAAATTCTAAAAATTTGGTTTCTATGGGTGATCCAACTGTAATGCAATATAGGGAAAACCATTGTTTATATATCATGTGTTTTGTAAAAAATGTTTCCCTAGTCCAAGGAGTACCGAAACAAGATGTGCTACCGAGGGACCAAATGATAGGGGAACCAAAGGGTTTGATACCTATAGTAATGTGATCCGTGGAGGTAGGCTAAATAGATGGGAAGGTCAAGTGATGGGGGCCAAAGGGCATGCATCCCATAGACATATGATGGATCTTGATGTCGATTTTGTTTGTTTGATTAATGTTTCAAGGACTAGGGTCCTTTGAAAGGGAAATTTTTGTAAAAAAGTGATAAATTGATAAAAGTGGGCATGGATGCCAAAAATGGGGGGAATCACTAGTGATTTAGCCAATCGCTAGTGAGAAGAAATCACCAATGATTAGGGAAATCATCAGTGATTACATCAGGGAAAAAATGAGGCTATAAATAGCTGATTGTAAAGTTATTTGACTCATTGTTACCGAGCTAAAAATGGAATTTACAGAGTGATTTGTGGTGAAAAAATGTGTTTGCAAGTGGAAAAAGCTATGAGATTTTGACACAATGGCATCATCTAAGCAGACACTAGAAACCTACTTTGGCTGAGGTAAGTGATTTTAACTTGCTTTTGTGTGTTTTTTTGTTTTTTTTTGGTAGTTTTTTTAGGATTTTTTTGTCATTTTGGGGGGCGGGAAAATGCCCTAATTTGGAATCGCACAGAATCACTGATGATTCATGCAATCACCAGCGATTGAAGTGAATCACTGGCGATTCACCTGTGATATGGGAAGTTTGTATTTTTGATGATAAAACATGTTTTTAAGAAATGTTTTTAGTTTTGTATGGTGTTTATGGTTCCAATTTAGTTATTGGTGTTTGATGTATTGATGCTAATGTGGTTAATGTTGATATTGATTATATTTTATGATGATGTTGATGTTGATGTTAATGATATGTTTCGATGTTTTAGATGTTATTGGTATTTTTAGGTGATAATAATGTTGATGTTTTAATGTAAAGATGTTTTTGATATGTTTTGATATTTTTTGATGATGATGCTAATATTTGAGCTATGTGTTTTGTGTTTGCAGGTAGATGCTCAAGTTGACTATCTGTGATCATATACCACTGATCTTGGATGAGGTGAGGGATGACATGATAGATGATGACTGGGAGCATATTGAGGTAGTGGGTTTTGGTGTTATGAGGACTTATAGGTGGATTCACAGATGTCATAGTTTGATGTTGGCATTGTTAGAGTGGTGGAATCCTTCCACCTATACTTTTTGGTTTCCTACTTAGGAGATTACCATTACCTTAGAGGATGTACACCATATATGAGACTACCTATCTGTGGAGAGAGTCATATATATTATTAGTGAGCTGAGAGAGAAGATGTGATGACTAGATTATATGGAGAGGATGCAGAGGATGTGAGATATGATCAGGGGATGATTTGCTTATGGTATATTATATTCAGCTGGGAGAGAGGGTTGTACATGGATGACCATGATGATGATGGCATCATTTGTTATGCTTTACCAGATTTGGAGGTGGTCATTTTCCATGGATGATGACTGGTGTTGTGGCTAGAGATGATGGAACACTGTACAATTTTTGAGTGGGGTCCGACCCTTCTTGCACAAATTTTAGGGAGTTGTGGGCCTGGAAGGCCCGCAAGAGGTTATGGGATTGATGTGGATTTTTTCTACAGGCTTGGGCCTTTGAGCACATTGTCATTTCTCGACCAGTGGGGTTTCCATGGAGGATTGGTGATGGGAATCCTGGCTTCATGAGGTGGAGGTAGGACATGGGTCATGGGTTGAAGAGGAGGAGGACATGATATTATCGAGAGTTATTATTTGGATTATAGGTGGGTGATGTAGTATGGAGGCCTTATCTAGATTTTCCTACTTGGCCTCAGTACCCAGATGAGTTGATAGGCTTACAACAGGATATATGGGTTCAGGGCTCATAGAGTAGGAGAGGATGAGCTTTTGCATTTTGATCAGGTGAGGAGACAGTATGGATTGATATAGGATGTACCTGAGGATCCCATGTAGTATAGATGGGAGGAAAGAGATACTGAGACTCCTAAGGGCAGTGGTGATGAGGCCCATGATTATTGTTGAGTAAGTAGGGGGCTATGGGCCCTAATGAGGATGGAGATATTGTGTCCTCTTGATGATGTGGGGGTGACTATAGATTATACAACATGGTGGACTCGAGCACTGAGATATTTTGATAGGACCTGAGTTGTACAATGGAGTGAGTGGGTACATGCTTGGGTGGAGGGAGGAACACAGGCTCAGGATGCTATTCAGGTTTTTGATGATGATGATGATAGTGATGAGGAGGAGGGTGATGGTGATTTGGAAACAGATATTGTAGTGGTTATGGCCAAGAAGGCCATAGTGGAGGGAGAGAGTGATGTAACACGTAGAGAGAGGGATGACCTTTAGGAGTTAGGGATGCTTTGATTGATGAGAGAGATAGGGTGGTGACTAAGTGGTGTTATAGTGAGAGTGAGAGGGTCTCAGGTGCATATTTACTCAGGCTACTACTGATAGGGATAGATAATGTCAACAATGAGATACACTAAAGAAGGCCCTAGGGATCACATGGTCTTCTGTTTTGGGTGGAGTTAGTGGTGATGGCCCAAGCCAGTGGATAGAGAGCACAGGCTAGTGGATTGAGGCCACAGGCTAGTGGGTGGACCACAATGACTAGTGGGAGAGAGGAGAGCACCTACGGTACCAGGGATGGTCTCTATGAACATTATCAGACATTACGGGCCAAGTTACAATACTATGTTGATATGGTGACTTTTGATTATCCAGATGTGACATTGTATGTTGATTACTTGGATGCGAAGGTGGCAGCCCCAAGTACTAGTGCAGTGAGTGTGGGTCACCCACCTTGGAGACCAGAGAGAGGAGGTGATAATGAGGGAGGATCTGGTGGAGATGCTAGAGCTATTGGTGATGTAGGTGATCAGGGAGGAGAGGGAAGTACTTGTCCCCTCCTAGTGAGTTTTCTTGGAGATATCCATTTTACTGACTCATGATATGTATTGATGATATTTATATATGGATCATGGAATCATTTTTGTATGACAT
This sequence comes from Taxus chinensis, assembly GCA_019776745.2. NCBI lineage: Eukaryota > Viridiplantae > Streptophyta > Pinopsida > Cupressales > Taxaceae > Taxus > Taxus chinensis. The sequence continues at coordinate 45,561 of JAHRHJ020000106.1, forward strand.
GATATATTTATGGCTCATGGAATTTTGATTTTGTATACATTGATGTATGTTGATTATGATCATGATGATATATACTATGATGATATATATGATGATGATGATGATGTTTATGACTTATTTTCTTTGATTTCATGTGTTGATGTTTTAATGTATATTTTTTAATTTTATGTGATTATGATTTTAGATGAATTTGTATTATATGTGATGTATCAAGAAATATGATTTGTTAATATGTTTGATAAAACATGGTTAAATGTTTAATTAATCAAATGACTTAAAATTTGATCTTAAAATGGATTGTATAAAAATGTGACTAAGTAAAATAGGGTAAAAATGAAATGATTTCCCCACTATGGGTTTGATATATATGTGATGGGTTTTAAAAGTGTGAAAACACTTACACTTGTAGCCTTACTAAATGTTGAATGAGATTATGAATAAATAGTTACAAAAGTATTAATAAGATGTGGGATTAATGAATGTACCTTCCTAGGACATGAAAAGGGTTTTTGTATATGTAGGTCAATGTGGGAAAAGGGTTCTCCTTTTCAACAGGTTCATAGAGAAATGCCCCAGCTTTACATATTTGATTTTGAAGCAAACTGATCAATGTGGGAAGTTTGCTATGATGGGAAAGTTGATCAATGCAGGAAGCTTTCCTAGATGCTTTTGATTTTTGAAGGTTGATCAATGTGGAAAGCCTTTTACATGGGTAGCCATCCTTCGAGGGTATGGTCTACAATTTTGATTTTTGACTTTTACAAAATAGCCATCCTTTTAGGGATTGGTCTATAATTTTGACTGGTAGCTATCCTTTGAGGGATCAATCTACTCTTTATATTTTTGATATATGATTTAATATTTTGAATAGTTGTCCTTCAAGGGATCGGTCTATTATATTTTTATTTTGATATGAAGCATCCAATGATTTTTACATACATTTTTGAGATGAGGGAAAGTCCCTAATAAACCATTTCAAGGAGGGGAAAAGATGTGTATATGACCTACACACACGTGCCCCATGTCATATTATTAGTTGGTATAGGGTAGGTGGGTGTAATGATTCAGGGGTTCCTACAAAGGAGGAACTTGTCCAAAGTGAAATATGTGATGAACAGAGCCGTGGTGCTCATCTTTAAGGTATATTTAGGATAATGATGGATAACCACATGCTTCCAAATCATTACTATGATAAGATGGATGATTTAATGGAGTGACAAGATTTTAAATGTAACTACTGTCATGAAAATCAATCATTTAACAATAGAAAGGCCACAAGTGCAAGGCATTCAAAGGTTCCTTTTCAGGTTCACCATCAAGAGAAGCAAGACGATATGCTCCTGACCCATACTTGTGAGTGATGACGTATGGACTAATCCAATTAGGGGAAAACTTTCCACGTTTACTCCATTCTAATTGAGTGACATTTTGATTTTATTTAAGCACAAGATCACCAATTTTAAAGTCACGTTCTTTGATATGTTTGTTATAGGCTCGTTTAATGCGTTCTTGATAAACTTGATGATGTTCGAGGGCCATTAGATGTTTTTCATCTAACAGTTCAAGTTGTGCTAAGCGGTCTTGGTGATATTCTTCATCTGGGATAAATTCTTTAAGTGACACATGAAGTGATGGAATTTGAACTTTGAGAGGTAAGATGGCTTCAGAACCATAGATGAGTGAATAGGGTGTAGCTCCTGTAGGAGTATGGATGCTAGTTCGATAGGCCCAAAGAGAAAATGAGATTTGGAGATGCCAATTCCTTCCTGCATCATCTACTATTTTCATAAGGATTTTATTAAGTGTTTTATTTGAGGCTTCATCCTATCCATTTTCTTGGGGATAATATGGTGATGAAAAGTTGAGTTTGATGTTGAAGGTATCACAAAGCTTTTTAACTTCTTTATTTTTAAAGGATTTTCCATTGTCTGTGATAAGTTTATGTGGGATGCCGAAATGACATATAATGTATTGATATATGAAGTTGATAATAGGTCCTGATTTAGTCGAGGTTAAAGGGATAGCTTCAACCCATTTAGTAAAGTATTTAGTAGTTGTGATAATGGAATGATGTTGTTGAGATGATTTAGGATTGATAGCACCAATGAGGTCTAACCCCCACTGAGAGAAAGGCCATAAGTCCTGAGCAGGTTGTAATGCTTGACTGGGGACATGAATGAGATCTGAATGAAGTTGAAATTTAACACATTTCTTGACATATGCACAACAATCCTTGGTGATAGTAGGCCAGTGATACCCTAACCGTATGACACGTTTGGTGATATCATTTCCACTGAAATGTCCTCCACAAACTCCATCATGAACTTCTTTGATTGCTTTGGTTGATTCATGTGTTTTAAGGCACCTTAACAGGATACCATCAAAACTACATTTGTAAAGGATACCACCTATAATAAAAAGTGGGTAACGCATTGAAGAAATGATCTTTTAGCATTACGTGATAAGTCGGATGGGATTTTAGATTTGGAAAGGTAGTCATAGATTTGAGTATACCACAAATCAGTTGGATCATTGTCAATGGCATTGATAGGAGGGAGTTCATTTTGATGTGAGGGATAATCTAATATTTGAATGATCACAGATACTTTAGTGTTATCTTTTGACTCTTCAGTTTCTAATGGGATGAGGGCTCCTAAAGAGGCCATTGTATCTACAAATTGTTAGAGGATCGTGGGATGGTTTGGATAGTGTAGTGATCAAAAGCACCAAGGAGAAAGTCAACATTGGATTTGTATTTTTGCAAGATTTCATTTTTACATTGATATTCTCCTTTAACTTGACTAATGACGAGTTGTGAATCTCCATAGATTTCTAAGATGTGAACACCTAGGAGAATAGCAGTCGTAAGGCCCATGATTAAAGCTTCATATTCTACCATATTATTAGTGCATTCAAAGTTAAGTTTGAATGATAATGGAATAGGAATGCCCCAAGAAGGTATGATAACAACACCGGCCCCTCCCCCTTGCTGGAATTTAGATCCATCAAAGAAGAGAGTCATTTTGATAGGGATAAATTCATATTCATCGACATTGCTAATGGATTCATCTGGAAAGTATTCATGAGGAAGTTGATTTTCAGGTAAGGGGCCTCAGCTAGCTAGTCTGCAATAGCCTGGCCCTTAATAGATTTTTGTGATATGAACTCAAGGTCAAATTCAGTCATAAGCATAAGCCATCGAGTGATATACGATCACTATGATATGGTTTAGAGTGTATGGTCTTGAGGGGATTGAAGCTAGTGACAACGTAAGTTTTGTGATTAAGAAGATAATGACGTAACTTAGAAGTGGTGAAGTATAAAGCACAACATAGCTTTTCAACTTTAGTGTAACGAGTTTCATATTCATGGAGTGTGCTGATATAATATACAACTTGTTCATGACCCTGACTATCACAGTGAGTGAGCATGGCTCCTAGAGCATGTTCTGAAGTAGATATGTATAGATAAAATGGATCCCCCTCGCGAGGTGGAGTAAGCATAGGTGGTGATAGAATATATTTTTTTAATTTCATCAAAGGTTTTCTAAAAATAAAAATCCTAGTGAAATTCTATGTCCTTACAGAGAAGATGATGAAATGGATGACAACGATCATAAAGTTGTGATATAAAATGTCAGATGGAATAAAATTTACCTTGAAGGCTACGCAGTTGTGTAAGATTGGATGGCAGAGGCATTTCAATGATGGCTTTAACCTTTGTTGGGTCAACTTCAATACCTCAAATAGATATGATGAATCCTAAAATTTTTTCAGTGAGGACACCAAAAACACATTTTACGGGATTGAGACAAAGACAATATTGAATGAGACGAGTAAATATTGATTCAAGGATGGTAAGATGATCTTTGCGTTGTTTGGACTTTCCTAAAAGGTCATCAACATAATCTTTGACTATTTTGTGAATGAGGTCATGAAAAATGTAGGTCATGGCATGCTGATAAGTAGCTCCTGCATTTTTAAGACCGAATGGCATAACACAATAGTAGAAGGTTCCCCAAGGAGTGATGAAATATGTTTTATGTTGATCATCAGGAATAATAAGAATTTGATTATAACCAAAAAAATCCATCCATAAGGGAGAGCATTTCATGGCTGGTTGTTAGGTCAATGAGATGATCTATATTTGGAAGAGGGAAATCATCTTTAGGACAAGCAAGATTAAGATCCCTGAAGTCTATGCAGATGCGTAACTTTCCTGAGGCTTTGGTTATGGGGACAATGTTAGAGATCCATTGTGGATAATCAATGGGTATGATAAAATTAGTGGATAAAATACATTGTAACTCTTTTTTAACAAGAAGAGATATGCGAGGATGCATCTTACATAGAAGTTTTGTTTAACAGGCTTAGCATGGATATGTGACAATATTATGTACAAAATATTGGGGATCAATTCCAGGCATATCACTATATGACTAGGTGAAGACTTGATAATATTCTTGATAACAATGAATTAAAGTCATCCAGTTCTTATGGATTTAATGATTGACCGACCTTAACTATGTGAGGATCTTGAGGGGTTCCTAAGTTTACGTCGATGGTGGATTCATTAAGGAGATTTGGTGTATCAGATGGTAGGGATTTTTGAAGGAAGTGATCCTCAACTCCCATATGGGAAAGGATGTCCTGGTCATCATGACATTGAAGGATATCTATAGTGGGTAAATCTTCTTCAACCATTTCTTGGCCAAATAAGAGGTAAGGTTTTGACGGAGTGACTAGATTGATAAGTAAATGGTCCTAAAGGATATGGTATTGAATAAAAAAAAATTAGGCGGGATGGATACAACGTCATCTATGTCCATAGGATCTTCAGGAGTTTCCATCTATGTCCATAGGATCTCTAAGGGTACATCTAGGTGATGATAGTCTCTAGTTTGGGTGTGATATGCATAGATGTAGTGGATTTAGATGGGTTAGATATGCGTTTCTTATAGCCTAATCCATATTTATCATAAGTTTAAAGGGAGTGTTGGACTATTAAGTCATGTGTTCCCTGTTCATAATGTCCTAGGCCAAAACCTTTACACACACAACGGTGAAGGTACATATAAGTGAAACTAGGTTATCTAAAGATTTGAAATCTAATGTGAAAGGCTTAACATGGTGTGGATTGATAGAATGATATGAAGGATGATTGTGTCCCCCACATAAAAAGGTTTGTTTTAAGATAAGTGGGACCATAAGGGATAACATCTCCTACATTAGGCTCATACATGGGTTGTTTGTCTAGGGTGACCATAAGTTTTAGGTGAAGGGATGGAATTTAGCATGAGAAGGTGGTACTCTCCTAGAGTAAGGAGTTGTACAATGTTACTAAGGGAGGAATCATCTGGTAACTTGGAGGATGGGATGGATGTGCTAGTATATGCTTTGTTAGAAAATTTTGATATGGATTTAGGTACAAGGACATCATTTAGATGATATGTCATGTAACAATTAGCAAAAGGATTTGGATCTATGGGAACTGTAAATGTTTGACCTTCATGTTCATATTTAAGACAACGATGGAGCGTAGAAGGAACACACTACATAGTGCATATTTAGGGGCTCCTAACAACATGTTATATTATAACTCTCCTTCTATAATGTAAAAGAGTTCATGTAAGGTTTTATTGTTGACTTTAAGTGGTAGAATAATATGTTCCTAATGTGGGTGTGATAGTGTCGTTGAAGGATCATAGTAACACTAGAGTTTGACCAATGACAGAAGGGGATAGTTTGAATTGATTGAAGGAAATGGATGATATAATGTTGATGGATTCACCCCCATAAATCATGACCCTTCTGATGAGGACATAATTGATTTGAGAAATGATAAAGAGTGGTAAATCATGTTCCTTTAGCCTAAGCAAGGGAATCTCATATGACTCAAATGATATAGTTATGGATGCCTTAAGGGCCCCTAAAAATTTTTGAAAGATGAAGGGTCATCTTTCAGCATTGTTATTGATTGGAGGGCTTTGATCATAGATCTCTTATGAGAAGGTGACGTTTGCACCAACTCGTAAAGTGATATTTTGATGGTATCTTGGTGTAACTATTTAATGACAACCTTCTATATTGAGGTGGATGATGAGGATGGTGTGGTGAGTATTGAAACCTTGTTTTTGAGATGACAATTTTTTGATTAGACTCTTTGAGAGATATGAAAATAGATACTTTAGGCTTACCAACAAGAATCAGATAAATCAGGAGGTGGAGGTATGGCTATAAAATTTTTATCTTTTTAGGCTCAGATGAATGTGTGTCATAATTTTGTGAGTGATTAGTAATGTTTACAGTGTCAATGTGATGGGAATATATCTTTTACATGGGCTCTTTATATTTGGACAAAAATGATCATTTTTGTGGTTCAAAAGGAAGGAAATTTGAATTACCAAGTTTTTGAGCAATCAGACTGAAATTCCTTACAATCTTATCTTCTATAGAATTCCTCTTATCATATGGTAATCATAAGATATGTTGGTAGAAATGTAAATTCATACCAAGTGGGTTTAGGAAGAGGTTACTCCCATCCTATGGATCTAATGGTTTGACATTGAATCCTATATCTATGGTGGTAACTTTATGATTTAGGAATGGTTAAAAGGCAAGTCTTCTAAAATAGCTGCATAATTCCCCTTATGCGTAATACTAAAATGTTAATGAATTTTTGGGTATCTTATAGGAAAGGGAGTGTAAAGTAAGGCTTTGAATCAGTAATGTGGGATGTTGGGTTGGTTTTTTCTCAAAAGTCTTAGATGGTCTGATAGATAAAGCAACTCACTAAAATTTACATTACCTCTTTATTGGGAAGATTGGTAAGCAAATCAGGCCTTAGTTCGTAAAGCATGATAGGAACAAATACCTCTCCATCAAGGAGTGGACAATGAGTGAAATTTTCTATTAAATATGGAAGTTGAAAGTAAAATGCCGATGGGACCACTAAAGAAATAATATGAGAGAAATGGGAAACTATAGGAAGGAATTTTGAAAAATTGGATGAAAAACATCCTTGTTTGTGAGGTCCTGATTTGTGGTTTGGATTGACATGGATGTAAATGTGGAGGTAGGTGTTGATGAAGGAAGATCATTTTTAATGATGTAGTTGATGTCCAGAATCGAAATGATTTGATAGAGGAAGAGACTTTGTATCATTTCGTATTAAATTTTTGCATGTAGGGAAAATTACAATTTGAACTAGATACAGGATGAATGTAGTTTGTAATTGCCTTGAAAATATGTGGAAGGTGGTTGTGAACATAAATGTATTTGAGTTAGGATGTCACAGTTATATCTATAAATGAATGTGTTTTCATAGATGTGGTTATAACATAAGATTTGATTGGTGTCTAAAGTGAAGAGTTTCAGTAATAGTGAGTTCTATGACCTACTTTAAGGATGCGAGCTTCTAGAATTAAATAGTTCGTAGTAATGTAGATATGGCCTCATTGATCTCGGATTGAGGATTCGGTAGATATAATGTTTAGGTTCAATTGATCAAATTTTGAGTTCCATGTTGGATATTTGTTCCCCAATGTGGGTACTGTATAGGTCCTTTATTGATGTTGGCTTATTTCATCAGGATCCCAAAGGGTAATTCAATAGGATTCAGTTTAGTAATGGTGTTGATGGAAATGATTTCTGTAGAATGGACAATGCTTTATGCTTTTGTTGATCAGTATGGTTGGGGGTGCAACATGGATTTTTTTTGAAAGGTCACATTTATAATGGTAATTTACCTCATCAGCTAAGGGTATCCCTTGATTGGATGGTGGGTGGTGAGTATTCAGAAACCTTGGTTTTGGGTGACATTTTTTGACCAGAAGAGCTATGGATAAGTGCCATCAAATACTACGCACTTTATTGAAAGAACACATAACTCATTGGGTGGAGGTATGGCTAGGAAAATTTTTCTTTTTTAGGCTCACTAATGTGTGTCATAATTCTGTGAGTGATTAGTAATGTGTACATTTATGTTAATCTGATGGGAAGATATCTTTTACATGAGGATCTTTATATTTAGAGGAAGATGATGATTTTATGTGGTGTTCTGAAGGAAGGAAGGTTGGATTACCTATTTTTGAGAAATCAAACGAAATTCCTTACAATCTTCTATAGAATGACCTTTTGTCTATGGTAATCACAAGAGAAATTGAATTCATACCAAGTGGGTTTCCATCCTCATGGGTCTGATGGTTTGAGAGGTGGTAACTTTATAAGTGATTGTCAGGAGGAGGTCATCTAGATAGTTGCATAATTCCCCTTAGGTGTGCATGTGGATGGTAATGAAGTTTTGGGTATCTTATCCTCTAGTGGAAGTAAGGCTTTGATTGTGGGTTGTTGGGTTGTTTTTGTTGAGGAGTCTTAGATGTTGTGTGGATGAAGGATGAGGACCTAGTGGGAAGGTTTCGATAAGTAGGTCTTGGTATTGGCATGATAGGATGGTTACTAGGAGTGGAAATGACCCTTCTAGGAGGAGGTGAAAGAATAGGTTGAGGACCACATAATCAATATGATTCAGGGAAGGTATAGGAAGGAATTTTGAAAAATTGGACAACACCTTGTTTGTGAGGTCCTTTTGTGGTTTTGGATGAGATGGGTATGGATGTAGAGGTATTTGTTGATGAAGGAAGGGGGATTTGAATGATGCGATTGATAAGATCCAAATGAGTTGTGGATTTTGTAGGTTTTGGGATTGGTTTGATGTAGGGATAATTGGTTTTGTAGAATGGAGGAGGAATGCAGTTTGTAATTGCCTTAGGTAGAGGTTTTTGTGTCATAAGTGTTTTGAGAGGTATCATAGTTATATTTGCAAATGAATGTAGATTCGTAGGTGTGGATATATTAGAAGATGTGATTGGTGGGGAGATGGATTCAGTAGTAATATGTGACGAGGATGGGAGAATATTTTCAGTAACATTGCTAGAAGATGAGGAATTGATAGATATAATTTTAGGTTCAATGGATGTTGATGTTGATTTTGTAGATGTGGGTATTGGGTCAATAAGTGTTGATGTGGACTCAGGAATAGGTAATTTTTTGGTAATGGTGTTGATAGTATGATGAGCATGGATGAAAATTTTTTTTGGTTGTTCAGTAGATGGGGCATGACTTGGAAAAGACTATTTAAATATGTCAAGATTTGGATTTGGGGGTGCATTTGGATGATCTAAGTGAAGTTCACCTCTGTCAATCAAATATTGAAGGACATTACGGAATGTGTGACACCTTTCAATGTCATGCCCCTTAACCCTATGGTATTTACAATAGTCATTATCTCGATACTAAGAGGGTTTGGATACGAATGTATAGATAGGTTAGATAGGTGGGAGAAATATCATATTTGCAGCAAGAAACTTTTCAAATACTACACTATAAGTCTCTCATATGGGTGTAACTAACTACGTTGTTAACAGGAATGTTCAGTAGTGGGTTTTTCCTTAGGAGTGGATTTGACTAGTATGACATTAGTCAGATGATTTGAATATCAGGATTAGATGATGACTTGGATGGTAATTCATTTCGTGGTTTCTTAGGATGAAGTTTAACATGACCATCTTCTAGAGCTTACAGTTATCAATTTAGAGGCCATAGTAAAATGCTTCATCAAAGGTCTGGAATGATTGAATATTTTAATTTTGATGAAATATGTTTAGCGCATGATTGAAAAAAAGTTCAATCAATTTAGCTTGTGGTAACAAAAAGGATAGTTGATTGATCGTACCCCTCCAGTGGGAAACAAATCAATAATGGACTCATCCTCAAACTATTTGATAGCATAAAGGTCATTAATAGTGACTTTATGGGCTATGTTTATGGAAAAGTTTCTAAGAATAATTGTGTGAGTTGTGAAGGAGAAAAGGGAATATTGAGAATTTATTGTACCAATCCAAAGCAGGATTGACAAGGGACATGGGAAAAGTCCTCAACCTAATGAGGTCTTGGTCATGAGCTATTAGATAATCAAGTGTAGACGGAAAGGCACAGATTTGTTGTTGGGGATATTCCTTGCTATAAAATTTAATAAATTTTGGAAGTTCCCAGTGAGGTGGATATACTTTGTATGTGACGGAGGGGTGAATAGGTTCATTGCAGATTTGATCCTAAGAGAGCACATTTTTAGGTGTGGATGAGGCAGCTTCCAGACTAGATATAAAGTTCATGAGGGATTAAAGGGGATCGGGTTCTGTTGGTTGTTGTGAGGATGACCCAAGTTGTAATTAAAACTAGCTAGGTAGTGATATGTTTGGTATTGTTGAGGAATGTTCTTTTCTGGTTGAGGAACATTTTGTTGTGGAATATTTGTTGTGGAATGTTTTGTTAAGTAAGGAATATTTTGTTGTGGGATGTTTTGTTGTGGAATATATTTTGAGATGGGATATTTTCTTGTGGAATGTTTTTTTGTGGAATATTTTGATTGAGAAGGAATAATTTGTTGTGGGATATTTTGTTGTGGAATGTTTTTTTGAGGAATGTACTTTGTTGTGGAAATAATATTGAAGAAGATTTGCTAATAGGGATATTTTGTTGTGGGATGTTTTGTTGAAGTGGAATTTTCTGTGCAGGAATGTTATCTGGAATATTATGTTGACATGCTAAAGGTTTTGATGGTTGTATATATTGATAAGGATGTGGGATAGATGTAGTGGTAAGTGGTTGTGAATAATGAGGTGGTTGTTGAAAATACAAGGCAGAGGCACTGGAAAGATGGTGCTTGTTGTGGAATGTTTTGCATAGGAATAGATTTTGGTATAGAAATTAATGGCTGTGATGGTTGCATGGAATATGTTGTAAATACAAGTGGTATAGAGGATTGGAATGAAACATGATGAGTGGTGGCAATAACACTAGTATTGATTAAAGGAATAGATGCCGAAATGGACATATGATATTATGAATCACTGCTAACTAGTTGAGATACAATAGTAGAAATACAACATAGAACTCATTGGAGGTGTCTGGGTAACTGAGGATGTTGGATGGGTAGATAATGAAACACTAGTATTGTTTTGTGGAGGTGTTGAATTTAGTGGAAGGCTTGGGTGAAGATGTATGTTGTTGGGAGGTTGTGTCTTGGGAAGAGATCATATGAAGACTAAGAATATGAATAGAAGACGAAACTTCTAATATTTCATATTGGATTAAAGGTAGATATGAATGTATTTATTGAATGATAGGTTGGTATTTTGGATCAATAAGATGTGAAACCCCAGATGAAGGATCAGGGACATATGGCAGTGGTTCGGGTACATTTTTGTTTGAATCAATAGGATGTGAAGAACTAGATGTTTGGTTATTGTTGGTTTGAATCAATAGGATGGATAACTAGATAAAGGATGGTTTGGGATGGTTCAGGTCCAAATGGTTAGAGTTGAACACCCCTAGCTACAAGATAAGTGTTGAGAGAAATGGGGTTTGAATCCAACATTTATTCGAAAACATGGTCCCCTCTTTCAAAGAAAGAAGGTTCAGAAGATTTTGATTGTGAGTTGGGGGAGTATGGTTGTTTAATTTCTTCTTATTCAGATGTATAGAAGATTTGACTACAAAACTAACGTGAAGAATGTAAGATACATTGTCTCATTTCTTCATTGTATTGTTCCTCTATTTCATTCCAGGATTGTTAATGTGTAGATAGAGGAGTAGATGTGATTGGTTGATGAAATGGGTTTTTAATTGTTGTAATGGTGTAGGTAATGGTATAGATATGGTAGTGGATAAATGGTGTAGGAAATGGTGTAGACAATGGAATATATAATGGGATATGTTGTTGCAAAGGTGTAAGTAATAATGTAGACATATTTTCAGAAGTTTTATTGTGGTCTTGTTGTCTAGTTTGTACGATGCATGCTATATTATTGTGAGAACACCTATAGATCACAGACACTAAAAAAATATGATTAATAAAATATGAGGTAGATTTCCTGGTAAAGGCCAGTCCCCAAAAATCAAAGGACTTCCTCACAAAGGTATCAATCCTCTTTAAAACATTCAAGTGGTTACGAAAACCATATAAGATTTATCATAATCAGATCTTAATAATATGATGATAATAACTGAGTTTATTACAAACATATAGTTGATAGATAATGAGAAATGAAAGGTATAAACTATGGCTCAAATTCATAATCTAAGTCTGAATGCAAATTCTCAGAAAAATATGAATCCTCTTCTTCAATGTATTCTGGAAAGAAGTCTGAATTCTCTTCTTCATTGTATTTTGTATTTTCTTCTTCAAATAAGTCTGAAATGTGTTCTGCATTTTATTCTTCAATATCATACTAGTACTCAAATTAAGAATTAGAGTCCTCAGAGTTAGTTTCATCCTGGTATTCAAACTCGGAGTTTGAATCCTCTAACTCAGCTTCGTACTGATATTCAAACCAAGCAAGATTGTCTTGGATGCGCTGGACTTCAAAGTATGCTTCCCAAAATTCTTCTATAGCGTCACGGATCTGTTGAGTGGACTCAGAGATGCTCTGTAAATGATTGGAAGGGGCACAGTGAATAGCATACAACTCAAGATCATATAGGATGTCATATTGTTCCCAGTACAATGGATTATGAAAAAAGGGCAATGAGTTAATACTAATAATCTCGTGACTTGGACCATCTATTTCCATCTAAAACAATCCATGCTGGATAAAATGTTAGAGATAAATATTTTCATAATAAATGCTAAAGGAAATTAAATGAAAGTTGATAGGAAAACAGAAGTGACAGAAATTGTTGGTGATTCTAGAGGATACTGACAGACTAAAAGAATGCAATATTTAACTAATTAATTTGAAATTGTGATCTTTCAGGGACTTAGATAATAATGTGAGATAAAAAATGTACGAAGATAAGTACCTTGATGTAGAAATGAAGCTAAAAATGATATCTAACCTTGATAGAATATGATGCAAAAATTTGATGAATCTTATAGCTGGATGATGAAATAATCATATGAAAAGGCTCCAAAATGACTACCAAGATTCTTGATGATTGTGAATAATAATGTTGGATGATAACACAAACACTTTGATGCCCAATAATACTAAAGTATGAAGCTCAGGTTTTAAAAAGTAAGTGGATGATCCCCAAAGAGAGACTAAAAACATCTCTTAAATAATCACCAATGATTACCCGAATTGCCGGAGATTTCGGTTTGTTTGATATTTGTGAGGAAAATAGTTGGAACATGTTACTAAAATGAGGTTTTTGTTTTGATTTTGAGGGGGTTGATATGTTGGGTAGTTAAGGACGTGTCAAGTTTGTTTTGGGGGGTGATAGAATAAGCTAAATCATACTAATTTGAGTATGATTTGGATATAGGTGATCTTCATGAATGTGCAAATGATATAATAGGTGTATATAGGTGTGTCGAGATAAGGGAGTTGGAAATAGATGAGGTGGATTAGGCTAGTTGTAATTGTTAGGAATTAAAAATATCAATGCTCACATATATTATTTGTATGAGTTTACGATATTATTAATTGTTTATGTAATTAAGTTGTTATGTGATTAATGGTGGTTGCAACCACTCACGTAATTAGCTTATATTATTGTAACACCTCCCTATTTATTAGGAGGCGGTTTTCCTATGTAATTAATAATATAGAAAATTTTATCATCAACCTGTGATTTTGTTGTGCAAATTTCTCTTATAATTTTTCATTTTGGTATAAGAGCAGCGTCAGATCATAATGGGTGAATAAAAATTAATTTGAAGGGGGAAGCATGTGATGGTAGTGTATATTTGAGAAAATGCATTTCTTTGTCCTTATCATCCTTCAAATGATCTCCTCTATGCATTTTATGTTGTGGTGAGTCTTTCTGTGGATCAAGACGTCTATCAAATCTATATATGTTTATCCATTTCCAAGAGAACTCTCCACATCTAGCTCTCTTTTTCAACAAGTCAACATCTGGTCACATTTTTGTCCACCTCGAGCACATCAATTTCAATTTGTTCCTCAGGTATTCGGCATAGTAAGAAAACCAGGGACGCAGAAATAGAAGCAAAATAGGCGATAACATTCGAAATACAAACACAGTAGCTATCACATTCATCACCTATTCTGATTGGGGAAGTTGTTGAGAGATTTTTGGTTCACGGAATACACAACTGGCTATTGCATAGAGGAGATGTGTTTTAGAATCGTCAGATATGTGGTTACTTTACTGGGAGTAAGTCAATTTTTCTGAGTGTATTGTTGTTCCTACACACGTGTCATCATTTTTTTCTTATCACATCTTGGTTTATTCTATTCTCTACAATTTTCTACGCTGGAAAATAATGGTGCTTCTATCGCCATGGATTGAGATTTCAAATATTGCCCTTTCTGTGGTTTTGTTGCTGCTTTTTCTTACCATGTTTTGTACACAAAGTTGGTAGTGGTACAATTATAGGTTACATCAAAAACATATCAGTTTCTTAACATGGGCATTTATTTAGCTCTCTAAATAATTGAAGATATTATTATAAATTTATAACCTAGAAGCATTGTAAAAAGGTCTCCATAAAATTGTCAAATTCAGCATATCAAAATAAAAGTAGTGTGTAAAATAAAAAAACCTTGTCTTTCTATAATGGAGAAATCGAGTCATATTGAAAAGTTAGAAGGAAAATATTTTCATACCTCGCAAGAAAGAATCCAATTATTGCTAATTTATAAAGATCTTTGGGATATTGTTGATGGAAAAATAAAGAAGCCAATAGATGCAGATGAAGCAACAAAGTGGGAAAGAAAAGATAAAAAACCTATACCAACAATCATCCTAGAGCTATTGTATGCATATTTTCATCATATAGATCTAACGAAGACATCAAATAATATTTGGACAATCTTGAATAAGTTGTTCGGATGACAACAAGGAAGCGCAACAATGGCACTCTGTTGGTTGGATATTTTTTCAGGCCAAAATATGAGGTTCAACCACAGTACACGGGATCAAATCCCTCCTCAAAGACATGTGAGGCAGCCTATTTATTACTGATCTAAAACACAACAGAAATAATTTGTACAATATTCACACTATTCTAACCATTGGGGTTGGGATACAATCCCGAAATCCATATCAACGCGAGATGAAGATATTACAGTTTTAGAAATAGAATGGATTAGAAAGGAAACTATTATAGATGAAGCAGAGCGGGAAGGGAATGAGAGGAACGTATTTTCTTTCCAACAAACACAGATCAAGAAATACTTATACGAGTTTTAGATAATGGGTATAATATTTGAAATGATTAAAATAATCAAGAACACTAAACAAATAATAGCTTAAGATATTGGACATAAGAAAAATATCTCAAGATAGATGAATTCCACAACACAAAGTTTGCAAAATAAGACCTGTTTCTATTCCTCAATGATTAAAAAGAAAATACAAATTTTTCCTTCTTCTTCACAATAGCTCTCAATATTCTAAAAATATCTCTTTTTTTGGAATGCACAAGCATCCCTTATTTATAATAGAAAGAGCGTAGAGAAAATAGGATAAATCCTAGAAAATAGTCAGTTAACAAGAATCCTATTTTTCTTGACTCTCACGCAGGAGAACAAGTTAAAATTTACTTCCTATCTGACGAGATGAAAATAAAAAAGACATGTCAAGCTTTGGATGGAAATTCCATGAAATATTATGCTTAGAGCATCTGAAAACCCGATACAAAGGGTTTGATTCAACTCGAGTTCCGGGTTTTGGGAAACATGAGACATGTAACATGCATTTCGCAAAGCATGTTATGATGCTTGGAAGTTCCGAAAACCCAACACAAAGGGTTTGATTCAATTCGGGTTTCAGGTTTCGGGAAACATGAGACATGTAACATAAAGCATGTTCATTTGCCAAAGGGTTTGATTCAATTCATCAAGTTCTGATGCTTAGAATGTTCTGAAAAGTTCTGAAAACCCGACACAATGGGTTTGATTTAATTCAGGTTTCGGGTTTTGGGAAACATGAGACATGTAACATGCATTTGGCAAAGCATGTTCTGATGCTTGGAAGTTCTAAAAACCCAACACAATGGACTTAGGCAATTGGGTTTCAGGTTTCGGAAAACGTGAGACATGTAACATGCATGGAACATGTTTTTATGCAATGAAAACACCTGAAAATCTCTTTCAAAGGGAATTTTAAGAGATTTTTCAAAAAAATTCCTATGGTTATCTCAATTTTAGCTGAAATCACTAAAACGAGATAACAACTGGCTCTAGTTGGGGACTTTCTTTGAGACATCGAAGGAAGAGAACTCATGAATCAAAAAGCTTTATCCATTGGGCTACGGAGTTGAGAGAAGAAAAACCAAAAACAAAGAAAGAAAGGAAGAAATAAAGAAAACACACAACAAAAAATAAATTTTAATACAATGCAAGAGAACATCTTGCATTACTGATGGAACAACTTCAGATGTTGTCCACTGAAAGGTAGAGGGAGCAACTCTCCATCAAGATATGATAGACAAAAACTATTTTCACATTTCATCTCATGGATTTTGAAAGGACCTTTCATTAAAGAATTGAACTTTCCATGCATCCCTTTCTATTCCCTTTTCTTATCCCAGAGAAGTACTAGATCTCCAATCTGGAAATCACGTTGCTTTGATTTTTTTTCAAATATCTTTTTGACTTTGCTCTAATGATCTGCAATGTGATCCACCACCTTGCTCCATTCTTCTTCTAGCCTGGCTAGGTACATTATCCTTTTCTCAATGGAACTTTGAAAAGTTTCATCCTCAATTGCTTTAGCCAACCGTAAGGATGACAATTCTACAGAGATAGGAATCTCAGCATCGATTCCATACAACACCTGGAATGGGGACATTCCAATCGCTCGCTTAGGATTGATCCGATCTGCCCATAATGCATCATAAAATGCTTTGTGCCATGTCCTTTGATTCTCATCGACCAAATTTCTAATTATGGTCACCAGGTTCTTGTTGCTTGATTCAGCCTGACTGTTGCCTTAGGGGTAATAATCGAATGAATGAGCCAATGTGATCCCAAATCCATAGAAATTTTTTGTCAATTCATGTGATGTGAAATTGAAAGCATTGTCAGCAACGATATTTTGAGGCACACTGAATCTAACAATTATATTCTCCTTGAGAAAGTTACACACAACTTTGGAGGTTGCCTGCTTGATTGGCACAACTTCCACCCACTTAGTGAAATAGTCTGTGGTGGTGAGCACATAATTATGACCAGCACTAGAGGAAGGATTCAATACTCCAATGAAATCAATTCCTCATTGGCAAAAAGGTTCTTCAATTATCACAGGATTCAAGGGAAGAGCTGCCATCTTAGGATTGCCAACGAAATGTTGACAAGCTTCACACTTAGCCACCCATTCAGCTGAATCTCGAAAGAGAGTAGGCCAATAGTACCTAGCCCATAAGATCTTATAAGTCATCATAGAGGAAGAGAAATGTCCTCTGCATGCTAGATTGTGGAAGGATTCTATCAACCTTATCTACTGATACTTATCGACACAACGCATGAATACACCATCAATACCCTTCTTGTATATACCATTATCCCATAGAATGTATCTTGCGGACCTTAATTTAACTGTTCTCTTCTCTTTTTGGATTAAATATGGGGGAAATTCATCGTAAGTTAAAAATAAAGTGATATCTACATAACATTCATCGGTTGTGCTTACAAAAAGCACCATGGGAAATTCTGAAGAAGTACCTTCAATTTCTTCGCATTTTGTCTCAGAATTGTTTTTTACGATCAATTGGCATAGGATTCTTCCTCGTACCAACTTAGTAGGTCTAATGTCCATTTTGGAGTCATATTCTTGGAATTTGGCTATCCAGTTACCCCATTGAATACCTAAATCTTGTTGAGTCAAAATTTACTTAACTGTCGTATCAAGAACAAGAACAAGAGTGTGAGAACTCAACACATAATACCTGAAATGCTTCACTGCTCTCACCACTGCATAAGCATGCTTTTCAATTTGTGACATCTTCAATTCATGTTTCTTTAGTTGACAACTCATGAAAGCAATGGGAGCTTTGATTCCTTCTTCGTTCTCCTACATTAGGATGGCTGATACTGTATGTGCAGAAGCGTAGCTGTACATAATGAAATTCTTCTTGAAGTTCGAGCATACCAGAATAGGACTCATGAGAAATTGCTCTGGTTTTACTTCTTCAAAAGCAAGCTTCCCTTCAATGATCCATCGAAATGGAGTCTTACCTTTCATCATCCCAAGGATATCCTTGGTTTTATCAACAAATTCAAGTACAAATCTTCTTAGGAAATTGACCTTTCCGAAAAAAGAATGCACCCCATTTTTACTTTTAGGTAAGGTAAGGATTTTGATGGCCTTCACCCACTCTGGGTTGATCTTGGTTCCTTCTTTAGTCATGATATGACGCAACAACTTACCCTCTATTACTCCGAACATGGAATTTTTAGGATTTAATGAAATCCCATAACGCCTACATCTTAAGAGTATCTTCTCTAGGTGATCATAATGATCACTTCACTTCTTAGAGAAGACTTTCAAGTCATCCAAATATACAACTATGAATTTGCACATCAAATCTCTGAAATCTAAGTCCATAGCTCTTTGAAACATGGCTCTAGTGTTAATCAAACCAAAATGCACCCTCTTGTAAGAAAAGGTCCCCCATGGGATGGTGAATGTTGTTTTATGTTGATCCTTAGCGGCCACCTCGACCTGATTATACCCCAAAAATCCATCAATCATGGATAAAATTTCTAATCCAGTGATAGTCTACAACAATTGATCCATGATAGGCAAAGGGTAATTGTCTTTTAATGAACACTGATTAAGCTTCTGTAAGTCAACACAAATCCAGATCTCACCATTCTTCTTTCTGATGGGGATGATGTTAGCAACCCAGGTAGAATGATGGATTGGGAAGATAATCCTTGCATCTAACATCTTTTGAATTTTTACAAGGATAGTCCCTGAGATCTTTGGGTTGTAATGCCTTTGTTTCTTCCTGTAAGGTTTGACATCAGACTTCAAAGGGATGCTATGTTTTGCATCCTTGGGCTTGAAAGACTTCAGATCTGCATAGAGACCATGCCAAGACGTCCATATATCTCTTCAAGAGTGAAGTGAATCTTCTTTTCTCCTTCAGAGAATAGAATTTTCCAATGTTTACCATCCATGGTTCGGGTTAGAAGAGCCCAGATTAGCTTGATCTACGTCTGACGAGGAAGTTGTTATGTTTGTGGAGCCTATTTTCATGTTAGAGTTTGGTACACCTTCCATGTGTTACACTCAGATATTTTTACAGCGGTCCTGCTCGCCAGTGAGCGGGTAAAGGGAGTTCGGGGATGAAGCCCCCAAAGAAATTTTTTATGGGTGGTTTATTAACCCATGGGTAATGGGTAACCGTTATGGGTTGGTTTTGGGCCCATGGTTTTTCGGTACCCATTGTTTTGTAAAACCACCTCTTCAGCTACCTATTGATGTACTTATATATATATGGACATATAATAGGATTGATATGAGTTTTTTTGTGAAGGTGAATTGTGTGTGTAAATTCAATTGGGAATTTGGGAGAGTTTGTTGAGCACAACTCCAAACAAGATCTGGTTATTGTAATTGTGAAGACTGTTGGCTTGTAATAAAATATGAGCAAGTGTTCTTGGTGGATGTAGCCCACATTGGGTGAACCACGTTAAATATTGTCTTCGTGTTTTGCATATTTCATTTCTGTAATTTCTATTCATACTTCTTATTATTGCGATTCTGAGGAATTATTCCACATTAGATTCTATTATTAATTCCTAACAATTGGTATCAGAGCCTGGTTTGGTTTGCTGAAGTGTTGAATCACAGGGAAATTTTTTTAGCTTGAGTGGGAGCTATGGCAGATGATGGAAGATCAAGGGTTGATAAATTCAATGGGCAGAATTTTAGTCTTTGGAAGATGCAGATGGAAGATTACCTTTATCAGAAGGATCTTTATACTCCGTTGTCTGAGAAGGTGAACAAACCCTCGAGTATGATAGATGTGGAATGGGATTTGTTGGATCGGAAGGCACTTGGAATGATCTGGCTGTGTCTTGCATCTTCGGTATTATTTAATGTTTCAAAGGAAAAGACTACAAAAAATCTAATGGATGCATTAGGGAAGTTGTATGAAAAACCCTCTGCCTCTAACAAGATATTTTTAATGAAAAATTTGTTTAATATGAAGATGTCTGAGAATAGTTCAGTAGCAGATCATTTAAATGATTTCAATATGGTTGTGAATATGCTAGCTTCGGTTACAATAGAATTTGATGAAGAAGTTAGGGATTTATTAATTCTGTGCTCTTTACCTGAGAGTTGGAATAGCCTGGTAATGGCGGTAAGTAACTCGGTTCTAGCTAACTCGAAGTTGAAGTTTGAGGATGTTGTAGGGGTGATTCTAAGCGAGGAAATGTGAAGAAAAAGCTCTGGGGAATCTTCTACTTCAGGGAATGCTTTGACAGTGGAAACTAGAGGGAGACAGAAGAATAGAGGAAACCGTGGAAAATCGAAAGATCGGGCAAGGTCAAAATCCAAGAGCAAGATTGTATGCTGGAATTGTGGAAAGTCTGGGCATGCAAAGAAGGACTGTTGGGAGCTTTGGGATAAGAAGAAACAACAGGAAGAAAACAAGGAGGAAAATGTGGCATCGGGTAATGTATGTCAGGATGCTTTGATTCTTTCTTTGCATAATATTACTGAATCTTGGGTTTTAGATTCAGGGGCTTCTTTTCATGCTACTCCACATAGGCATTATTTTGTTGATTATGTTCAAGGGGATTTTGGGCATGTTTTTCTTGGTGATGATGAGCCTTGCAGTATAGTTGGAAAAGGTTCTGTTCAGGTTAAGATGCAGAATGGGAATACATGGCTATTGAAGGATGTCAGACATGTGCCTACATTAAGGAGAAATTTGATATCAGTGGGGCAATTGGGAAGTGATGGTTGTACTGTGATATTTACAGCTGACTCTTGGAAGGTTACCAAGGGTGCTCTTGTGGTGGCAAGAGGTAAGAAGGTTGGAACCTTGTATTTAACCACTGATAGTACTAATGATTGTAATCTTGTGGCTTCAGATGTAGATACAACATTATGGCACTATAGGCTCGGTCATATGAGCCATAAGGGCATGGACATCATAAAGAAGAATTTTCCTGGATATACAGAAACAGGTTTGGATTTCTGTGAGAACTGCATATATGGGAAACAGAAGCGAGTAAGGTTTCTCAAGGTTGGACCTATGAAGAAAGAGAGTAAGTTAGAGCTGGTACATTCTGATGTGTGGGGGCCGGCTCAGGTATCATCTCTTGGGGGTTCAAGTTATTATGTTACTTTTATTGATGATGCAACAAGGAAAGTTTGGGTTTATTGTATTAGAAACAAATCTGATGTTTTTGATACTTTTGTTAAATGGAAAGCCTTGGTAGAGAATGAAACAGGTCTTAAGTTAAAATGTCTCAGGTCAGATAATGGAGGGGAGTATTGCAGTAATGAATTTGATGATTATTGTTCTAAGAATGGAATCCGCAGGCAAAAGATGGTTCCAGGAACCCCACAGCAGAATGGGGTGTCAGAAAGGATGAACAGAACAATAATGGAATGTGCTAGGAGCATGAGGATACATGCAGGACTGCCTCTTTATTTTTGGGCAGAAGCAGTGAGCACAGCTGTGTACTTGATAAATAGAGGACCCTCAAGTGCCTTGGATGGAGGCATACCTGAGGAGGCTTGGTATGGTAAGAAAGTTGATTACTCATTTCTTAGAGTCTTTGGATGTGAGGTGTTTGTTCATATTGACAAGGATGATAGGACCAAGCTAGAGGCTAAATCAGAAAAATGCACTTTTATTGGTTATGGTGGTGATGAATTTGGATTTAAATGTTGGAGTATTAAGGACAAGAAAATCATTCGGTCTAGGGATGTGGTCTTTAATGAGAAAGTCATGTATAAGCAACAGTTGCAGGAAAATAGGGAAGAATCCAAGAAAGAATATGCAGTGGTAGAGGATCTTCTGGATGGGAAAGTGACCCATGAATCAGTTCAGGAACCTACTCAACAGGAACCCCAAACTCCTACAGTGAGGAGGTCTTCTAGGGTAAGAAAAGAACCTGAACATTTTTCTCCTTCTCTTTATTATTTATTACTCACTGATAGTGGAGAGCCAGAGAGATTTGATGAAGCAATGCAGGTAGATGCCAGTAAGAAGTGGGAGCAAGCCATGGATGAGGAGCATAAGTCTCTCATGGAGAACCAGACTTGGGATTTGGTGAAGCTACCGGAAGGAAAAAGAGCATTGCAGAACAAGTGGGTGTACAGAGTTAAAGATGAAGAAGGAGGAAAGAAAAGATATAAGGCCCGGTTGGTGGTCAAGGGGTTTGCACAGAAACAAGGTATAGATTTTGATGAGATTTTTTCTCCTGTAGTAAAAATGACTTCTATCAGAACTGTTCTTGGAATAGTGGCAGCAGAAGACTTGCACTTAGAACAGTTAGATGTAAAGACTACATTTCTCCATGGTGATTTGGAGGAGGAGCTATATATGCAGCAGCCAGAAGGATATGAAGTCAAAGGTAAAGAGGAGATGGTGTGCAAACTGAAGAAGAGCTTGTATGGCCTGAAACAAGCTCCACGTCAATGGTATAAGAATTTTGATAGCTTCATGATGGAGCAAGGTTATATTAGATGTCATTCTGACCATTACGTGTATACAAAGAAATTTGAGGATGGAAGTTATATTATCCTGTGTTTGTATGTTGATGACATGTTGGTTGCAGGTAAAAACATGCAGGAAATAAAAGTACTCAAGAAACAACTAAGTGAATCCTTTGATATGAAGGATTTGGGGGCAGCCAGACAAATCCTTGGTATGAGGATAACTTGGGATAGGAAGGAATGGAAGCTGAATTTATCTCAGGAAGAGTACATTAAGAAGGTATTGGATAGGTTTAACATGCAGGATGCTAAACCGGTTGGGACTCCTTTGGCAGGCCATTTTAAGTTATCAAAGGATCAGTGTCCCAAGACAGAGCAGGAAAGAAACCAGATGTCCAAGGTGCCTTACTCATCAGCGGTTGGCAGTTTGATGTATGCTATGGTATGCACTAGGCTAGATATTGCCCATGCAGTGGGAGCAGTGAGTAGGTTTATGAGTGATCCAGGAAATGAGCACTGGCAGGTAGTAAAGTGGATACTTCGGTATTTGAGAGGGACCATGGGTACTGTTTTGTGTTACAGTGGATCAGACACTACTTTGTGTGGATATGTTGACTCAGATATGGCTGGAGATTTAGACAGCAGGAGGAGCACAACAGGTTATGTATTTACTGTAGGTGATACAACAGTGAGCTGGATTTCATGGTTACAGAAGGTTGTGGCTTTGTCAACCACTGAGGCTGAGTATGTTGCTGCTACAGAAAGCTAGCAAGGAGATGATTTGGCTACAACAATTGCTTGATGAGTTGGGGCATAAGCAGGAAGTTGGAAAGCTATATAGTGATAGTCAGAGTGCTATTCACTTAGCTAAGAACTTTGCTTTCCATTCTAGGACAAAGCATATACAGTTGAGATATCACTTCATCAGGACAACTTTGGAGGAAGATAAGTTGAAGTTGGAGAAGATTCATACCAGTCAGAATCCTACAGACATGATGACCAAGGTGGTCACAAGGGATAAACTAAAGCTATGTTCAACTTTGGTTGGCCTTCGTGGATGACAGTGAAGGGTTGAGAAGCTTGCTCAGTGGAAATCAGTCTCCAAGTGGGAGATTGTTATGTTTGTGGAGCCTGTTTTCATGTTAGAGTTTGGTACACCTTCCATGTGTTACACTTGGATATTTTTACGGAGGTCCCTGCTCACCGGTGAGCGGGTCAAGGGGGTTCAGGGGGTTGAAGCCCTCAAAGCAAATTTTCATGGGTGGTTTATTAACCCATGGGTAATGGGTAACCGTTATGGGCTGGTTTTGGGCCCATGGTTTTTTGGTACCCATTGTTTTGTAAAACCGCCTCTTCGGCTACCTATTGATGTACTTATATATAGATGGACATACAATATGATTGATATGAGTGTTTTTGTGAAGGTGAATAGTGTGTGTGTGAATTCAAGTGGGAATTCGGGAGGGTTTGTTGAGTGCAGCTCTAAACAAGATCTGGTTATTGTAATTGTGAAGATTGTTGGCTTGTAATAAAATCTGAGCAAGTGTTCTTGGTGGATGTAGCCCACATTGGGTGAACCACATTAAATATTGTCTTCGTGTTTTGCATATTTCATTTCTGTAATTTCTATTCATACTTCTTATTATTGCGATTCTGAGGAATTATTCTTCATTAGATTCTATTATTAATTCCTAACAGAAGCACCTTCAACTTTCCTTTTATCCTGTATAAAACGGTCATGTTTGTCAAATAGACCTTCTAGAGAAACTAATCCCTTCAGAATATTATTACCTTTGAGCTGGATGAATTCACCATCAATCTCTTGATATGAATTTGAGATGGACTCACGGAAAGCTGATTCTGATCCTTCAAAATAAAGCTCGCTAAAATTATTAGCTTTCTCAAGAAAAGACAATACCTGTTGATCATCATTGAACACTTACCAATGTGCTAAATTATCTGGAACACTCAGACGATACACAATCTCAATGGTATATGTGTCTTGTTTGAACTTTGGGTGAGGAAGGAGAAGAGATGTAGACACGGCTAAAGAATCATTTTTATCATTGTAACTCTCAAAACTACCTTAATGGAAAAAGCATTAAAGCATTCTATATTGTCCCACACCTTGTTCCTGTAATGCCTTACGAGATCATTTTTTACCTGATAGATCCCCGTTACTTGATTTACAATCAACTCAGCATCTCCCTACACTTTAAGATTTCGGATTCCCTTTTTCCTTGCCATTTCTTATCCTAATAATAGAGCTTCATATTCGGTCGTGTTATTAGTATTTTCAAACTGCAACTTGAAGGAGAAGGGAAAGATCCCGAAATCTAGAGATATAAGAACCACACCAGTGCCTGATCCAATAGTTGAATAGCTCCTATCGAACTCGAGGGTCCAAATAGCATTAGGATCTTCTTCCTTGATTTATACAAAAGGTACCTCTGATGTCATGAAATAATTTCCCAATCCTACATCTTCAAAGAGAATTTGAGCTTTGGCGTCATCTGATTTAGTGACCAGGTACTTCACTTGTGCTTCAGGGTGGAGGACACGAGGAAATCCATTCACTGAAATTTTAGCTTTGGTCCAGTCCATATTTATTTCTCCTTCGACATATTTGCAAAAACCTCTTCCTAAGAGAATACCATAAGTAACTGGGATATCCACAACCAGGATAGTCAGTTTCACTCTCTTTTCAAGGAATGCGAAAAATGCAAACTGTGCATCCTTGATTTGGCCAATCAAGGGGACTTGCCTAGTTTTCATGGAGTAACACCCCCATAATATTTAGTCAAGGTAAGTCAAAGGGCATGGTCTACTTTTGTGGGAACCGCGTTATCAGAGGCTCCTAAGTCAATTATGCAATTGTTGAGTTTAAACCTGTTTAGAAGTAATGAAAAATAAAATGGTTCAATATTTCCTGAAGAAGCAACAGAGGTCATATTATTCTGAGGTAAAGGCTGAGTGGGATTAGGCAACATGAATTTTGAAGATGAAGGGATAACAACCTTGCTTATAATGAATTTGGCAAGTTTCTCAAATTGTTTGGGATTTGATTAAAGTTACTTAGCTTCTAACATTTGGATTTTAGTTTTCTTTGCATGATCAATAATGTTGAAAGTGGTATATAAAGGAATGATAGTGGGCTTAGTTCTGGTTACACTGGTCTGAGCCGAGGCATTGGTCTTGGGGGTTGGAGAAAGAGAGTTAGAAGAAGAAGTCACCTTTTTATTCGTCTCCTTTTAAGTTTATTACTGAGATAGGAGAGCCTCTTTTAGCCATAACCATGGGAGCTTCTTTACCCTTCTCCTTAGAGCCTTCAATTGTATTTATGGGGTTATGAGATTGAGATCGAGTGAAGACTTCAAATGATTGACCATCATGTTCACATTGGTCTTCCTCATATTCCAAGTACCTAATGTTGGAGTCATCAGCTGAATCATCAAAAGACTCATCAACATATCCTGAAGCTTCAAAAGCTTCATGAGAATCTTGATCTTCTGGTTATTCATCTTCTTCAACTATTTTCACTATTGCATTGACAAGAGGAGCTTCAATGGCCATCCTTGTTGGTGCAGTAGTCAACTGATTCCTATCTCTTGCGGGAGCGCCATTGAGTATTGTTGAAATTCTATCTAGGAATATCCCAATAAGGAATATTGGTTGCCTGTTGAGACATTTTCTTCTTCAAAGTGATCAAGTCATTGGCCATCTTCTGAATCATAGGGTCAATAGTACTTTGAGAAGAAATCCAATTTTTAGGCTTAGATGACTCTCTTTTGATCTTTCCAGCCAAAATGAGATCTTCTATTTCTGTGGCTATGGCTTGAGCAGTAGACAAATCAGGAATAACAGAACTTCTTAATAAGAAGCTCACATTAGGGGGTTGAGCGTTGATGAAGAAACACTTTTGATTTTCAAGAGTGGGAATGGCTAGCGCCAGAATCAGCTTGTTGAATTTTTCCACAAAGTCTTATATGGGCTCATGAGACTCTTTCTTCATATGTGTGAGTTGTGCTAACAAGGTATGAGAATATTCAACTGGTTTGAACATTTCTTCAAATACAGATCTCATGGTAGCCTAGTTGGTAATGCATGCATTCAGAAAATGGTAGAACAATTCTGCTGTCACACCATTCAATGTTTCAACACCATGCAATGTTTCAATGAAGATTCGAACAAGGACATCTTTGAGACGAGTTATCCCAAGGACACTGCATGCTATAAGGAATGAGTTCTTTGTGATGTGTTCATCAGGGTGCTGCTTCTCATCTGGCTCAGCTTGATCCATTGAATTTAGGGAATATTCTTATGAGATCCATGTGGTAGCTCATGCATTGAAAGAGTTAGAGAAAGAGGACCAATAGCTGCACCCCAAGGCATAGGTTGTGCTACCATCCTTCTCAATAAAGTGCATATAGGAAGTCGAGTATCAGACAAGAATAATGCATGGTAGGTTACAGACGCTTCTTGTTCTTGAGGAACCCAAGTTCTTCGGATAGGCGAAGAAATTCTTGCTTGCCTAGATACAACATTGTTGGGGGAAAGTATGAATTTGTGTTTTTGAAGTAGATCAAAGAACAGATCAGTTTCATCCCTGGCTCAGCTTGACCGAGTGAATATATTTTTGGCTAGCTTGAACTAGAAAATGGATCTTCTAAAAATGTCAAACAAGGAAAATACGGAGTTTGCTAGACACCAATAGGATAAGCTTAGTCTTATCAATCCGTATTCCCCAATAGAGTGGAAGAAAATTTACCAAAAAAAATTTGGTTGGATATCTTTGATCACGAGTGGGAAAATCCTTGAGCAAGATGTTTATTACTTCTAGAAACAATGTATGTAAAAATAAATATGTACATGGGATCAAATGCCTCCTCAAATACTAGTCTATCATTCAGCCATAAATTTGAAAAGGCAATTTACCTGAAAGGTATGCAATGAATTTGAGTAGGAAGAAGAATTACTGTATCTAAGACCAAGCAGAAATAGATAATGTAATACTGAAACATATTCACACTAACTTACACAAGATTCTAAATCTTATGACATCTAGGATGATTGCAACCAATAAGCTACAATACGTTTGTTTACAACAATATCACCTGTAATTCCAGGTAATTATTCAATGATACACTCCCAAATATGGGGCATATCAACATGAGATGGAGTATATTATAGGATAACATTATAAATAGTCACATTTGAATAAACAAACTAGAAAGGAAACTAAACACACAAATTATAGATGACCTGTCATTGGCAACTGGAGTAGGAAGGGAATGAGAGGAGACATTGTATTTTCTTGATCAAGTTCCCAAAAACCTCAACAATAT
The DNA here is from genome assembly GCA_019776745.2 of Taxus chinensis. NCBI lineage: Eukaryota > Viridiplantae > Streptophyta > Pinopsida > Cupressales > Taxaceae > Taxus > Taxus chinensis. The sequence goes on from JAHRHJ020000106.1 coordinate 73,561, forward strand.
AAGTCAATCTTATCATTCAAGATCTTCGTGCCCACTTTTTCAATGAAATAACATGCCCCATATTTGATTTGAGTTAGGAATGTTACTCTTCGATCAATTGACCTCTTCAATTCTGGTCTTATTTGAAACAGTAGAAACTATTACAATTTGCTCAAAGTAAAAACCATATGTGACATGATGCAATTCAAAATAACTTTGCATCATCATATTTTACACTGCAAGCTTTGAGGAATGAGAGCAAAGATTGCATGTGGAACATGTATTAAGTATAATTTTTTCTTCAATGTTGTCTTTGCAAGCTTGAATAGCTTATTTAATGTCTCCCAGATTTTCCTTTGGACTTTGTGAAGTCTACAATGGTGCAGGTATGCTTTTGACAAACCGAGACTCAATAGTTCCCAAGCCTTTTTCAAGTAATCTGTCTATTTTTTGGTGTTGTTGGTTTAACCACATCCCACAAATCTTTCTCAATCAAAAGCATAGTATGATTCCCACTTTCAACAAGACTAGCAAAGTGCCATGATGATTGCAAAATATTGTATTACAATTGATAGTAATGCCTTCTAATATCTGATAAAGTTATTACTTTAAAATTAATAAAAGGAAATCAAGTTAGAGGATAATTAATTTTTTTACTCAGAACTAGGAGAATAAAATAGAACGATAAAAGATTGACTATATAGAAATTGCAATGTATATGTCAACTATATATCACATGCTAAAGGGATATATCAAATCTTTGTTTTAAAAACTCACCTACAAAGAAACAGGCCAACTAGTGTGACTGCGTGCAAGCCATAAATTCTACGAGATTTACCTGATGGCAACTAAAACCTGCAAAATTTTCTCTGAGGAAGAAGAAGAAGAAAGTGACATGGCAAATAAGACTCAAAGAATGATATGCATTCTACAGAACTTTCCTGCATTTAATATTGATTTACATCCTAGCCACAATGCGTGGACACGACACTTCACACTACACAACTTATAATGTTTACACTCCAAGGACATGATCATACCTCCAAACTGCATAGCCTGCATACTCTCTCAAACATGTACTAAGCCATCACATGGGGCAAGAGATTCATCGAGACTACCCCTTCAAAAGATAATCTTCATTGCTAGGGCAAGAAATTCTCAGATCATCAAACTAAGCCTTTTGGTCAATCTTATCATTCAGTAGATCTTGCTACCATATGATAGGTTCAAATCAGAATAACATAATAAATAATATATTGATCTTATTATTTTAACATACACAATACATGGCTAATAAATAGCCAAACAAATAGTAAAAACAACCTCCTATAATTTAGTAGTGGTTGCAAACAATAAGCTAAATATGTGAAGTTGTTTACAACAACTTCACATCCCACAAATAATTCCAGTTAATTATTTGTTGTTTCTCAACAACGCATAATATAAAGTTTACACTATAATAATATTCCCAACAGTAAGAAGCATCTCATTGGATGATGGAGGCACAGGAGGATTGAGAATAAGCAACATCCTCTCATCAGCTGCATGCGATGATGCCGCAGAACGAGGTTGTGGCATTTTTTTTAGTGTTTGATTTCAATTTATGTGCAGTATTTCAATGTTCCTTTTTTTAATAAGTGGAAATTTCACATTGTGGGGGGCGGACATGACATCAATGTTCCATTTCCATTAAGCTTTCTTGTTCAGTTTGGTGGGCATTTTTTCCTATGTTATTTCCCTTATATGAAGATATTGTGGAAAGATGAAAGCACAGAGAAAAATCAACATCATGATTCTTGAAGAGGATGAACAAGGGTTCATGAATAGGGGTTTTTACCTAGAACAGGGTTTTCATTTTTTGTGGACAGGGGTCCATATTTGATGAACATGGATTCATACAGAATGAGTAGGGGATCATACCCAAGTTAGTGTTCAACCTTTTCAAAACCATCAGGTAAGCCAAGATCATGAGCACGCACGGATGGTAACCTGAAGAAGAAGTGTGATTTTTTTTCTCCCACGTTTGCACTAGGGGTGGGGGGGATGTTTAGAATTAATGATATTAACGCTCACATATATTATTTGTATGAGTTTATGATATTATAATTTTTTTATGTAACTAAGTTGTTACATGATTAATGGTGGTTGCAACCACTCACGTAATTATATTATATTGTTCTAACACCTCCCTATTTATTAGGATGTGGTTTTCCTATGTAATTAATAATATAGAAAATTTTATCGTCAACCTGTGTTTTTTTTGTGCAAAGTTCTCTGATAACTTTTTCAGTAATATCATGGAGTATTTAGATTTAAGATAGATAATATAATTAAATGTGATCAAATGATGAAATATTTAATGAATTGGGTAATTAAATGAATAAGAACGGGAGATGATGAAGGGTGTAAGTATGGGACATATTTATTTAATGAATAAATGTGAGGGGTATAATGTAGACTTAGAGTTATAAAATAGGAATGTGTTTAATGATTTAGCCAAAGACGAGGGATGGAGATTTCTGGTGTCTACACTTGGACATGCATCTCAAGGTGTAGCACAAGACAACACCTCCATCTACAAATAATAAGTCTCCAAAATGTCATTCATCTTCAGCCATGAAAAAGACACCACAGAACACCAAAAGTAACTCCACCAAAAAACAGTCCATCATATTATATCTCTTTGCATCAGAAAACATTGAGTCTTAGGGGTAAGTGAATGGAAATGGGGGGCAAAGGGGGTTTTAAGTGGACACTTTTTTCTGAAAAATAAAAAACTTCAACTTGTATGATTTATCGTAGATAGTTACACTCAACATTTGAATATGATATAAAACATGAATTGTAGCATTTCGAGTCTAGTTTCTAAACTAGTAATTTTTGTTGAGAATGGTTAAGTGTAAGTTTTTTAAATATCTAAAATATCAATAGGTGCTCCTATTTCTGTTAAAAAACATAGTAGACCTTCGGGTCGTGCTCCCCCCCATTTTTGAGCCCTATTTATAATTTTTGAAAACCCTTTGGTAGAAAGATTGATAGGAGCATCTAGTTTGGGATAGATTTTTTACTGATTATTTATTTTTTATGATCTTCAAGTAAAATGATTTTAAAAATTAAAATATAATGGATAGCCAACCATGCAACCCTTAACTACCTCAATAAATATCAAAAATTTAAAAAAGATTGTTGAAAATGTATATAATTAGTCTTAGTTTGGGACTGTATAATTTTTTTCAATTTGGAGAAGTGAAAAAAAGATACATGAAAAAAGATAAGCATTTACAATCACAAAAAATAGAGGTATAAAATACATAGTTTTAAATAAATATAAATGGAAACCTTAGAATAGTCATAAAAATATTAAAAGTATATATTTAGAAAGAGGATAGTTTTCTTGATGTTGTAGGAAACATTTTAATTAATTTAGCAATCATTTTTGTAGGATTTATCATAGTGAATGGTGAGTTTTTACATATTTTGTCAAAAACAAGTAGGTCGCTGTGTTGTTACAGGTTCAAGGCGATGGTTTGGGAATCCAAGGAAATTCCAAGCTTTTTAAAATATTGATTTTGGTGCATAAATAAGGGAACACATCTGTGTTAAAACATGTATACACTCCTTAGAGTATAGGATTTATATACGTTTGTGGTAAGCTTATAGTTACAAAAATAATAATAAATAAAAAGATTATACTTCAAAATTAAATTTATTTTAGTAAATATAAGAAATTAGGGTCACTCTGTACCTTAAGGAACTACTCTCACAACTCCATGAGTCATAGTTTAGGAGATAGTTTTTAATAATCTAATCTGGTTAGTACACAAGTAGTTTAAATAATTTTAGCATTCAACCTAAAGATTTTAGTATTTAAATTTGACAATCGATGTCTGGTACTTCCTTATCCGAGCAATCATCTTGTTGGGCTACAAAACATCCTTTCTACTTATTTTGGTGAGGAAGTCATTTGGATTTTTATGAATCACCACGACTAGATGTGCTCTATTCTCTAAAATTATGTTAAGTGAGATTATTATACCATTAGTTAACAGTGGCGTGTGTATTCATGGTGCAAATGTGACACTATCGATTAACTTTATGAGACTTCTTCTTATGTTGTTACTTCTCGATATTCTTCTATGACTATGTTTCTTGTTATCCTTTTTGAGTCTTTTGACTCTTTTGTTGCCTCAAGATCAGTGCCTTTTCTTCAAACTCTTCGTGAAATATCTAGATGGCTTCTTTTTGCTATAGAAAGTTCATAAGTTTGGAAAAATTCACATCTTGTTTTGTGATACTCAATATGGTGAAAAATTTATTGAACTAGGAAGGAAGAGATCTTAGTGTGAGAGGGACTAAAAACTTGTCTTCTACCTTTTTTGTGAGTTCCACAAGCTCTACTCATAATTCTACCACAAAACACAAGAATTCCTTTACTTTCCTCGCCATATTTCATACTTAGTGTATGAATCTTTGACTAGAGATTGAGGATCTTTTCAAGTTCTTCACTTCATAGATAGTGGAGAGAGCATCCCATACTTACTTTCATGTCGTAACATCCTTTATGTCTGGTTACACCTCATCAAAAACACTAATAATGATCAATATCAAGGCTTTTCATCAGCGTTCCCATACTTTGTTTTCTCATCTACATCATTGGGAAAAGTGACTTTTTTAATGACGAATTCCAAAGCTCCTTGAACGAGATAATGGTGCACATATTCCTCTTACATGTGGCATTATTAGACCCTTTCAAGAACTAAGCATCAGATAGCAACAATTTGGGAGTAGGTATGATGCTAGAATCAGTAATGTGAAAACTAAGTAATATGACATCTTGAAGATATTTCTCAAAGCCTGCATATAGGTTTTCTCAAAAGAGGTTTCTAAGGTCTAAGTTGCACTTTGAAATTGATGGTTCACTATACTTCTTGACCTTAAAGAAATAAAGTGAGGGAATCCAATGAATGAACTATTTTCTCCATTTTTGTACAGTATAGTCAGGTACATAAAAAGCTACAGTGGTATAATGATAAGAAATCAAGAATTTATGAAAGGTAAGGTGGTGATATAATTCAATTTGGTTCAAAGGAAGATTGTTTTTGTCTAAGGGGAGATTTCATTAGTCAAGTAGAGGTCACTCAAGGTTGATATAAGTGCAAAATAATGAGAAAACAAGATATGAGGGTAGAGTATGTTGGTTTGACATGATTTCTTGAAAGATATAAATTTGGAGCAAGATGAATTGATAAAACGAGGACAAGGAAGAGGAGCATATTCCTAGGGGGAGCATATAATTGTTCACATCATGTACATAAACCTCATATAGTGTTGGTAGGAGCCAAGAAAAGAGAAAACACAATCTTAGGGGGAGCCTCAAAATAGGTAAGTTTTTCTTTCTCATGCATTGTTGTCCTTGGTTGTTATTGTTTTATGTCAAGTGATCAAATTGCCTTTTTCATAGATGACAAAGGGGGAGATTTAACTAAGAAACATGAGAAAAGGGATTATAGGTGTTATTCTTGACTGGTTGACAATATTGTTTCTAAGTGGTTTCCATCAATGATAAAGGGGAAGATTGTTGAGAAATATGTCATTAGGTTCTTATTGATGTCAAGGTGTCCCTAAGGTGTCCAAGTGATTTCCATGAGGTGTCAATCCATGTCCTATCATGATTTCATGGTGTGCAAGGATGATTCAGGTGTATGATCAAGTGAGTCAAGTGTTTGGTGATTCTTTCTGCAGTTGTATGAAGTTATGCAAAGGTCAAACATAGTCAATGAGGTGTATGAGGTGCTAACAAGCCTGTAGTAAGTCTCCATGGTTAAATCATGAAGTTTTAGGTAGCTCTAAGCCTAATCCTAGTCCCAAATCAAGCATAAAGGCCTGGAAACATGAGACATTAATCAAGGAAAAGTAGGATGAGAAGTTTTAGAGTCGTGTGAGATAGAATACAATGTGTGGAAGGAGTATCAAGACAATACTCATGCCTACAAGGCATGAAGATAGCCATTTTGGGACTTTTAGTGTAGATAAGGATAATAAGTAAGTGAGATAGTTGAACTAGGGCATGGTGATGCAAAATAATAATGGCATGAGCATAATATGGTGGTATATGAGGTATACATAGCTTCATAGGTGACTAAAAATGTTAATTAGGCACTTATACTGAGGACCAAATAACTAATGTTGTAAAAATGAGATGTGGTAAAAAAATTCAGAGAAAACCATGACACATTGGTCATTAGAAAACATCGAGGGATGAGTTGAGAAGGTGTGGTCAAATGTTTAGGACCTAAGGATGTGTTTTGCAAAAGTTATGCATGTTTTACCAAGACTGGGTTTTTTAATAAGGCTCATTTGAGCACCTCAAATTCTTATAAGTTATGAAAAATTGATGGGGATTCTTTAGATAAGGCATAAGATATTTTATTCTAAAATCATACACAGTTTTGTATCTAAAAATTCAATAACTTAAAATTTTTTAGAGAAAATTAAGAGAACAAGATTTTCTTATGTCCTGTAGAGTTTTGGTGTGTGGATGAAACATGTTCCCCATGAACCAAAGTTCCCTGCATGGGTCTTGTAGAAACAAGTCAAAGGGCCTAGTGTATTTTAGGCCAGGACTTTGATGCGGTAACAAAAAGTGTAGGAATAATGAGTTCTCCAGGAACTAAGGCTCTCTGCAAGAGAGTTTGGTCCGCAATATGAAGGAGTGGGGAGTCTGTAGTGTTTTGTAGACGAAGGACAAGTTGAAGGAAATATTTTTGGGAGGAATAGGGTTGCAAAGAATGAAGCATCTGATAGAAAATTTCTTAAGAGGCACGAGTTCCCCATATTAATATATGGCCTGAAAAATGAAGCAAAGTGTATTTTGGACGAAGGAGGTTTTAGAAGAATGGAGTGTGCATGGAACAAGTTCCATGAGAAATAAGGTTCCCTACAAGGTAGGAAGACTCAGAAAAAAAAAAAGTCCCAAGTAATACGGAAAATGCAGTGATAAATGGATCAAAAGGAACACATCCCTTATCCCCCAAGTTTCCCAAAATCCCGAACCATCCACACGAAAGAAAAATTCAAAAAAAGGGAAAATAATGTTATGGAAAGGTAAAACGTCGAGAGAACCTTGTGGACGTGGAACCAGTTCCATAGGAAGACCAGTTCCCTGCAAGGCACTATGGGCCAAAACAGAAAACAAAGGGAGTATAGTGTGATATGTAAGGGGTGTGGAAGAACCAAGAGGAAATGGCCCCAGTTCCATAGGATATAAAATGTATCAAAGGATATAAAAGGTTATAAAGGGGAATATAAATATTTTTGCAAATTGTACATCAAGATTTGGAACCCGAGTTCCCCACGTCTCCTCCATACCTGCATGGATATATAATTCACCCAGGTTGTACAAATTTGACAAACTTAAAATTTTTGGAAAGATCTTTTCATTCTCTTTTCCATGAAATATGAAAATTCAAAGAACTATCAGTATCTGAAGAGATAGTCTAGAAGAAAAAGCATGTCCTTTGTACATGTGAATAGTGACTCAATTGAAAAGTATTTGAAAGTTAAAGGTCAAGGGTCATCTCAAGGAGTTATGTGTTTTTATATAAGCTCATATTTATCATGTAAATATTGTTGAAATTATGCAGAGTTGATTTCTTGTTTTGAAAACAAGAAGGGTGTTAGTGTATTGAAAGCATGAAAATTAAGAAGAGGAGAGAAGAAATAAACGGAGATGAAACATTTATCACATCATGTTGATGAAAGCAACAAATTGGTCAAGGTGATAAAAAAATATTCATGTATGTTCAAAGTCTGAGTCGTAGCTCTTTAATCTAGGAGTGAGCTTCCTAGTAAGTATGTGCTTGCATAAAAACAATCAAGTGGGTGATTTTTATTGAACTGAAGTAGGTGCTTCAGAATTGGAGTGGGTTCTTGAAGGTGAGTAGGTTCTTACCACATGGTAAAACCATTATAACTTTATATGAAAATTATCCAAGCTCATTTTCTCGTTCCGGTGGGTTTTTTTCCCTTGATGGGTTTCCAACATTAAATTATGTCTCCTCATGTGTTTATGTGTGTTTTCTACTCTTTCTCTCTCATGGTTGGATTTCCATGTCTCTCATGGTTAAAATAGTTAGTTTTAATTAATTATATCATTATAAACTACATAATATTTTAACAAGAATTGACTCACCCCCTCCCCTCTTAGTGCCTAGAATTTCTAACAATTGGTATTAGATTTGGTTCTCTTTTTATGATTTTAATAGCTTAAGAGAAGTTCCTCAAGGTAGAAGCATGGGTGGTAAATCTGATATATTTTTGAAGAAGAAGTATGAGATTTATCAAGCCCTGATTAAAGACCTAAAGGCTGAAATTAAGCTCATGGAAGAAACTCATCTTGAAGAACTGAAAGAGGGAGAATTAATTTTTAGTAAGATGTCAAAATATCTTAGTGTCAAAAAATGCATATGTCAAACTTAAAGAAGAATTGAAGACCTCAAAGGATGAGATAGAAAAAGTTAAGTATAAACTAATGATATAACTAAGAACAAGGGAAATTTCAAGCAATCAGAGACACCAAAATAACATATTAGGTTTGATTTTTAAAAATGAAGTAACTCGGTGTGAATCGGAGCATGAATATAGTCATGAGCCATGTCAAGCTGTCATCAAAGCCAAAGATGAAGAATGTGATAGAATAAATTATGATTTGAAGACACTAAAGGAGGAACTTGAACAAGAAAAACAAAAAGAGTTGAAAAGAAATTCAAATTATGTAAAAGTACACACAAATACCATTAAACAACTAAATGCAAGGGGATTCCCTGGTAAGTTTCATGGAATTTTATTTTCATGTCATGTCTTAGGACATAGAACTGGGGATTTCATAAGGAAAGTAGACAATGAACACCCATGGAGGGATTCTAGGACTGGATTTCAAAATAACAGAATTGGTTTCAATTTCCATGAGAAGGGTCACATGGCCAAGTTTTGTCTTGAAGATCCTATGTAGCAAGATTGGATCAAGGAAATACCTAGAGATAAGAACCAACTTTTGTGCTACAAGTGCAATAGATTTGGACAATTTACAAGACACTTTCATAAGATGAAGGTCACATATATGAGATAGGATGAAACAAAACACACTCCTATTAAGAGTTGGTTCCCCAAAATTTTACTTTGAATTTTTGGGGTACCCCTTTGAAAATTTTGAGTTTTCAAGACTTGTGAGGAGTTGTGTTCATATTTTTGTAGCTCTTTAAGTTTTTTAGTATGTTTACATTATTTCCTTTACTCATTTGGGTTACAGGATTTCTTTACAATTCTTCAAGAAGTTGCAAGAGGTTGCTTAGGGTTGATTTATGAAATACCCATCTGCTCAAAATGTCTAAAATCCCTTGGAAAATCAATTACTTTCTCTATTAGGTTATTGGGTTTCTTAGAGTGCTTTACATCTAAGTAACAAGTTTTCCATATCCAAAAACCCAATTTGACTAGCTTCTCTTCTTTGTGCTGATTGCAAGTACTTCTGCTTGTTAAAATTCAACAAGAAAAGTAGTCCCAGAACAATGCATAATTGGCTTAGATTTCCTCATTTAGCGCTAAACTCAAGTTCTTTTATTTCTTAGTTTTTTGATAAATCAATATGATTCTAATTATTAAGAAAGTACAATTTTTATTAAATATCGCTAAACTAAGCCTATTCATTGCGTTAAATCGACACCCTCTTCCTTGTCTTATTTGCACTAAACCCAAACAACTTTACTTCTGAAAATAAAAATATAAGACAAGTAAAGTATGTCTCAAAGACTCCATAACTAGTCATTTAAGTTATCAATGTTTGGGGATTGCCTTACATATTTTAAAAACAATGAAGTGAAGTAGTTTCAAGAAAATGCATATAAGAGGAGTGATGACATGGAAATCATATGACCTACATTTAATGACATGGAAAATATATAATCTCAAGTAATTCCATCGCAGATCGGCATATTTGCATACTTAGAGAGATAATTTTTTCACCTTCCAAACCCTGAGAGTGATCTTCGTGTGAGATTGAAAGATAATTTTTGCATTTCAGCTTCGACCCATTTGCATAGGAGGTTGGTGCATTGTTATTTCTTCCTTCTTTTGTTTTGTGGTTTCATTAGTGTGTGTTTTTTCCTTAATGGTTATTCCTTTGTTATTCTTTGTGTTTTGAGAAAGTTTGAAATTAGGGAATTTTTAATTGGGATTAGGGTTTTATTTGGAATTATGAACCTGATGCTACCTTCAATAAAATTTCTTCATAATTTCATTGTTTGCAAAACCCTCATTTTTCCCTAAATCATTACTTCTTCCTTCTATATTTTGATTTGATGTTCTTTGTAAACCCTCACTTGGTTTTGATGTCCTTGTCATAGGTTTTCTTCTTCTACTCTTATAGTTTACTGAAAGAAAGTAATCCCAAATTACCACATAAAACATGATGGTTTTATCTTAATTGAAGGATTCTACCTTAATTCTACTTGTCATTTGGAGAAGTAGTGTTTTAAACGTAATCATCCCTCAAACATTGCATTACTCTTGTTTTCTTGCATCAAATTGAACAATCTTGAGATTACTTCTTGAGTATATTGCATCTATTTTAAATTGATTTCTACTACCTAGTCTACATTTTGCGCTAAACTGACTACTTAAAAATTCCCATGTATTGCAGTGGTTAATAATTGATTCTTCTTTGTTACTTGAGCTACGCTAAAATGGATTATTACTGCTTTACTATGTTTTGTTTCACATTACTTTCACTTCCCAAGTTTTGTGCTAAACTGATAGGTCACTACTTCATATGCTTTATGCTAAACCTAGGGACAATTACTTCTCATATATTGTGTTGTTTTAAAGAGCTGTTACTTTTCCTATATTGCACAAAATTGAATTACTTCTGCTTGTTAACTCCAAGTCTCAAGTAGTAGCACCCTAAAAATCCACAATGAACTGCAAAGTGAATTGTTTCACTTCATCACTTCCAAGTAAACATTGAAATTCACTTTCAAAATGATTTTAATGCTCTTTCATGACTAGAATGAATTTGAATAGTTGCATGTAATTGAAATAATGTGTCTTAACTTGAGTTCTATATTTAAATCAAGGATAAATGTTAATCTTTAGTAGTTGGGAATACACTAGTTACTTGAAGGAGAGAAAATGTCTGAGGCAAGAGAAGAATAAATTGAAGTAAGTGAGAAGTTAGTGGGAAGAAGAATATTTTTTTGTGATTAGAGAGGATCCTAATCTTAATTTTGAGGAAACTTCTAAGGCTAAGAAGGGAAAAGGGAAAGCTAAATAAACTGGTAAAGCCAAAGAAAGAAAAATGAAGTATGAATATAAAGGCTATCCAGTGGATTCTTGTATTATGTCCAAGATCAATAAAATTAGTGATACAGATATGGGGCATGTCTCCATCACTAAATTTGATTGAGAGATCCAAGGATAAAGTTCAAAGCACCCCTCATGCTAAGAAATTAACTAGGAGTGGGTTGATACAAGAAACTTCTTTTCCCAGTAATTCTCAATTGCTTGAATTTGTACTAGAATGTGCTAAACATTATGATTCCTAGACAAGGAACAATCAAGGATGCCTCAGGTAATTTGGTAGTGAGACTTGATACTCATTTCTTTAACTTTTCCTTGAAGATTCCTACTACACCTAAATCACTAGGGTGTTAGTATGGAAAAGGAAGAAGAGTACTAGAAGAACAATAGAGCAGATAATTCAATCATGAACCTAAGTTATTTGAAGGAAACAATGTAGGCATCAATATTTCATAGGACTATTATGAGGTATGATCTAGTCAAAGAAGAAGATGATATTACTCATCTATTTTGCAGAATAAATGGAGAGAAAAATGCCGAACACTTTTCTACTTATATGTATTAATTTATAAATATGTTTGAGAATGGAAATCATAGTACTTTGATCAACTGGGATGAGATTATTAGTAATAACATTGACATCCAATTTCCAAATGTCACCCAAACACTAGACTTCAAGATGACTTCATATCTTGTGTATGCTACAGCAGCACATGGTTCTTTTCCTAGGTTAAGGACTTAAGGTATTGCAAGATAAAATTCTAGTTCATGAGTATTATCCACAATTGGCCTTTCCTGGGTATTTTAAGGAGTACAGACAGGTCAATGATTTCTTTTTTTATGAAATAATTTATAGTCTTAACACTGATTTGAAGACAAAGAGAGTAATTGATGATACATGAAATGCGGTTGTACAATATGGATGTATATTTATTCATTTTTCTCATTTCACATATTTGAGAGTTTTTGGTTTCACTGGAACTCCACTTAAACTCCCAAGGTATCCTAGTGATAGGTGGATTTTTCTTGAATTGTGTAGAAAACTAGTGCAACATCATGATTTGTAATAAGGGATTCATAGAGCATTAGTTCACTTTCCAATTGTAATTGGAAGTTATAACTATGTCAACATCCACAAAGCTTAAAATTTTGATAAAGAAATGTTCCATAAATACACTCAGAGTAATTACAAAGAAAGAATGAACTTTGATTACAGGAATATTGCCAAAAATATGGTCTCATTGGATCATGCACATTTTCCAACATTGGAGGATTTTTGGATTGATTGTAGCAATGAGTATGAAATCAGAAGAAGATATAATCTTAGAATGAAAATGCAACAAATCCTAAGCTTAGGATTGAAAAACATTCCAAAGAATATCCCTAGATGATGGGAAAGTAATTTCAGATGTTTACTATAAATAAGGAGGTGATAATTCCCCAATTCTAGTAGTAAGAAATAAATCCAAGACAATTATGGATAGAACATCAATAGTATTGCTTTACATTTCAAATTGGATCCTTAGCTAAGGTTATTGTCTGGAAGAATCATTCATGAATGATATAAATCAAGAATGAAGAGAAAGGAAGGCCCAAGGGAAAGTAGTGAAGGGGATAAAAAATTGAAACCAATTAAGAAGCCCATAACCAAATGAGGTCCTCCAAAGAAAACATCTCCAGAGAAAAATCTAGTTGTAGAAGTCACCCCAGGTGATACTTCTCATTTATTGGTATCTTCATCAGCTATTTCTCCTAAAATTCAAGACCCTCCTACATAGGGATAGAGGTTGTGCTACCACCATTCAACCCAGCTACATTCTTATTTCCTTCAGTTGTTTCAGAATCTCCATCTTCCTCATCCTCCTCCTTAATCTCCATTAAACATTTCTCCTCCTCCATCTAAAGAAGAAACATCAATTTCTCAACTAGAAGAGATAAAAGATAATATTGTTGAAGGACCATCACTCCATGAGGTATCCTAGCCATTGGAAAATGGTAAAAACTTGGAGCAAACCATAGAGGTTGAAGAGGGATAAATTGAGAAATAAAGTGGAGGATATGTTCATGAGAAAATAGTTAAAGTATCTTAAATTCCAAGACCTCCAATACAGAAGGATGTTGAGAAGGGAAAATAAGATGAAAGTGATGTTGATACAAGCACCGAAGAAGAGAATAAAATTGAATATCAATTGGTGATTATAAAGATGGCCGAATTGAAAAAAGTTTTACTACAGTGTTTTGCTCCTGAAGAGCCCAAGAAACAACCAAAATCAGTTGTACTTCCATCTTTAGAAGTGATTGGTCATGAAATGATTGTTCATTCTAGTGCCCAAGATTCTTCAAGGCAATATTTTTCAACTTGGTTAGCTACACAGACACTTCCTAGTTCCAAGGAAGTGGTTAATTTAGAAGAAATGGATCTTCAATTGTTGAAGAGTATTGAAAAGAAAGGAAGAAGATCCAAAGTAGCCAAGGTGACCTCTAAAATGATAATTTAACCTTCTGGAAAGAAATTTTTTGAAGTATCTACACCATTTGTGGGAAATAATAAATAAGAATTGACTAGAGAATATTTGGTGATGACGACGGTACCCCTAGGGGAAGTGGCCATTGAAGGATTAAAGCAAGACACACAACACTAATCAATAGCTATTTTATTAAGTTGGATGAAGAAAAAGCAAATAATACTAAATTAAAAGAAAAAACATCCAAGTTTGTGATATAATCATGAAGGTTGCAAGGTCTTCAACACAGCCAATGCTAATGGGAGTGTAGGTGAATCCTCAAGTGATCACCATAATGTAAGATAACTGGAGATAAAGAAAAGGTTGTGGATGAATGGGTGGCTAACATGACCAAGTGGCCATAGATTTTTATAAGGAAATATTAGTGAAAATAGGAGAGTGTCATGAAAATTGGGATAAATTGAAGAATTTGAAGTTAGAGGCTGACAATGAATGCGGAATTGTTGAGCTACAACTTCAGAGTTTAGAAGAAATAAACTCATTGCTAGAAAATTAATGTTGATTGAGAAGAAGATGCTACTAGAAGGATCTATGAAGAAAAGAAAACAACATCATATTCTTCTCTTATTCAAGAAAATAATTCTTAAGCATATAATAAAAAATATGTAGCTATTGGAAGAACAGGTCGAGCTAGCCTTGGATGAACTAGATGATGAAATTTATGACTTAGAAAAGTATGGCACTGACAAACCTCCAAAATACATTGAGGAATTCCTTCAATTACTTCAGCAATAAATAAATAATGCCATCACTCCTTTTAGTCATGCATCCCTGGAGAAATTTTCAAAACTTCAAGAAGATGTTTATTATTTAGGGTCATGTCTTGGGAAGGTCAGAGGTTGTTGTAATATTTTGGAAAAGGAATCATTCACATTGGAAATAAAGATGGAGGCTACTACAAAGGAAGATAATGATGTAATCATATGCATGATAGATCAATATGCCAAGTATCAAGAAAAGAAAAGGAATGTAGATGAAGATGAAACTGAAGAAAAGGATGAGGAAAAGAATAAGACAAAAACTGAAGTTGTGCATTTGGAATAATTCTTCTTCTTTTACTTCTTCTTCTTCTTCTCTCTAACTCTTCAAGTATATTCATTGTAAGACTTAATTAACTTGGTGGTTAATCACCGTTACTTCAAGTTTTTTGATAAATTCAATTACTTGGTGGTAGTTATGAGTCAGTTATTCCAGTTTTAATAGTAGAACATTCCAAATTTCTATGTGGCATGTAACAAATATTTTGAGGAGAAAAGTTCTCAACTCCTAACTATTTTTTTAGTTATTCATTTATTGAAGTATGATGGATATTTTCTCCTTGTACTTTACTTATGATAACTATAAATAGAAGAAGAGACCTACTAGTCCAAGGGATCTACAAATTTTTGGCAATCTTCTTCTTTACATTGTACATGGTTGTTTCAAACTTTGCGTTGAAATAATTAGATGTGCATATTGTAAACAATTGAAAATTGAATAAGAAGAAAGGAGGATTTTGGTTGAGCTTTGTGTCTACTAAATTCTTATTGTGCAAGCTATGAATGATAATGGTAAACTTTGTGTTATCTTTAGCTTTCATATGAGTATACTTCTTTTCATTTGCTTAAATTTGTAAGAATAATTTAATATTTTTTTATTCTGTGTGACTGTAAATCACTCTTTTATCTACTTGTTACTAATCACACTTCTTCAAAATATATTCGTATTTTCCACATTCCATTCTTACTCTTACCTAGTAATCACTTAATATTACAGCTGCTTACTTGGTGAAAAATTATTTAGCTATGGCGCATGAGCTATTCAATTAAATTAATAGCCCAAACTTAGTTTAGAAATAGATCATAGAATAAAAAAATAGAGCACACTGGGAGATTCACCATTAAATGAAGGGGATTTATCCCATGACTTCCTAGATTCTGTGTTTAACCAAACATAAAATCTAGCCAACAAGAACCAACCAAGAAGGAATTGGAAATATAAAATGAAGAGACAAGTTCAAGAAAGGCTTTAGGAGAAAATTATATGTTTGAGAAGAAGGAAGGTAACTTAGTGCAAGTAATGAAGAATTACTAACTCGAGATGTACTAGAGAAGATACATAAAACACAATATGAAATTTTATTAGAAAGAGAATCAGAAAATGAGATCTTAAGTGATGAGATTGTCACACCAATTAGTACACCCAAGAATAATGTCAAGAGCTTAAAGGAAGAAATGGAGTAATCATATTGATTTTATGACTATCCTATGTTCTGAAGTAACCTCACATGTAGGAATTCCTTTTCTAGGCTTCTAGAAGCCATATTTTAGTTGAAAGAATCAAGGTATTCTCCTCAATAGTCTATTTATCTATAAATAAAGTTATATTCATGATGAAGTTGAATAAGTGGTCTAAAGTATGCTCTTGAGTGAATGTTAACATCAGTAGTTATTGATAGAAGTCATCATCAGCTTGTAAAGGTCTCATATTGTGTCATGGATTTGATCTCAGTCTACTTAAGATCTGATTGTGACCTGAGAAAATGTTCTTTCTTAAAGGAGTGTTTTAGTGGCTTCCAGATGTTCTTAAAAGACTCAAAGTGTGTGTTTTCCCATTTCCTTGATTCATGTAAGAAGAACTTAATATTAGTCAAGTTCAGAATTATTCCTCTCCATATTGTCAAACTTTGTCATGACTGACTTATTCCCTCATAAGTTGTATTCTTACAAGAGATGTCCTCAAAAGAGTGTAATGTATATTGAAATATGTCAAGTGTCTTGTATTCATGATCATAATCTTGAGAAAATGTTCATTGACTGAAATATTGCATGAGTGATTGTCATATGGAGTAAAGAGTATATGTGCATGAGTAATTATCTTGTGAATTTCTTCATTATGTTATTAATATTTCATGAAAGAAACATCCTTGTTAGTACAATGGTTTTTGGGAAATCTTGTTAAAATGATGAAGAAGAGGCTTTTAAAGTAAAATGTAGATGTTCATAGTCGAAGTGTCACAAATTGGTGTGAGTCTGAAAAAATATAAGATACATATTAGACAAATTGGTATGAACCTCAAGAAGGTACAATAAAACCAAAATGAAGCACAATGAGACTATGCATAACATCATATCATCTTACAACTCTCAAAACCCAAGAAAATTCCTCTCCTTGATGATGAGTGATCAATCGTAAGATACAAGGTCTTCAAAGAAAAGGTTCTATCCATGTTAATGTTATGTGAATAATCCAAAGTTCTTGTTTGCAAAAAAGCTTTCATTAATAGATTTTGCTAATTAGAATCATCAATATGCTCCCATGTTGATCAATTCATTCATGGTTTAATGTAAAATGCTCAAGATATGTTTCTCAATTTTATACTTAATGTTTTGGTGTATGAGTAGTGTATACAAGGTGGTTGATGAATCTATGTATCTGCCTCAATATCTAAGTTGATTAGAGACTAAAATTTAGTACAAGGTCCTAAGTTATTTTGATTTGTGTGAAAGCATAGTGTCAAAACTATAAAATTTGCAAGAAACTATCTATAATTATAAAATATGAGTTGTACCATGCTATATAGATAAGAAATCACAGTCAGAGGCCATGAGCTATACCAATGTTACACGAATGTTATTTGCAAAGTATAGTATAGAAAACCTCCAAGGTTATCACAAGGCATGAGATTCAAAATTGTGTACTGAAGCTAAACTAAGTGTCCTTATTTCCTTTCAAAGATGATTTCTCCATTAGAATATGCATAAGAATCCCTAATACTCATTAAGCGTTTAAGCAGTGAAGTCATCCGTTAATGTCTTATAAGGATCTAGTTATGAGTACTAATCAGGGCCATTATGTTTATCTAAACCCTGTCAAAGTGTATTAAGTGTGCCCCAATTGTCAAAAGGCTAAGAATTGATAATCTTGTGAAAAAAATTCAAATCTATACAGTATCTCTTTTAGAAGATCAAGTTGGAATAGTGCAACCCAGAGAAGTATGAAGAAGCTAAAAGTAATCAAGTTACAAAGGAGTGGACTGAATCTTGCTAGTTTTCCTAAAATGTAGAGTGGTAAGGTACATTGGTATACATGGTTTTAAGTTAATAGACATATCCTTAATAAGTTTATTAGTTCTTTAAACAAGTTGCTGATACCATGCCAAGCACATTCCTACATCATGGAGTTCATGTGAAAGTTTGGAGATAATCAAGAGAGTAATGTGACATCTTGAAGATATTTTTCAAAGCTTGTATAGAGGTTTTATTAAAAGAGGTATCTAAGGTCTAAGTTACAATTTGAAATGGATGGTTCATTATACTTCTTGACCTTGAATAAATACAGTGAGGGAAGATAATGAATGAACTATGTTATCCATTTCTGTATAGTACATTCAGGTACATATAAAGCTATGGTAGTATAATGATGAGAAATCAATAATTTATACAAGGTAAGGTGGTGAGATAGGTCAATTTCCTTCAAAGGAAGTTTTTTTGTGGCCAAGTGGAGCTTGGATTAGTCAAGTAGAGGTCACTCAATGTTGATTTAAGTGCAAAATATTGAGAAAACAAGTTATGAGGGTAGAGTATGCTGGTTTGACATGATTTATTGAAAGGTGCAAGTTTGGAGCCTGATGAATGGCCAAAATGAGGAAAAGTAAGAGGATTATATTTCTAGGGGAAGCATGTAATTTTTTTACATCATGTACATAGACCTCATATGCCACTGGTAGGAGTCAAGAAAAGAGAAAACAAAATCCTAGGGGGATCCTGTGAACATGTAAGTTTGTCTTTATCATGAATTGTTATCTTTGTTAGTCATTGTTTTAAGTCAAGTGATCAAGTTTCCATTGTCATAAATGTCAAAGGGATAGGATGAACCAAGAAAGATGAGAAAAGGGCTTGTAGGTGTTAGTCTTGACTGGTTATCATCAATGTTTCTAGGTGGTTTCCATCAATGACAAAGGTGGAGATTGTTGATAAATATTTCATTAGGTTGTCATTGATGTGAAGGTGTCTCCAAGGTGTCAATTCATGTCCTATCATGATGTCATGGTGTGCAAGGATGATTCAGGTGCATGGTCAAGTGATCCAAGTGTGTGGTGAGTATTTTCAAGGTTTTATGAAGTTATATAAAGGTCAAACATAGTCAATGAGGTGCATGAGGTGTTAACAAGATTGTAAAAAGTCTCCATGGTCAACGCATGAAGTTTCAAGTAGCTCTAGGCCTAATCCTAGCCCAAATCAAGAAGGAAGGAATGGAAACATGAGACATGAATCAAAGAAAACTAGGATGAGCATTATTGGAGAAGAGTAAGCTGGAATAGAATGTGTGGAGGGAGTATCAAGACAATACTCAGGCATACAAGGCATGAAGATATCCATTTTGGGAGATTTTAGTTTAGATAAGGTTAATATGCAAGTGCTATAGTTGAACCAGGGAATGGTGATGAAAAATAAGCATGGTATGAGCATAATATGGTGGTATATGAGGTGTACATAGTTTCATAGGTGAATAAAAACATGATTTATGCACTCATACTTAGGACCAGAGAACTAGTGTTGTAAAAATGAGATGGGGAATATATTTATATAGAAAACCATGAAAACTTGGTCATGTTAATACATTTAGGGGTGAATTAAGAAGGTGTGGTCAAAATTTCAGGACCTAAAGATGTGTTTTGCAAATTTTATGCATGTTTTACCAAGACTAGGTTTTTTAAGAAGGCTAATTTGAGCACCTCAAATTTTTAGCATTTGTGCTATTTTGACAAGGATTCTTTAGATAAGTTATAATATATTTGAGTCTAAATGTATACAAATTTTTGTATCTAAAAATTCAAGAACTTATAAAAATTTGGAGAATATTGAGCGAATAGGATTTTCTAGTGTACTGTAGAATTTTGATGCGCAGATGGAACATGTTCCCCAGTAACTAGAGTTCCCCACTTGGGTATTGGAGTCATAGGTTAGAGGGCCCAATGTATTTTGGGATGAGAGTGTGATGTTGGCACAAAGAGTGCAAGTGTAATGAGTTCTCCAGGAAAAAAGGTTCTTCGTAGGAGAGTTTGGTCTATAATATGAAGGAGTGGGGAGTCCGTAGTGTTTTGCAGACAAAGAAAAAGTTGGAGGAACTAGGTTCGGCTAGAAAAAGGTTACGGAGAAAGAAGCATCAGATGAAATGGTTCCTAGGAGGCACAAGTTCCTTGCATTAATGGAAATCCCAATAAATGAAGCGATGTGTATTGTGAGTGAAGGAGGTGTCGGAAGAATGAAGTGTGCGTGGAACACATTTCAAGGGAACTAAGGTTCCTCATAAGGTAGGGAGACTCGGAAAAGAAAAAAAAGTCCTAAGAAATGAGGAAAATGCGGAGATAAATTTAATAAAAGAACACTTTCTTTGTTCCGCAAGTTACGCAAAAACCCGAACCATCTGCACCAAAGAAAAATGGAAACAAAGGGCAAAAAATATTACAGAAAGGTAAGGCAACATTAGAACCTCATGGACCTAGAACCAGTTCCATGGGAAGACCAATTCACCATAAGCCACTATGAGCCATAACACAAATAACATAGTATAGTGCTAGATGCAAGGGGTGTGGAACAACCAAGAGGAAATAGTCCCAATTCCATAGGGCCTATAGTTCCCTGAAACTCTAATTTTTCTAATTATAAAAGGATATAAAAGGTTATAAAGGGGAATATAAACATTATTGTGGATTGTACATGAATATTTGGAACCCAATTTTCTGATGTCTCCTCCAAACTCGCATGGCTATGTCTTTCACCCAGGTTGTCCAAATTTGATAAAATTTAATTTTTTGGAAAGGTCCTTTCATTCTCTTTTCCATGAAACATGAAAATTTAGGGAGCTATTAGTATCTGAAGAGAAAACATAGAAGACAAACCATCTCCTTTGTACATATGAATAGTGAGTCAGTTTAAAAGTCTTTGTAAGTGAAAGGTCGAGGGTCATCTCAAGGACTTATGTATTTTTAAATAAGCTCATTTTTAGCATGTTAATGTTTTTAAAAGTATGTAGAGTTGAGTGCTTGATTTGAAAACAAGAAGGGTGTTAGTGTATTGAAGGCATGAAAAATAAGAAGAGGAGATAAGAAAGAAAGTGAGCTGAAATAGTGATCAAATCATGTTGATGAAAACAAAAAAGTGGTGAAAGTGACAAAAATATATTCATGTATGTTCAAAGTCTGAGTTGTAGCTTAACAATCTAGGAGTGATAATCCTACCAAGTAGGTGATTGTAGAACAACATTCAAGTGGGTGCTTGGAATTGAACTGAAGTAGTTGCTTTAAAATTGGAGTGGGTGCTTCACGGTGAGTGGGTGCTCACCACATGGTGAAACCATTGTAACTTTATAGGACAATTGTACAAGCTATTTTGATTGTTCCAATGGGGTTTTGTCCCTTGACAGGTTTCCCACATTTAATTTTGTCTCCTCATGTGTTTATGTGTGTTTTCTGCTCTTTCTCTATCATAGTTAACATAGTTAATTCTGATTAATTAAATTATTATAAATTGCACAAAATTTTAGCAATCACTGAGTCGCCCCCCTATCAGTGCCTAGAATTTCTAAAATTTACATCTTCTAGAATGATTGAAATGAACTCAAGAAAAAATTTCATCTTCGTACAGTAGGTTGGAAAATTGGTCTAAAAAATTCCTCACTAAAAAGGTGCTATAAATCTCTACATTTACTTCAAATTGCAGGCTTCTTTTTTTTATGTCATGCTTCCTTCCACCATCCATTGTGCTCGAGAAACCTGAATTTCACTAGGAAACATATTTTCTGCTACCACGTTGGAACAAAAAACACTAAGATTTCAATGCACATTTTTGTTTTTACCTTTCTCGTGCCAAACGTTGCCTCTTCCACGTTGGAAAAATTAGTGCCAATACAAATGAAGGCATATTTTTCACCTTTCTCGTGCCAAATGTTCCCTCTGTAGGTTTTAATTTCCAAAGAGGTTTACACCTCCACATTCACACCAAAATCTTGTTGTTTCATAGGTTGAATGCACATATTCTCGACTTGTGCCAAAAGTCTCCAGCTTTACACACTTCTCTAATAATCTAGATCTCATACCAATGAAGGGAAAGGAGAGTGAAATGAAATTATTTTATTCAAATAACAACACCAAATATATACATGAAGGAGGTCGGTTACCAAGCCAAATGTAAATAACACATGAAGAGAAACCAACATGTAGACAAAATTTGGTACCCCAGACAGGTGTAAAAATGTAATATCATTTGATTAAGATAACAAAATGTAGAAAGAGGGGAATGTATGGCCCCCATAAATGTAACAATATAAGGTGTATCCATAGTAAATGAATCATGCATAATATCTTTGAAAGTGAGAGCATTATGAATCATTAGATGAAACACTACACTGGACTACTAGGAAATACCATTCGTTGTGGGTCATCTTATATGCTTGACCGCAATTAGGACATAAGTTCCTTAT
Organism: Taxus chinensis; assembly: GCA_019776745.2. Taxonomy (NCBI): domain Eukaryota; kingdom Viridiplantae; phylum Streptophyta; class Pinopsida; order Cupressales; family Taxaceae; genus Taxus; species Taxus chinensis. The sequence continues at coordinate 95,880 of JAHRHJ020000106.1, forward strand.
GTATATTGGCATGATTAAGCTAATAAATATGTGTACCATTACACTTCATGTTCATAAGCACCATTTTATTCAAGATTTGAGTTTAATGTGTTGAATGATACTCAATTTGTAATTTAGTAAACATCCTACATAGATACCTTACATATATCCTTAATGCATCTTGAAATTTTATACTTTGTTAAGAGTTCCATGAACTTGCTATCTTCATGGAACTCAAGGATCTCTTATCAACTAAATGAGCGTGAGCATGGTATTCCCCGTTGGTAATCTTGTTAAAGGGGTCCTTGGCATTTGGGTGATATGAAATCATGAAACAATCTTAACTACCCTGCAGTAGACCCCTTTGTAGAATGTTTACCTTTTTGTGTAGATAAAGTTAAGATATGTCTAGTACCTCTTAAGAGGTTGTTTATGGGTGAATAAACTATTCGATAAATAAATCATAGACATGATGTGTTAAGATGATATTGGTAATGTATTGAGTAACCAAAACCATTTGTTTAATTTAATGTTAGCCCCTTTTCTATTGAATAACAATGAGAATTATTTTGTTTGGGATCTTTACTTTTGGTAACATCATTTCTCATCTCAAATATGATAATTAAGAGGATCATGGGTGTGGAATGACATGTATTTAATTGGTAATTAATATTTAAAAATTTACTATGCTAGATAATATAGATGAATAAAGTGTAACACATAGGAGCAAAGGCGGTAAATCTTGAGACAATGACATACAACTTGAGTGTAAAACTTGTGGTTTATTTTTGAAGGAGGGATATATAAGAAAACAAGATCTTATAAATATTCATAAACCATGGAAACTACGAACACTATAGAATGCTTCCTTTCTTCTTGTAACCGATAATGATTTTATCCATGTACAATGTTTTTTCCTATTTAAAAAAATAATAATCCAATGGTTAGGTCATATTTGTGCAAAAGTTGGGCCCTTGTACATTGTGTATTTAAGTATCTGGAAATGTATAGTGATGTGAATCATGTGCGTGAGATCACACTATTTTTAGTATTGAATCCCTAATTGGAAAGTAGTGTTATACGAATCGTATTGTTCTAGAAAATATGTTAATATGATATCTATGTAACAACGTCATAAACAATAATTAAAACAAGCGTAATGAAGATGTAACTATGGAATGGTTGATACAAAAATCATATGCGCCTTGAATGATGACCAACCAACTAAAATGCCTAAGACAATATAAAAACAGATGAAAGTTAAGGAGGGCATTCATTATGATCAAAAACATTTTATTAAAATTGGAAGCATACAACATTCAGGTATGAGCAAATGCTTTACATTCATATAAGGTATAAACAACAAGATAACTTTAAATAATGAGTATGTAGCTTCGGGAATGAGAAGATCTAATTATTTTTAATGCTCTTCAATCTATAAATCAAACAATGGAATCAATCTATAATAAATATGTAACCATGAGTGATGTGTTGTATAATATGGCTACCCTTAGGATTCTCATTCGGGGTTCAATCATTAGAACATGTATATACTTTTTTGAGTAAGTTTTATGATCATGTTCTCTAATGTTTTCATGTCGTCTATGTGGGTCAAGGATTATAGGTTAGTGTCCTTATGACATTGAGTTACTCTAACTGGGCCCTTGTGGTGTCATGTAACAAATAATGAAAGACTCTAAAAAAATCTTGTAATTTTAATGTTGTTTTTGGGTTTGTAAATTGGTGGGCATTACATATAGATGAATATGACACTCCTTCATCTCACATAATACTTTGTGTGCATTTTTAAAATGATTCTCTTCTTCTCATGTAGCATTCTATATTCATGATCACTTCCACCTTTCTCATACACCATATAGCTTCCTCTATGGGATCACACTAACTCAGGACACCAATTTATTTTTAATGTTCAAGGATAACTAATCATCCTCCTCCAAAGTATGAATGCACATAATACTTATTTCTTTTTGAAGTCAAAATCTCAATTCATTTATATATCTCGTGATATTTTGTTTGTCAACCTGAGTATTGCCTAGTTTTTATCAAGATTTGATGGAACTCCTCGATGTAATCCTTAATTGATATTTCATTTTTCATTCTATTTTTGAACAACTTTAAAAAAAAAATTAGTAATCCAAAGATGGGTAAGTGAAGCAAGTTGGTGGAAAATTAAGTGGCCATAAAAACCTGAAATTTAGCTACCGCAATCACGGTTTTTAAATTACGCTCGCAATTTTTTTTTATTAGGATTGGCAATTCGAAACCTAAAACCGTGATTGCAGTACTTTGAGAAAAAAAAAATAGACCCACGACTCCTCATTTTCCCCAATTTTCATTTTAAACCGCAATTTCTCGTAGACCTTTGTCACTCGAGCTTTGAATACCCAATAAAAATTGCTCTTCGGAGTTCTGGATCGCGATAGTTTTCAAGTATTTTTGTATGTATACAATTTTTTTGTTTTGTTAGTTGGTCGGAAAGCTCGTAATCATGCAAACCGTTGAAAAACCGAACATTCCTCAAAACCCTCCAAACATAGATCCACCTCTTTTGGATCCTTCTATCCCCACGGAACCAACATGAACACAAGATGATATCATTGGAAGAATCTGAGAAAATAAAATTTTCATTGAGAACCTTATTCAGACTATAAGACAAAATCATGCCACAAATCCATCCCGCATGACTTTATCTAACACATTGCAAATATTGACTGGTGAAGTCGAATCTGCAACCAACCAAATAGACAAATGGAATACCTTTAGAAGTGATTGTAGGTGGTGGTATGCAGATAAATTATCCCATGTGGCTGTAAAAGATTTTTTTTTTGAAAAGACCTCATTTGTGCATTTTTTACTGACCCAAGAACCAATGGCCCCCCTCCCCCCCACGGCTACTTACAAATGGTTCACAATCCATTGGTGACATAATGACCAAATAAAGAACATTTTTTGGGACCCATTGTGGATGGTTTTTGATTATCCACCATACAACAACAATGAAGTTCCTCTCTATTTTTTGAAGAAATTATATTGCGAGTTTGTGTTTAATGAGGTCCCAAATTATTTTGACTTTTCTGAGTTTTATGGGCGAGAAGGTGGCTCTGCACAGAGTAGACCTTATGCATGTGTAGGTCAACCAAGGATCCCCCATGCCCCAAAAATCCCACTGCCTTCAGTTATCCCTCCTACAATGAAGGAGGTTGTGGAGATTGACACACTACATGCATTGAGGGATCTCATTGACACTCTAACCTAGCATAGTAGTTAGATTGCATATGGTGATGTTAGAAGAGGCACCGTTTCTAACACACCACACCAGTGTGGATCATGTGGTGTCGTATACACTACGGGCGAGACATCATTTGTTGGATCACATGATTTATTTTCTCTAGATGAGATGATGGCGGATGTTTTTGGAACTGGTGCAACTAATCTTGGTCTTTCATAGGTAAATGTTAAATAAATATATACACAATAGTTTAATTCATTTTTGAGATTTTAATATATATGTATTTGATTGTACGTCATGTACATATATGTAAAAACTAATTTTTTTTAAATTTTAAATAGCAAGAGCCGGTGAAGGAAACATCTAGCATCGACATGCTAGCTACTGCAACTGGACATGTTACAAACGTAAGTTTTAAGTTTTATACTTACATTTCAAATTTCATTTGATTGCACTTTTATTATTATAATGTTTCACGTGTACATGTACACATTAATATGTTTGTCTTTTATACACAGGAGCCTAGTGGGTTATCATCTACTCTGGGCACTGAGGCTACTAGCACACCTCACGTGACTTTTATGCAGGTTAGTTTCTCTTTACACTTTGTTTCTAATTATGGAAGTTCACGTGGATTACATGCTTTGGGTCTGTTATGTGGCATTCATGTAGATTAATATTGATTTGTACATTTTTTTGTATAGTTTATGACTGCCAGAGAGACTCCGCCATATATGCAGACTGTAGAGGCTGCTATAGATACTGTCATAGCATCTACAGATCCACTAACTGAGGTACAATTTTTCAAATTTATTAAATTTTGGAGGAATTATTTCTTATTACTTAAATCTACAATATCAAATTTTGTACATGAACTATTTAATTTGAAATTTAATTATTTGTATGTAGCTTACCCCTCATGAGTCTATTGTTGTCCTTGCAACGCATCTATGAAAAATTGATAGGGATCATGACATTGCGGTAAGATTTCACATGCATTTTAAATAAATTTCAATTTTCTAAATTTTGAATATATTTTAAAAATTTGGGTGTTAAAAACTTGTTGTTTATGAATGTGCAGGTTAGGTTGCAGGCCTTCTTAAAGACGCCTAGGATTGTATGGCTGAAATACGTAGTGGCATCTCCCTCTACTACATCCACAGGTCACGGACATGCTACTTCTAGCAAGGTGAAGAGAGGGAAGATGGTTCATGATTAGATTCATAGGAGTTGGATGTACTATATATATATATATATATATATATATATATGGGCCATCTATTCCTAGTTCATGATTCTTCATATAGTCCATTATATATATAGCCTTATGCGACCACATGTGTTCCTATATGTATGACACACTTAGTTCGATATGTACACATGTTATGAACTTATATTTTTAGATACGTGCATCTAGAACACTTAGTTCAAGATGTACACATGTTATGAACTTTTATTTTCATAGACGTGCATCTAGCACACTTAGTTTGATACATTATATATCCATGTGTTTGTTTTCATAGCGATATTACTTCTATGTTTGATTCAATTTCATTGCATCTATGATATCCTTCTATGTATGTTTTCATAACCATATATTAGTTCTATACATGTGTTTTAAATTTAAAATTAAAAAACCATGACCCGGAGCACTACATGGTACAATTGTTAAGGAAAACTATATTCCATTAAGCAAAACCTATGATAACCATGTTAGGTGAACTAAAAAAGGTAAATACCTAATTACATAGGGTGTATGTGCAATTCTAATTATTTTCTTGCCTCCTAACAATGTGCACATCTTTGAAAGAATGGTTGTGAGGGAATTTCAATAAGTTAACATTTTTTCTTTTAAAGCTAATACTCATTTGTTGCATATCAACTAATGTGAACATTGATAGAAATAAGCGAGGTATAGTTCATCTTGAACTATATGAATATAACGTTACTTATGGTGCAACATTGAAGATTTTACAATTTTCATGTTTCTAGAATTGAAGATTGCACAGAGGTTTCAAAATTGTTTTTTATTTTTTATTTATCAAAAATTACTTATTTTTAGTAAGGCTCAGATTACCAACTTACTAATAAATAGAATCATTTCTTCTAGGTATTCCAATTAAGATGAAATTTGTTTTATTATATTAGGAATTTTGATATGATTTCCTGCTCCAAATTTCAGGTGTTTTTTGACCTCAAGAATTCAACAGGATCTGAAAATGCAAGTTTCTTATCTCTAAAATATTCAATGGGAATGCTATAAAAAAATTAGGGGATTGATGTAAATTATATTTGGATCATCATCTTGTAGGCGTTCAAGATTATAAGTCTACGAGGTAAACGTTGCAGGGGAAATTGAGAAAAGATGAGGGAGATATGATAAAAAATGTTGATTTTGGAAATGGGGTTTCTGGAAAATTTGGTAGAATAAAAAAATACCAACAAAAATGAAGGATAAATTGAAATATTAAAAATGGATCAAAAACATGGTTAAGTGTTTGTTTATACTCACCTCTTAACACTAACCTAGCCAACTCACCTTCTAACTCAATACTTGAACATTCTGGCTTGATCTAGAGTTATCCTATGGCATGATAGGGTGAGGGTTAAAAGTTTCTAATTGGATTTTGAGTTGTCATCATCTACCTTAAAAAATTTAATAAGGGACAAAGGGACTTAAAGGGGTGATTAAAGTGTGAAGGGGTTTAGTATTCATGAGAGGGGGCAACATAATCAAGTTGGGGTGGTGAGGAATCATACCTAGTGAGAATGTTACAAGCCTTAAGTGACGAAAGGGAGAGATTTCATGTGGCACGGTGCATTCTGATGTCCCCCACGTCCCTTTGAAAAGGGTAAAATTTTGACAGTAAGATCTTATTAGTATTCTTAGGTTCCAACCATCATGAAGAATCATCCTCTAATGAAGAATCAACTCATGTCTTCCTCTACAGAAGATCTTGAATGATGAGGCTTTTCTATAGACCATCTTGTTGAATCTGGAAACTACAAATGAAATTTTCTCATCTTCCAAGATGTTCACATGCTGCAATGTGTTGAGTCAATTCTTAGGAATGACATTGATATTTCCACATTGACTAAAATATTTTTCATAACTCTTCATAGGATTAAAGATATAACCTATGATCTCTACAAGGGCTTTTAAAGTATCACTATTGAAGGAAAGGGTCACAAATATTTTCCTGAACCAATTCTTGAAATTTGAATCCTGAATATTTTTCATGGAATTATTCTCCCTGAGAGGAGTACCAAGATCATGCATTCTTGTGCCAAGATCTTCCAAAAATTTTGATACATTCACCTCATGGGATTCAAAATAAGAAATGGCTTCTTTTAGAGCATCAAACCTCTAGGTGATCCTATGGGACAAAATGTCATACAAGTTCTCTGAGTCAGATGAAAACACACCTGAGCTCACCAAGGAATGAGAGTCAAAATTATTCATCTCACTCACAAATGGGAGATTATTTTCCCAATGGAATTTCTCTTTCTTGATCTCAACTCCATTCCTATTTATTTTCAATTATATGACCAAGAATAATCTAAACAAAGAGATAATCTCAGGAAATAGATCATTCCCTTATTCAAGGATCATGCTCACCCAATGGTCACATCCTTCTTTAACCTTATAATGCTTGATCCGTGCATTGATGACTAGGGGGTTTGAAGTTTCAGATGGGAGACATTGCTTAATTTGAGGCATAGATGATTAATCTCATGCAATAAATGATTACACATATGAATAAAAGGTCCTCACATGTTCCCTTAATTGTTTGATGATTTACTTTTACTCCTAAATCTGTGTAGTGATCTGTGATGAAGAATCCTATTACAATGAAAAAATAATGAGCATGTACAAGCACATAGTTGGGGCAATAGAGAATGGAGAGATATCACCACAACAACATAGATCAAAAGAGAAAATCAAGGACATTGATGAAGCACCTAAGAGGACAGAGGAAAGTCTAAAGAGAACAAGAGAGATGGAAGGTAAACAAGTGACATTGAATGTTTTGAGTCCTAGGAAATGAACGGAGTCGAGGAGTGAGAAGTCATGCCTCAAGACATCGTGGCACCAAATTGAATGTGCCGACATGTCTACCTGGCCAAGTGAATGCTAGAGGAGGTGTTGTTTCATTGCGCGTCAAGGTCGTTGCTTCTGAGCTACTTCGTTTGGGCATAGTCCCTTAAGAACCCTGAGACCAAAATATCATTCAACTTCGACGGGTGACTACTCAGACTCCATGGCACCTAGAGATGCTTTGTGTGATCAAACACCTTAATGTAGGGACCATCTACAATAGCCTCTCTCAGTTTTTTTCTTCTCATATCGGTGCTCTCACTACCCTATTGTTTACAAATGCGCGAAATAGTG
>JAHRHJ020000107.1:0-103441 GCA_019776745.2 Taxus chinensis
AAGATAGGTTTATTATTTTTAGAAGGTTAGGTGGTTTGAAGTAAAAGAAACATATATAATCCCATAAATTAAATGCTCAGTCCCATAAAATGCAGGAAATCCCTATCAAATCCAAAATAGTTTCTCACAACACGTAGAAAGACCATAGACCTAACTTTTTGAATTCTCAATGGATTTTTGCAAAATTGTCTAGCAGATCATGACTCTGAGAATGAAACATAGAAATCAAGAAGTACAAAATAATGATATTTTATAGGAAAAGTATTCCCATTTCACAATAACGAGTTGGCAAAGTTTTAGAATGCCATTTAATGAGCATCGTTCCCTCATTCTTTCGTTGTTGCAGGCATGGGACACAGGATTTTTTGCAAGAAATATGTCATTATTACACTCATTTTTACTCTTGCAGGGGTTAGAAAATCATTTCTAGGATTTTTCGCTTCTACTTCTTCTCTCATTCTATAATTTTATTTGAAGGCTCATATAAGAATATCATATTGAGTCATGTTTCTCTCGATCCCAAAAAAAAAAAAAAAAAAAACAATTTTCTTCTCTATTAGGGAAGGAATAGGAGCTCAAGCCTTCTTCCTAAGATTTGTATGGCATTTTTTTATTTCCTCTTACCTGCTAATTGTTTGAACTATGCACAATTTTTGGATTATATATATGTCTTGTGATTGCATTTCATCCCTCCTTTGCTTGTTTTTATTATCTTAATAGACTTTATTCAATGTTTGTATAATCTAGCCTATCTCTAAGTTCTTACGGTTTTTAGAATTTAATGCTAAGGAATTGACGTGTTTTATGTTTGAATCTATCTCTTTCCTTGGTGCATTTTGTCCACCCTTTTCCAGAAGTGCTCACCTTTTCATATTTTAGGAAAGATGGTTCTTGATTATCTTCTTTTGTTCAAGGCATCACTTTTTGTTAGTTTTAATGCTTTGTTTCATTTTTTTCATACCCCTCATATCACACTATCGAGAAGGAGAACACTTCTTTAAAATATGGATGTTACCTAGGGAGCATGTCCCACCTACGCTAAGTATCCAACCGACTCTAATTAGTTATCCGTAAGGATCTTTTTCAATGTTATATCAATTCACTTCTTCTTGAATAAATCAATAGGTTGAGGTTTGGTAGAACTTAAGTTAAAAGATAGATTGAGAAATTAAGAATAAGATCGAAATGTGAATGACCTCTTTCTTATTTATTGTTGATCAGATGACTAGAAAGTTTTAATGAGTTATCATACTTTTTGTTTTTGATATAGAATTAGGGGTTAATGTTGATTTAATTTATTATTTCCTTGCTTGAACATAATAAACTAGAGGTAGAAAATCTTGTAGATCCAGAGGTCCCAATTTCTCTCTTCCTCGATTATTAATCTTTTGGGAAAAGTATTTATTTTTTTTTTTTTTTAATATATTTTGAGTTGGAAAACCATTTCAGTAAACATGGGGTTCTTTATGAAATATATATAAGATTAAAGAAATATGATTTTAATGTTATAAAGAAAGGCATTTTAACATGCTCATATCAAATGATGGAGGACTTACAGTTGTTTTGCTAACAAGTTGTAACATGGATTTGCAGCAACATATGGAAAGTAGAAAACTTATAGAATTACATTTTTTTGATACAGAAATATCTCTTCATTAGATGTCTACGGAGAAAATGCACAAGGGGGGGGAAATTAGGGGATGTACTTTTGTTGGAAAATAAAGGATGGGGTGGAGAGATGTATAAAAATAAACAAAAACAGGCTCTAATTTTTGTTTACGTGCAATGTACATTTGTCTAATCTTTGAAATACTTCTAATTTTGAGATGGGAGAAATTATTTTTATAAATGAATTACTTTGGTAAAATTGTTGATTTCGGATTTACTTAAAAATGTGGTATAATCATTAATGACAAAGTTGTGTAAATTACTAGTTAATTCATTCGTGAATAGGGGGAATTTACGTATATATGTATATGGACTACACAACTTATTAATTCTAATGATATAGAAAATCTAGGAGTAAGGATCTACATCTATAGTTGATTAATTTCACAGAAAGAGCACACTAAGTTGATACTCTTTGTAGACCCCTCAAATAGATAAAACGAGGAATATGGTTAGATTATATAAATGTGTATGGTTTCTCTTTGTTATTGCTAAAGCACATGTGTTCTATTTTCATAATAGGATTAATTCTTAATAATAAAAAAAAGGACATCTTCCTCCCTTTAAAGGTAAACAAGGACTCTGTATGAAATTTTTTAGGTGGTTCATGATTAAGTCCGAGGTGATTGTTGTGTTTACCATAGCTGAATTCTATAATGAAACATGAATGTTTTAATAAGAATGATATCAAAATACTTGACTTAGAATATTATGAAGTCTTCAAGAGTTTCTACATCCCTTTTTACAATAATGAGGTGAGGTGTAGTAGAATACTTAATGATCTTACCTTCATACATTAAATCTAGACACTCAATATGGAAATACATATTACGATTAAATACATATAACTGAATTTGAATGATTAGAATGCAAATATTATTTTATAGCTTCGCGTATCATTTAAAAGCACACCTTGTAGCCTTCTTGGGTTAAATTGTGCTTAGTAGACTCCTTAAAAGCTCGTTATCTTTAAAACTATAATAAATAGATGATTGGGTTAATAACTAATTTCTTAAGTATTATTAGTCTAGTTAGGGAAACTTAGAGATGTATGTATTACTAACAACTGCAAAAAAGGTCCTGTGGGTGGCCATTTTTGGAGCTGCAACATTTTCCCCTAAATTTTTCCTTCATTATCATCTTCGAAATGTTTTTCTCTCAAATTGAAGGTCTGCAAATTTTCCTCTGTTTGGGGGGGGGATTCTTCAAATGATAGCAAACTTGTGTGTGGTTTTGCCCCATTTGAAAGAGCATCTACAAAGTGTGTGCCCTATTTGTGCCCTATTTTTCTAAAATCTATGAGTTGGGCTCGGGTGTGCTTGTTTTTCCTTTGTGTCGGTCCGCATGTGGTGTAGGTGGCTCAAAATGGAGCTGTTGGTTTTACACTTTTGTATGCCATTGAAAATCCAATTCCATGATAAAAAATGCTTAAAAAACTGTTTTCAGTTGGTTCATTTCTAGTAAATTTGTTGGTCCTTACAAAAAAAAATCGAATTCCTAAGTGCATCCTTGGCATTTTTTTTTGTGTTTTGACACAGTCAGATGGGCATTGTATGCTCCACTTCCCTTTGACATATTTGATCACCTGTTTCGATACTAGGATTTCTTATAGACATTTTTATGTTTTGATTTAGTAGGCTGTTAGACATTGATCATGGATTATTGATGATCTTGATTTGATTATGACTCATGATGATAATTAAAGACACCTTTATTGTGGACATGATTATTATTTGACATGGATGTTTTATGGATGGTGTTCAGCATTTGATGTGGATATTAATAGCTGATCTAGAATATGGGTATTATATTGGATGACGATATAGTTATTGATTCAAAATATAAATGTGTAGTTGTTTACTCGATGTTGTTGTGAATTCCTTTGCTTAGATATTTTGTGATTTTTTTATATCAAATTAGATGTTTGGATATTTCCATGAGGTTGAAGGAGGTATTTGTATTTTTGTAGGTTAGAAACATCACAACAACATATCGGGGATCAAAGACCAACTAAAATGGGAATTCTAAGTGATTCGACAAGGTCACCATGGCAATTGTTTTTATTATGTTGATTGTTGTTTGTGTTAGGGATTCCATTGGGGTGAATTCCTTTATATGTGACCAAGGTTGTGTATTTTATTAATGTTCTTCTTCTATTATTGTTGTCTGTATTTTATTAGTAAGTTTTTTTTCCTTCTTTTACTTACTTAAATTTGGTAGATTAATGTGAGATCATATGGTTATAATTTAAATAAATCAATTAGGATATGGTAAAGTAATAAGGAAGTTATTGGCTATTTGTCTATATTCAAGGGATGTGTAAGTTTGTAGCGCTTGTGTAAGTCAGTTTTGAGTAGGAATCTCCTGTTTCACACTCGGATGTTTGGCACGCCTGTTGGGACCGCGCATTTTTGGGTTTTTCTTTCTCTTGCTTATTTTTCATTTTTAGGAAGCATATTTGTTGTTTCTTGCTTTTGTTATCTATTTCGTAAAGAATTTGTCTTGCTTCCTATTTCGCATTAGCTAAGTCACTCTCTTTGCTTCATCGCATATAATTTTAATTTGGGTTTAAACACGTGCATGCATTCTTCTTGGTTGTTCTGCAATTCTAGTGAACACGATTAAGTAACAGGTCGTCATGTGGTTGTGATATCCACGGTATTGACCAGAATTAAACCTTAGTTGCACTGCACACACATACCGAATCACTTCACAATTACACAACAGCTCAAACATCCCCTTTTTCCACGGTATTCTCCACCCATTTAGGTACCTTATAAGCCAAAACAAACTTGACCATTTCCCCTAGGTCTTGTTGTTTAGGATTCTGACCTCATCTTACGTCTAAAGGCATAACCCGATAACTAAATTAACCCTAGGATTAGTCTTAGATTTTGTGTTCCTCTTGTTGTTTCAAATTCTGTTTTCTCTGTCATACTTTGTCTTCTGTGATCAAATACGTTGATAATATACTCACGTGTTGCAAAAATCCAAATTGCAGCCGTTTATAGCTTCTTATCCTAGACTTTTGACACCAGGCAAGGCGTTAAGGGACAGACGTCGTTTGCTCTACGACTGACCCCACCCGGTTACTAAACCGATAATCGGTTTCTGTCTTCATTAGCCCCTGACAACCATCAACTTGCCAGATTCTCATTCTGAGGTTGTTTTGTTCTTGATAGATTGACTGTTCTGTGTGTTCTGTATATGGTTTCAATCACTCGGAAGCAAGTGGCCGCCATGTTTGTCACAGGCCCTGCCTGTGTCTTTGCCTGATCACCCCTCACATCTATAGGGAACCCTAGTACACAATGAGATCCCCCAAATTCCTATAGGAGACAAGGACCTTTGCCAATTTCTGGATGCTAATCCCCAGCGCTGTACAATACGTTTTACTATTTGTCTCACTGCCCCCGAGCCGTACGCCTGAGGTCAGCTCCTTATTGGCATGCCTATTAGTAAGCTTCTATTTAGCTCCACTCCTCCTGACTAACACTAGCCTTACTTCCTGCCATCTCTAGCCCCCATCTCCCAATCCGACAGCTTCAGAGGTTCATTCAATACGACCCTGATAGCTTTCCTTTGTTAACCACTGGACCCCACTTCGTTACCACCAACTGACCCTATCTCTCTCTCTTCAGACACTCCATTCATGACTTTCTACTCTCTGCCACCTATTCACACGAGCTTTCTCTCCAGCTCCGCCTACGTTGGACATTGCACGGGGCCTTCTCAAATCAACCCAACTTACGTTGGATATAGCCTGCCGGGGTCAAAACCGAACTATCGCCTATTTCCGCGGCCTGCCTAAGCACATCTCCCCTAACCCTCCAAGGAAAACTTTTTCATGCTGTTGTCCACTGGACCGGGTTTGATGAGTGGCCTTTACCATGCTCGGAAACTAAAATGGGGGTGGCGGCCGGAGAAAGAAGAAGAAAGAAGGGGGACGGAAACAGAAGCTCTGTGCTGGGGGGTGGTGGTGATTTGGAGCTGCTGGTTACTTGGCGGGGGTAAAAGTTTGTGATTGTGGGGTGGGTTGTGTTTATGGGGATATCGTATGGTAGTGTTTGTCTTTGTTTTAGTTTGTGGAACGTTGGGGGTCGCGTAGGTTTCGGGAGTCGTGGGGCCGGGGAGGGCCGGGGTGTGTGTGGGGGTGCGGGTGGTGTTGTGTGTTTTTGGGGGTGTGCCAGGGACATGTGGGCTTTCGTGTTTGCTGGGTATAATGTGCAAAGGAACGGGACTCGGCAGACAAACGCGTGGTGTGTGGTGGGGTGGGTGGTGCTGGGTGGGGATGTGGCGCGGTGGGAGGTGCCGTGGGGGGGGGGGGGGAGCTGAGGAGGGGGGGGCAGGTGAGGCGGGGTGTGCTCTGTGAGTGGTGTAGTGGGTCTACTTTGTTGTTGTGGGGGTTGACGTAGGGGTGTCGAGGTAGGTCGCGCTCGTGCAGGGGAAAAGTCAGATGTGTGACAAATGTGGTGGAGTGATGTGCTGGATATTGTATGTAGCAGTGTGTGTGAGGGGGGAAAGCAGAGAAAGATAGCTGGGTGGGGGTGTGTGTGGGGGGAGTGGAGTGGGGTGAGGAGGGGGGGGTGGGTGGGGGTGGTGTGGGGGGGGGGGGGTGGGGGGTGGGGGGGGGGGGTGGGGGTGGTAGTGGGGGGGGGGTGGGGGGGGGTGTGAGGGGTGTGAAAGAATGGGACGTGCCGCTTGCTCTTGTATGGTTTGCTGCCAGCGCGGCTGCGGTTCTAAACCGGTCCCAATAAATTGACAAGGGGGTCTGAATGAGTGTGAAGGGTGCATGTGGTTTATCTGGTCTACTGCTACGAAAGGGAGACAATCCAAAACTGCAAAAAGAAAACAAATCTAAATGGTTACGTAAGGGGATTACCTAAACCCTCGATAATCCTAACCCCGCTAACTCCGAATCTAAAATTTTCAACACCATTCCGAATATCCTTCATTTCACAGTCGATGGACCGAAGATATCTTCTAGCTGAGAAGTGGTTGTCTGAGGATCCATGTATGCTTCGTTGCGCAGCCAAAAGCTGCGTTGTTGGGAAATGGTTTTTTATAGATAGTCTACAATGATGCCCGTTGTCTTGGCGTTCTTCCACCAACACAGTGAGTTGGATGGATCTCGGTGTTTTTCGCGTGTGAGGAGTGTGTTTCCTCGTCATTCAGTCACTTTTTCACGCATCGAAAGGCCGTCTCAGTTTAGTACTGGAGGTTGGCGTGTGGGTGTCCTTTACCCTAAAGATTACCTAACTACCTCCTACCCGCGGACTTCGCGTCTCATCGACGAGTCCTCCTTACAAACAATAAACCACATCTCCTAACAAGACTGTGAGCGGATTGCTAATCTAATTTAGCGTATTTCCCAAACTTCCCCCTTCTAATCTACCATCTGTGCTACACACTGAGAGGAAGGCTCGCCATCCTTTTTGCATCCTTTGAGACCAGATCGGTTCTTACACTATACATCATCACATTTTCGTAAACGGTGGTATCTGGGGGGGTTAGTGTTTGGTGGGGGGGTGGTTGGGCTCCCTGTGTGGGTTGGTGCTGTGGTGGGGGGGGGGTGTGGTGTGGGGATTGCTTGTAGCGTGGGAGGTGGTGGTGGGTTGGTGGGTTGTTTTGTGTGGGGGCCCCTCGGGGCCCCTACCTATTAGGTTTACCCGTCAGGTCCCGGTTAAAATCTTTTATAAACGACCGGTTGAACCTCTTACACTCTATGTGATACAGGTGTGCCCTCATGCTGTCTGGCCGGGGTCGAGGTGCCGTTGTGTCACCCACCCGTATGGACTGAATTTACAACCACCCACCTTTCTTCTTCCGTAGAAACTTACAATCACACACACACAAACCACCAAGCACTGGGAGACTGTCATTCACGTAAGATAGACAGGCCTATATGTTGAGGAACGTTTTAGTAACCGTACACCCCCCCCTTTTTTCTACTTCAAATCAAATCACTATTCACTGATCTTGATGTCTCCACCATATACCTGAAGTGCTTTACATAAGCTTAAAATGCCCCTGTTCGTCACCACCTTCACACCCCTCACCCCCCTCCCCTCTACCAAATACCTACCCCGTCCCTTCTATCAACTTAACCAGATCTTCCCCATGCTTGGGACCTCACCAATCCCAGTCTATAACGCAGTTTAACCACCCACCTAAACGACTCGATCTAAGAAATCCAAATAAATGCGCTCCACCACCTATGAGACAGAAACTCCATCCGTGCCCCTATCACAATGCAAAACCATCAATCGTCTACCTACCTTCCATATTGGGACCCCCCATCCATCCCTCTACCTACCGCAACTACTCATACCTCTCCTGCATTTTCCTTTCAAAACAACCTACTCCTTCCGCCTATACATAATCCAGGGTATAGCAACACCGTCCCTTCTCACTCTCTCTCCTCTCTCCGCGTATCCTTTCCACCTATCACAACCCTAAACAAATTCATCAATCAAATATTTGTTGTTTCGTCACTCCCGATATTCCCCGTGGTTGTTTTCTGAGACCACACATCACATCTGCGTGACGCCGGTCCTCATCCAACAGAGCTTCTGCGCCAAATAAATCACGTTTAGTAGAAACCTGTAATCACACATCCCCTCGTCTAAACCACCAATGCCGTGCGAACCAATCTGCCCAAGCATTAACCAAGACCCCCCCCCACACACCAATACCCTCACTCCTCTCTTTTTCTCCGATTTTGACGCCACTCAAAGTATCTTACGGCCAAAATCCTTGCTATGTTGGTGGATCCGACCAGTTCCCTACCTCCACTTAGACTTATGACCCGTCGTGCCCCCGACCGCTATGGGTTTACCGTGATTCTAAAAGCGCTCTTAATCACCGCACACCAGACATTATGTTGTGTAGGGATGTCATCTCTAAAACATCCTTCGCAGTCACTTCCCTTATCAGAAGATTTAAGAAAGGATACAACTTAAACAAGAGAGACCTGTTTAGTTTCCATTCCCTCTCCTATACCATCTGTCCCCCCCCATAGCCATGCACCAATATCTTAATCATTATACAAAACCCCCCCCACCACATCTTGAAGACCATGAGTTATATCCCAACCATCTTCTTCCTCATATCTCAGGTTCTATGAGTTCATATGATTAGTGTCCGCCTACTCGAGGGGCAGCAAACAATGGGAAAGCAAAAGAAAACACACCTTCGGCATCCCTCTTTCTTCCTTCTCCTCAAAAACAAAATCCCAATTGCAAACCACCTACCTCAATTGGTCAATCATCGTTTGACCCACCTTTCACGTCCTCTAATGGGTTGTCATTGCCCACCGAAATAGGATTAAACAGCTTGCACCATATCGCCCGTAAAAATGACACGGTCATGATCTCATTCGATTCTGATCGCATCACAATCTCTCGTTGAGACCTTCAAGTGATAGAGGTTTACCTAATTAAAACCCTGCCTGTCCCTCCCAGTCTACACCCAATCACATTTAGCTTCTCTCGACCAAACAACCCACTTGCACCCAACCACTTCTCTCTCTGTACCCAACCAGCTGCTTACAGTCATTTTCTCTGAGATTAAATTGTCGACTTTGGTACAAGAAGAACCTACCCTGCCCCACCCCTGTTTCATCTCCACTTACACGGGATAATTCGTACGTCTTTTTATATTTGATGGGGGCGCTTAGCCTAAACATCATCCTCTCTCTTCAAAAGCCTTCCAACAGATGAAACATCCCTTCTGTTGGCATGTGTGCCACCCCATCATGTGCGGGGTCATTCCACGACATATTCTTCTACCTTAGGCACCGTGATCCTCACATTCGCGTATGACCACGTACTTAATCACCTAAACTCCTTTCTATGTCCTTGCGGAGAGTTCCAATATAATATATTGTCGGGTCGTCCCTTTGATCTGAGGCCAATGGGAATGTGTTCCCTCAACATTACATAGAATGCCTAAAATTTGAGTACGAGGGGAAGTCTTCCACGTAAAAGCTGATCCTCCTCCCCCCTTTTAAATAAAAAACCTGCAATATGTTATACCACCCACTAACGTGTGCTTAGACCATCACGACACCCATACTTCACCCAAACCACCCATCCTCCTCAAATTACCTCAACATCCACCTCAACCGTGCCTACGCCTTCAATTGATGAACCACCATCGCAATAAAAACCACTTCCCTTCCCGCAGCTAACATTCCAACCTCCGACCCCCCTTATAGCATGTTTTCAAAACGCCTTATGCTGGGGAGTACCACATCTATACCGTTAGTTCTTGTCCCTACCCCCGCAGGATATGGAAAATTACATGCCCTCCCACCACTACCAGTCATGTGGGGGAGATAATCTCGTATTACGTGACACAACCCCATTTGTCCGCACTAACTAACGTATTGGGGTGTTGACGCATCCCTTCCTCCATTAACCCCCCTGAACCTCCTCTTGGTGTTGTTTCCTTTCCAATCCTATTTTCAATCCTTGACAAATCGTCATTTTTCCCCTCACCTTCCTCTTGACTTCACTATGCGGTGTAAAGGCTTTGGTTTTGGCCTTTTTATGCAAGGCCGACATACACTCATATCCGTGACTACCCGTAAACCAATGATCATCGCAGTGGGTCTTTGTTTTCCGAAACACCTACACAGGATAACCATTCCTGTCAAGCTGTATCCATCCTGGAAGAAGAGACGTCCCCCTACCAAACCATCATCACCCACTTTTCCATCATCACCCGCAGAATCTATAGACCCTGAATCCATCCCTCCTAACTTTTTTTTTTTTTCATAAATGCTATCTTTTCATAGGTCCCTCTCACTTATCAAGCGATAATGACGCCCATCTTCTTTGCCCCTTCTTTATCCAAAAACATCCAGACATGATCGAAGAGGATTCGCCTTTGATTAATGTTTTTGTGGGTGATGCCAGATGATGACTCCATCCTCACGTTACCACCTTGGCGCGGATGATTCTTATATTCAACATCCTTACCATATGAAACCCAAACTATGCTGAACTGATCCTCCATAAAATCAACATCCACCCAGCGGAGAAGGAATCCTCACACTTGTGAAGATTGGACAAGTCCTTAACTACATCAGAACAAACGCCCGCCTTTACTACCTTTCTCTCTTCTTTTCTCTCCGTGCTCGCAACCAAGATTTCGCAATGGTCTATACGCTGACAGCCCAGAATTGATCTACCATCAGCCGTCCATAACATCACCCTAACACGATTCCAAACCAGTCACAAAAAATTTGAGAAAAATGCATCCACGCATTGCTCTAACAAAAAAAAAAAAACATAACACAACTTGTCAAAGAGGAGCTCCAATACTCCTTCTGTTTCCTTCATCTTGCCTATTGATATCCTAATGATTTCTACACGTACCTGTCCCTAAAGCGACAGGTGACTTCGGATATGCCACAGATTTCGGGATCTTAACCCTGCTCGCTTGTGCCCTAAGGATGATGACTTCGCCCCTTATAGCATTGACCAACTTGTTGATCTACTACTGCAGGTCATGAGATGCCCTCTCTCATGGATGGCTTTTCGGAACAATCCAAATTTTGGTTGCCCCATGCCATCAACCCAAACTAACCTTCATAACTCCTTGGGAACCTTTCCTGTTATCGTGTCATGCCATTTGGCCTTAAAATGCTGGTGCTTCCCTATCAGCGGGACTATGACCACATTTTCCATGACATTAATGCAACACTATCCTTGAAGACTATGTCAGACGATTATCTCGGCAAGTCTAAACATCGTAGTGAGACTCTCGATCTTTTAACCATTATTTTTGATCGCCCTGTTACAATATTTTGTCCCCACCTTCAACAGAAGAAGCTGTGTCTTGGTTGTTCTGTTGGGAACACTCTTGGCTTTAATCCTTCCTCTTTGCGTGCATGAGGTTGATCCATCTAAGTCCAAGCTATCCTAGAAATGCCCCCCACCCAAAAATCTCAAACAATTACTATTTACAAGTAAGCTCCAATCTATTCCGATTTCAATCTCCTCAACTTTCAGATCGATGTCACCCTTTTTCCATCACAGTCCCTTAAAAGGATATTGCATTCCAATGGAGCGAAGACTTTCCCAAGCCTTCTAAGCTCTGCAATCCTATCTCGTCTTTTGCAAAAAAAGCAACCCATGCTTATCCCCCCCCAAGACGACCCTCCATTTCTACCTCCTACCTTCCGCCACAAACCACGCTGTGGAGCCATGCTTGCACATCGTGACTCTGATATTGCGAACAACCATTTATTTATATAAATTCGTACTTTGGTGGACTATAGCTAGGTCCACATTTATAAAAATTTGCCTTTGCCCTATCATGCGTGGCCCACCAAACTCCACCACTACCTTCTATAATATCACAAGACGTTCGTCATCACAATACAACCCCTCCATTACCTGTAATGCCAAACGCATCTGAACCCCCGCATTGCTAGATGGCTCTGCTTCTCTCGCCGACCTCGACGACCTTAGAGTTTGTCCACCAGAAATCAAATCAAAGTACAACCAATCGAGACCAACTTGCATAAGCCTCCTTTAACCCGTGGGAACAATTTTACCAATTTCTACATTTCCCCCGACGCACTCCTCGCTAACTCTCTTTCCCGCACGGGTTCGTACCCAATGACCCTCGTCTTCGATGTATCCTAAATTCCAGCGCGGGCGGAGGAGCGCGAGTGTTGTTTCTCATTCCTCTCAAACACTTAACTAGGCCTCTTTCATTCCAACTTGATTTCCCTTTGCACTACATAAGACAGCGACTACAAGGCCCTTTGTTCGGGCTTCCAAGTTGCGTTACACTTGGTATCCAAATCATAGCACAACATTTTTGGCGACTTCTCAATTGGTACTTCAATCAGTTATTGGCATCTACCAATGCAAAAATGATACTTCAAAAATACAAACACGACGTGGATTCACTTCTAGCCTTATTTACCCCACTAAGTCTATAACAAACCATTCCCGCTCCACTAACAATTTGCAGATAACTATGTCTTGCTTAGCTGCAAAATTCCCAACTGTGCACTGACTCTATTATTCGTCTTGTCCCAACAATTTTTTTGCCCCATCCTATTCAATCCCCAG
Source organism: Taxus chinensis (assembly GCA_019776745.2). Lineage (NCBI taxonomy): Eukaryota > Viridiplantae > Streptophyta > Pinopsida > Cupressales > Taxaceae > Taxus > Taxus chinensis. The sequence goes on from JAHRHJ020000107.1 coordinate 12,762, forward strand.
TAGTTTGTTATGATAAATACTGTGTACTACTAATTCACAGGATACCTGTACCGCCAAACCAATTTACGACTACCTTACATCTCTGTCCTCCCCATCTCTGACCTTACAGTACAGGAAAACGTGCTTTTTTTTTTTTTCTTAGAAAGTGGTTTCGATTTATGTTTTCCATGGTGGGACTCCTCTATACTTGGCTTTGATGGGCATCCCGCCTCCTCGCTGTCTAACTACGTGAGGCCACTCATCCATCCAACAGGTCCATGACGGTATTTTGTGGTGGACCTTGTAGCGGCCTTGCCGGTGGCCAACGAATCCTTCGCCTTGGTTATTATTGCCTCTCTCAATAACGACTGCTACAAATATGTAGCGTTTTGTATGTGTCACAACATGCCAACTTCAACATACTCCTAGCCGCCCGCTCCCGATCCACTCGAGATCTTTGCCCTCTTCTCACAATGGGGTTTAGACCCCTTATTGGGTGAGATTCACCCAACCTCTCACAGCAACGTCACCGTTGGGATAATCACAGCGCTACCGAATAGTAACAACCCAATGGGTGGAGGCTATTCACTCATTTCAATCAAAAAAGAAAAATTGTCGAGTTCATTAAACCACCACATTATCGTCATTTTGTGTTCCTCATCACCCTTATAACAGATAATGGCAAATCTTTCAAAACAAGTTTTTGGTCAAAAAATCCTGTGGACAACTTTGGTATCAAACGTTTTTCTCATCACCTTACTATCCACACAAGCCAATGGGCAAGCCGAGTCCTCTACAAAACACTAAAACCCAAAATCCTCATGACTTGTCACTGAATCTCGGAAGAACTTGGCACGATCACATTCCTCTGCCCTTGGGCTTTCGTACTAGCATTGTCATCACCTCTACTAATGCCACAACTTTTTCTTTGGTATACGGTACCGAATGCCGGCAAAAGAAGTATCGAGAAGAAGAAGGGGGAGCAAAGACAAAAGAGGCTGTTTTGCCTCTTGAAATACAAATACCTCCCTTAAATCTCTCTTCAGGATATTCTCACCAATGATGATGTCCGCCAATAAGCGGTTAGCCCATTGGAGCTTCGTGCGAACGCCGTATTACAGCTCTTTCACCTTCAAATCTATCAAAACACCTTAAACGGGCTTATGATACGTCGACTTCATGACGTACCTTAAAAGGTTGGTGACCTTGTTCTCACGAGAATCAACCATTTAACCAAACTAAAACGAGCAAACGTGGCAAATTTGCTCCCAATTGGATTGGTCCTTATATAATCACGCATACCTATGGATTGTACTTATCGTTTGCCTTCACTTAGGTAAACCTGAGGCCTGAACCCCTTACTGCCTTGCATCTTCGACCATTCTACTGTGAAATTTTAGTGTTTATACATATCACTTTTTATCTACCTGCCGCTCCCCTTGCCGCCCCTTCCGCTCGTCCCTTGAGCTCGATTACCACTACATACACTCTGTTCCTACACCTCATAATCCCAATCAAGCTCACATAGTTTGATCCTCACCTCCCCTTGATGAATCATTCCCCTTTTTAGTCTAGTCCATGACTTCAAAAATATTCAAATAACCGTATTCCTTATAGGGAATTTTCTGAGTCAACGTCCTACTAACTATATGGCTTCACGCCAAATGAACCGCGTCATCTAAATAAAATATAGACTGCTCCCTCCGAAGGACAACTATATCACGCACTATTGCTGCTATTATATATATACGCTCCCCCGAAGGACAACTATGCATTACAATCAATATCTGCTACTATAACTAGACCTGCTCCCCAAAGGACAGCCTATACACAGTCAGGGCCCTTTATCAACAGCTTCTGCTCCATTGATCAGCTCGTGAAGACCTCAAGAAAATTACATCCAATATCCCTTTGTAGACTTCCCGCATCTATCAGTCTACATTCACTAAAGAAAAGCTCATTCAAAAGGACTTTTGATCAGGACTTGTCCTATTAGGGTAGGTTTCTCTTTCGTCAGACCACTCACATCTCGTTGTATAAGTTCTTCATACCTCGCTCTTAGCATCCCCCTCACCTCACCATTTGTTCACTCAGGTAACTTACTGTACGCCTCGATATCTTGTGATCACACAACTCTTCTCTTTTTCCCGATTGACTTCTCGTCTATCAAGGCACGGTACCGTGGGCTCCAGCTCGTTCTACGTGGTGTGGTTTGTTTGCTCTCTTCATCTACGGGGCACTCTTTTCTCTTTGCCCCCTTCGCATCTATGATTTTGTTGACCTAAGCAGACCTGATTCCCGACTACTTGGGTAGGCTAACGTTCGCTTCCCTCTCCGCCAGTCCATATCTTGAGTTTCTGAAGGAGTTAGGAGGAATTATTTATATCATCGAAAAGGTGAGAAAATTTCCTATCCAATGAGAATTATTTAGGGGGATTTTGGAAGCATTAAATATGAGAAAAATCAAGTTGAAACTATGAGCCTGTTAGAGAGTGGGTATGGGGGTAAATTTCTCCCTGAACTTAACTAAAACTTCTAACCCTAGAATTTGAACCATGTGAACTTGTTATTTGTTAATGAAAGAAAAAATATGTTCTAATAATTTAGATTTATTTTGGAACCTAATAGGGTCAACTGTTGTCTTGCAACTTGGTTGTGGACACTTCTAACCAAAAGAAAATTATTCCATAATTTTCTAACTAACCCTAGCTTGTTTCTTGGGTCTCAAGTGGGTTGTTTTAACGGGCATCACAACAAAATATTTGTCTTCATGAAACCATTTTATTCTTCTTCTTCTTCTTTATCTAAACCAAGGAGAATTAATATTCTTCCTCAAATCTTATGGATTCTCACCTTCTAACCCTAGCTTTCTAGCTTATATAGGCATATAAAAACTTAGGGAAACTTAGCTATGAATTTACAACCTTTAGATCATCTTTATAATAAAATTTTGGATCTAATCCCAAAACTTAAATAAAAACATTCATGTACATGTAACTGAGGTCGGTTATTATGTAAACCTGCAAGTTTGTAAAGCATGCTATTCCTGAAGCAATTTAGCTCCATAACTCAACAATCTCCCACTTGGAGATAAATTGTTTAACATGTGCATGCACATCACCATCCTCTACAAACCATGAAGACTAACTATTCTTTACTTCAAAAATTATTTTAAAAATAGGAAGATTTAAATCATCTTCCATAACCAAGAAGATAACAAACCATGACATACCATATACCTGAACGAAGCTACTACTGATCTGTGATACATGAGATATCCACATGTTAAGCTCCCACTGTATTGTAACACCAAACCTCTCATACAGCCAAGCCACAATGACTAAAAAACCTACAAGATATCCCATTCAAACTGAAATATTGAGCTTCAATTACAACCATAGCCATACCTATAAAACCAACCATGTTCTCCAATTATCTATCCATGTCTCCATGAAACCACCAATGCTTCTGACTAAAAACATGTCAAACTGGAATATGCATAAGAAAAACAAGATCTTGGGTAAAGAAAACCCAAATGAGATTTACATGGAACTAGTGAGTGATCAATCCACAAAACCGACATAACTCAAAAAATCCAAACATTACATTCTGTAAATCCAACCCCGCATAAACAACTTACATGTCCAAAACAACCATCTATAGAAAACATATCATGGAGTAACATAGTAATAAGAGGAAATAAAAAAATCCCCTACTCATGCTCAAGGGAATATAAACCATGCTCATAGGCATCCATGTGTAAAACAAAAATCTACATCATCATAGAATCATAAAACATAATCTATCCATATGTATAAACTCACCATGTACATCCATCCATATCACCAGGATCTCCAAAATCTCCAAGTCTTTCACTAACTAACTCCAAGGCCACACATGAATCATGTGCTAACCAATGTCAACAAAAACAACCTTGCTAACCATCCTACTAATAACTAGTACAAATACTAGTAAAATTGTCATCAACATAATACAAAACCATCCAAGATGAAAGGAAACAAGGGCAACATCAATAAAATGTAAATACACACTGTTATCACACCTGTAACCTGTAACATACAAATTTTCCTTCTTTCACCTTTCAAACTCTAAAAAATTTCTCTCTTCTTAATCCAACTAAACAACCATCAACTATCATGCTATAAGCATGTCTAGACACTATAAAATAAAACTAGAAGTGACATCACCATGCACTAAACAAAAATACCTGCAAAACCATGACTGCCCTCCAAAAAATAACTTGTGCCTCATGCCACGTTGAATAGTATAATTCTTCTCTCACTCTGTAAGTTCATATGTGTCTAACCTACAATGCTAATAACCACGACTTGTCCCACTCAACTTGAAATCCCCTGCACTGCATCTAATCACCAAGATCAAAATCTCATATAGATATATCAGTGAGAAATAAAATATAAAATTTTCTTATCAAATAATACTTATACATCACAAAAGTTTCAACTTCTTCCACCTTCTTTTAATCCATGTGTACTCAACATCTCCCATTACCTAGAACTATGTCTAAACATCACTTTTCATTAAGGACCTCATCCTTAGACTAGATACCCTTGTCCTTAAGATTCCAACACATCCTGGAAATAAAATTCAAACTCACCAAATATCCATGGTACATATTTTACTTATGCACACAATCCAAACATTATACCAGTTGCTTCAAATGAAAGAAATAAGACATGAACCATATAGAGATACCTGAATTTGACCCCGAGTCTCACAAGACTCACCTAGCCAACTCTGTCATCTTTCTGATTTAAACATTGAAGTGATCTATTCCATTTCTAACTATATACAATGTGCAAGAAAATTGATCCTATAAGCTAGACACTAAAACCTTTCATACCCTTTTCTTCTACAAAAAACTAGTATAGAGTTACTGTCATAGAGACCGACCTCGGTTTGGTGACTCGTACTAGTTCCCTTATGACCGACGTTGGCTCACTAATTGGTGTCAGAACTGTTGTAACTACCACTATGCCACAAATTGGCATAGTACACCAAACTAGGTGCCTACTCTGACTAAAGACGATAGATGTGTTAAGCTAGTAATTTCAAGAAGCACCAAAATCTTTTCTCAAAAACTTTATAGCAATAATACATCCAATAAAATTGCACCAATATGAAATACATCACCTTACCAACACCAAAACACTTAACCATATCTTTAACCGAAGTACTTACCTCTCTGATGGAAGCCTCTTCTTCATTTTGTTCTATTATATTCTACTTCTCTAATGAAGTGCATGCATCTAACTGAACCAAGGATGCATAACTACTCCTCCATCTCTTACGCAAATATGCAATCCCAAACATGCATGTACAGTCAAAACATATAAGCACTATAATACCAAGATAACAAAACCATACATCTATAATCTGGATATGCAATTTGACAAACATGCATGTGCCTCTAAGAACCAAGGACACCTAAAAAATCAAGACACATTCACTACATATTCTAAAATTACTTTAGACCTATGATTTTCTTATTAACAGGTCACCGATGTTGATTTCCAATAAACCAACCATGGTCACCCTACCGATATCAGCTAAGCAAAAATATCAACATCAGTATAGCATATTGATGTCAATCATTTTCATTTTCCAGTAACCTTATATTTCCATCTCCCACTTGATCTTGAATATATCCCTTTGATTAACACATTAGTAAAAACAAAACCATGCTCACATATAAATGATAGTAATACCACTAACAAAACCCTAAAACAGAACCCTTGCTCCATAAACTAAATCCATCATTCTGATACCAGTTGTTGGGAATATTGGACTGTAGAATAATGTTATTATTCAATTACAAACCAAATCATGCAAATATGGAAGTATATAATTCCCCATAATCTACAAAAGTGGAAACATATACAATAAATTCAAATTAAACAAAGTACACATACATAACACAACATGTAATGTGGTTCACCCAATGTGGGCTACATCCACCAAAGATAGAGATCTCAATATATATAATAAACAAGAGTACAAATCAACTCTTCCCACAAGAGTAAAATGCATCTCTCCAAGAATATCTCCTCCTCTAGATCTCTAAATAGATCTACATTAGTGCACTACAAATGTGCCTCCAAATTATCAATAGATATCACATAATCAGGAACGGTTGCATATCTGAATTGTGCAACCAAGATCTCATATGAATCTACTAACAAAACCTCTCTAATGGGTCTACCAATGTGCAACCGCAACTGTGTACTAAGAAGTAAGTCTCTCCTCCATCACTACATCAACCAGTGCAAATAAGAAGACAACCTCCTCTATAATATTTGGATACTGTTACGTACCCACAAGCCATCCAATGATATATAATAGTAGATCTCTATGGGCCAACAATAATACATGGTATCATGGATATATAATACAAGATCTCACAACAACATGTGAATCTACAAGAATAAACCCTATGTGCTTTGCATACTATCCAAGCCATTGCATTGAGACAAAACAATACAAAGGAAATGCATTAGAAGAAATTACCTCTTCTCACCATTTAGATGTACCTGCAATTTCCTTTTTTCCATCTTCTCTCCATGAAATCTTTGTCTTCATGTAACCTTTTTTATTTTTATTCTTCTTCTTCATCATCTCAACCAAGGAGAATCAATATTCTTCCTCAACTATTATGGATTATCACCTTCTAACCCTATATTTATAGTTTATATAGGCATATAAAAACTTAGGGCATAACTTAGCTATGCATTTACAACATTTAGATCACCTTTATAATCATTGGTTGGATATAATACCGTAATTTAAATAAAAAAATTCACACACAGGTAGTTCTGATGTCGATTTCCCCAGGTGACTGACACTGGTCAGTTACCAACCGATGTTGGTTACTGTGTAAACCTTCAAGTTTATAGAAACATGTTATTTGTGAAGAAATTTAGCTCCACAACTCAACAATTTGAGCATTGGTTCCATACAAGAGTTGGAATGGAGACATCCCAATTATTCTTTTAGGAGTAATGTGGTCATCCCAAAATGGACCATATAACGTTTTGTACCAAGTTGTTTGAGTCTCTTCAACGAAATTGCACACAATATTAATTATGTTTTTGTTACTAGATTCTACTTGAACATTTCCCTAAGGATAGAAATATGATGAATGAGATAAAGATATCCCATACCCATAAAAAAACATACCATCTCTGCAAGAGAAAAAATGGTGTCATTTTCCATCACGATATTTTGTAGAATTCCATAATGAATGAAAATTTTATCTTTTATGAAGTCACAAATTACCACAGTAGATGTTTGTTTCACTAGAATAACTTCTATACACTTCATAAAATATTTGTTTCCCATGAGAATGTGAGTATGACCAAGACTAGAATTTGGGTTCAAGACCTCGATGAAATCTAACCCCCATTATTGAAAGGGTTCTTCAATGAAAACTTTCTTTAAAGGCAAAGCTTCCAATTTAGGTCTTCCAACAAATTGTTGACAAGATTCACATTTGGCTACCCATTTTTGAGCATCAAAAAACATGGTGGGCTAGTGATAATGCAGTTACAAAATATTATGAGTTGTCATCGGTCCAGAGAAATGACCATGACAAAAATGATTGTGAAAGGCTATCTAGCAACCTGGGTTGTTGTTCCTCATTAACACATTTGAGGAACATGCCAGCAATAATTTTCTTGAATAAGGTATTATCCCAAATGACGTACCTGAAAAATTTTAATTTGATAGCTCTTTCTTTTTTTACCTTCAAATTCTTAGGAAATTATCCATATGTGAAAGTAAGCTATATCAAAATACCACTCATTTGTGGTATTGACGAAAACTACCAGTGGTAAACTTTCTTCAATTGGTTCTTCCTCAAGGTCATTTCTTGGCTCATTCCCTGCGATGAGTTGGCAGAGTCCTTTTTCTTGAAAAAAATTGGTAGGATTGATGTCCAAGTCATATTATTGGATCTTGGAGACCCAATTACCTCTTTTAGATTCCAGTTCCTATTATGTGAACATTGATTTAACTCCAGTGTCTGGAATTAGGAATTTGGCGTGAGAATTCAACACATTATCTGAAATGTTTGAAGGCTCTATCCACCATGTACACATGTTTCTCAAAGGGAGTGTAATTCAGTTCATGTTTCTTGAATCTAGAACTCATGAATGCAATATGAGATTCATATCTTGTTGAGTTGATGAAATAAAAATTAAGTATGAAGGCAAAAAATGATTGGGCATGCGGAAACCTATCACACAAGAGCACGCAGAAGTATAGCAAAATAGGGTGCACACATAATATTTTGAAATCAAGACTTATCCGTTTGGCAGTTTTGGGATAATTTTGGACATGGAGTGAGGAGCACGTCTTCTAGGAGACTTGAAGACAACACAAAGGATATTTTAGATAAGTGGAAGAAGAAGCGCAATGCATAGATTTGAAGCTATTAATATGATTAAACAACAATTATTCTAGTAGATAATCTATTATTAGCGAGCTTGCATGATTTTGTATTCTCATGAAAGGGCACATGGATATTATTAACATGTAGCCTATTTTTAGGTGCATGGGTGGTGAAGGGAAATTCCCACCCCTATAAATATGTATTTATTTGTATGGTTTAGGTAGCTTGATGGTAGTGTAGTGTTATGTTGTGATTTTGTTAGCACACATGACTATTGTGACTTTATTATGTATGTATAAAGCTTATGTGTTTTGCAGTATTTAATATAATGGATCTTATTGGCTGGATATTGGTGTTGGATGTAACTGAACATGGATATTATGTGGTAAATATGATTATTGTAATTGTTTAGTTATTTCTTCATATGATTAATAACTAGATCTGATTTATGCACTGTGGAATAGTTGATTATCTGTTATGGATCTGAAATATACATTCAATCATGCTAAAATATTGAACAAGCTTATCTAAAGGGGGACATGGTACCCTTGCATGCTTTGGGTGAGTGCTTAGTTCAAGCTGGGTGATGTTTCAGTGCACGTTGGGTTATTGGTGTTATAATATAGGCTACATCATTGGTTCTATTTATGGGACCTCTTTTTTGGTTGTTTTTGAGGATGTTGTGTGATGAAGAGATACCGGTTGACCTTGATAAGTATTGAAGAGTGGTTAGAAGACTTAGAGGAAGAGTATGCTCAAAAATTTAGCATTGGACTTGAATTTAATACACATGCATGGGTTGAAAAAAATCTATATGATGCATTATATGAGATGTTCTTTGCTATCTTTCCTTTAGAGATATACAAGTGGTTGGTTTCTTATGCATCTAAAATGAATTGGAGGTTTCGTGTGCTCATTTGGATGCATGAAGAATTTCAGGCCTTGTATCGTGTAGATCTAATTTGGATGCACTCTTTGGATGTTTGGTTGTGTAGTGTTATGAACAATTATATATTGTAATAAACAATTTCTACATACTCTTATCTAGAGGTTTCTCAATTCTAGTTCTTACATGAGCCTGGAGGATCGTATTTGCGTTGTATTCCTTTGGCAATTAAGATCTTGATTTTGACCCTAGATGTGGAAGAGAAACCTATGGATAGCTAAACCCCACCATGGGGCAGAAGTAGTGTAGTGAAATATGGTATATCTAGTTATAGAGAGATAAAGGGAAGAAAGGTGGTTTAAGTTTAATGAAGCGTGCGAGAGGGACTTGGACATACAACAAGAGATCACAGAAAGAATGGTGTTGCAGAGGGAGATGGATCGTGAAGGATCTGGAGCTTATGTGGAGGAAGTGGAGCTAGAGAATATGGAACTCCCCCATTTGGAAAAGCATGGTAGAGAACCCTCTTCGAATTTAGATGATAAGATTGAGATCCATGGGCAGACATCTGATCTTACTTGGTGACCTATCCTTTCCACTTGGTTTTATAGATTCTACGGTAGTTAATGGTAAAAAAGATACTGTGGGAAATAGAGTTGCAGTAGATAGAGTGAATTTTAAGTCAAGTTCAAGAGTTAATTAGGTAGCATATTCATCTATGGTGGCGCAATCGTCATTTATGTTATTTGGAGGTCCAACTAGAGGTATCTTTTTTGGTGCATTGTTAACACAGAACATGGGTCAGTAGAACATTAGCATAACGTATGGAAGTATAAAAAATTTGTAGACTATGGGAGTATAGTTTATCTTGAATATTGGAACACAAAGCAGTGAATCCTCTACTCTATTTCCTAATTTAGGAGGAGGATAAAGAGGGTTAGGTGGCTTGGGTGCTGCTAGATCTGGTGGCTCTTGAGATAGAGGAAACATAGGAGGAAATAAAGGTATTGGATCTTATGGGCATGGTCTGCACTAGCCCCAGGAAATTTATATGGATATTTCTCTTCATATTCCATAATATATAGGGATATAAGATTCATGTGAGCATGTGTATATGTGTGAGATACTATGGTGCGCGAAGAGGATTACTGCTCCAGAGTGCAAGGAAAGTAAGTTTGTAACTACATTGCAAGGACGAGTGCATAGTTGGTATTTAAAATTTGAACCTGACAAGAATTTTGTTTATTATACCACATTGTGGGATGATTTCTTGAAAGAATTTTATATCCCTGAATTTGAGAAGTGGTGTCATGTAAATATGCAATAGGAAAATTTACAATTTCCAAGCATGACAACGATACCCTTGTGCTAAAACTTTCATGTTGTATCCTTTCAAGGCAGCCCCAGGTCTACAAAGTCAATCCAATGACCTCCCAGATTATTTTAACTTAGTCCCCTAGGTGATTTAGGAAATTCAAGTCAACCCCCTAGGTGATTTTAGGAGTTCTTGAAAAATGCAAATTTCGAGCAGTTGTGGGAAGGGCTATCACTAGCCTTCCTAGGACTAGAGCAACCCCCTGGAGTAAATGGAGGAGCCAAAAAATAGACATGGAGGTGAATTGAAGGCCTAGGAACATCATGGAGGTGATTCATGAAGATTTAGAAAGGATTTGGAAGAGTTGGGGCAATTTCACCAAAATTAGGGTTCACAGGCCTAAGCAGTGTAAAGGATCAAAAGAATTGCTGAGCTTCAAGAGGTGATTTTGGGAGCTTCGGATGGAGTTAGGAGAAAAAAAAATCATTTGGAAATGGAATTCCAAGCCCTAAAAGATGGTGAAATAATATTTTTCACAACACCTTGGTGCAATAGGTCTGTGGGTAGTTTTTCTCATGCATAGGTAAGGGACCAGACCAAAAATCCAATTTTTAGGGATTATATGGATGAATAAATATAAATATCCCCACCATTGGATTTAGAATTCCATTTCTAGTCAATTTCATATATAATTTCACAAAAAATTCCATCAGGAACTCAAGATATCATCATTTCAAGTTACCCTCTTGGTGAGTTCTCACAGTTAGTCAAATTTCAGGGTTGACAAGTGTCAACTCCAGGAGCCTGGTGACAAATTTGTGTCCCTTTCATCCCTCAAGAAAATTTACATGAGGGAAAAAAAATTAATCCCATCCCCTATAAGCCCTCAAGTCACACATACGACCTCCAGGATTGCCAATTCATCCCCTAGGTGCTTGCAGGAGCTCAAACCCCAAAACCGTCGGAACTGACAAGTGGCAGCTTCTCAGATCATGTCCCTGACAAGTGGCACTCTTTCTGGTGCAGCCTCGAGGAGCATGAAAATTGATGAATCACCCTCATGTCCCTTTGTGCAAAGGGACATTAGGGACATGAAAATTTTCCCATCCCTCAAGAAGCCTCATGGTTCCTCATATGACCAGTTTCCATCCCCAAGTGCTTCCAGCTTGCTTTTTGGGCTTAAACCTTCACCGTTGGATCTCCGCCACTTGTCATCACTAGGTGCCATGTGAAATTTTATGTCCCTCATGTCCCCTTTGGCTTGAGGGACATGAGGGACATAAAAATGTGCCCCACCTAAGGAATGATTGGTCCATTTTGAAAAAGTGTTTTTAAAGCTTTTCTTAACTTTCTTCCCGCTTCTTCTCCATTCTTGTGCACAACTTCACTCTGCAACTTGCTCTGTAACTTCTCACCATAACTACACCATTATTGAGCTTCAAAACTAGTTCAAATGCCATAGTGATGAAATCCTCCACTCCATGATAGTATACAGGTCCCAGAAGAAATATTGATCAAATCAATCTAGAAGAAGAAACGAAAAAATGAATGAAGAAATCCCTTCTGAAAACCTCCATTGTCATGAAATGGAAATTCAAAGAGATCTTGCAAACCAGTACACGGAATAAAAAACCATTTTTTCTATGTTTATCTCTCTCATATACCAAAAAAAAAACATCACCTTTAGATCTCCCATTCATAGCAAAAAGTGTTCACAATGAAGAAATCTATTTCTTTGCACAACGAAAGAAAAAGTTGGATTTCCCGTCAAACCGACAATCAGTTTGAAGATAAATTTCACCAGTGGAATGAGAATAAAAAACCCATATCAAAAATTGATTTTCATCATAAATGGAGGAGAAAACCAGACATCTAATTTTTGAGGTCCATCAATGGCTGCCATGTTCAAAAGTGTTGCCAGGTCAGAAATTTAAAAGTTTAAAATCTCCCAAATTATTGATCAAGTAGGTCCAAGATTTCAGAGGGACGATATTGGGAAAAAAAACCCATATTATAAAACTTCATTTCACATCAATATGACCACCAGAAGCCCAATTTCTAAAAATATTAGGTCTTCTACATAGAGAACTGCCATTTTGGGAAAGTCGTCAATTGAAGAAACTGCAAAAGAGGCATTGAACACAAAAGAAGTATTGCAGTGGAAAATTCATCAAAACATCATCTTGGTCCAAAATTGACACTTACTAAAAATAGTAAGTGGTCTCATGAGCACCTGCCAAAAATAGAAAATTGGTCCAGAAGGTGAGAGAAACATAGGAAGAAGGAGAATTTGAGTTGCAACATCCAATTGAGGTTTGAGGAAGCTGATTTTTCACACTTACTAAAAATAGTAAGTTGTTTTTTTGAAGAAACCATGAAGTATAAGTGGACAGGACAGAAGCCGGCACAACCTTTCACTTATGAGTATGAGATAGAAGATAGTGATGTCTCATACATGGACCTAAATGACCTAAGGGCTTGCATGAGAGCCAAGGAATGAGGAAAGATCGAGGCTCAAATATTCAAAAGTGGTTTGTTCGTAGCTGCAGGACACCACATGTCTGTGTAAATCCTCAAGTTGGTCTTGGCTTGTTCGCACCACTATGAACCAGAAACATGAATCAATTCAAGCTGAACAATGGAATGACAATGGAAGTCATTAGTCCCAGAACCATATCACTCACTTTACAAATCCCAACATCACCTAAGCATGGTTTTCATCTCAAAGGATAGGGCCTTACACGACTGGGAAATGATGGATGCATATGTACAAGGGGTTGCACCTGGTTCATGGATGAAGACACGGAGAAAACCCTCAAGAATGTCCAAGACCCTTTTAAGGTGTGAATTTCATGAGGGGTATTCAGATGCAATCACCCTCCTCAACAGGGTGATGGGAGAAGAAAACACAAGAGACTTCCAAGAGTGGATGGGCCTGTTCATCTTGATTATGACTGAAGGAAAGTAGAGAATTGAATGGTGGTAGATAATCAGTGGAAATTTGCATTTGTAACTACTTCAGGTACCCACGAAAAAGAAGTTCCACATGAATTATTACTTGGTGTATTTTCTCACCAGCTCAAGATCATTCAAAGGATTGTCTCTCACGCAAAACATTGCTACCAAGGTACCTGCACTTGAGAAACTTCTATAGTTGGTGATGGAGGAAAGCCACATGCACTTCACTCACGTGAATGATGCATTCATGATGTACATGGTCTGAAACTTGGAAGGTGATTTGGAGGCCAGGATGTCACCACAAACGACATCCCTAATCAAGAAGAATGGCTCTTACTTCATCCAGTTCTTGACCTTCTCCTACCTATGAGTTGCTAGCTTGGACCAAGCTCCACTAAGGTTTCCCAAGTACCTTAGTGACCAAATTATACTATTTGAGATTTATAGGAAAATCATACAGGTAAACAACAGGTTTAGGAGTAGGAAGAAGAAGTTGATCTCATTTCCCATCTCTCACAGAGTATTCACATGTAAGAATACAAATGATGCATCACATTTGGAGGCTACCTTTTATCATTTGACTTTTCATTCCTACATTACCAAATCTAATTTAAATATCTAAGATGATCCTGACTCTTTCCATGTTCCAGACCTAAAACATGAGCCATAATTCAAGGACTATTGGGCCAATTTTGCTGATGAATTTGAAGTGTAGGAAAAGGACCATATGAGGATGATGGTCAATGAAATGAAGAAATTCAAGTTCTCTTGGTACGAAGACATCTTGTAGGATGATGGGACAGAGATGTATGATCCTGAGTACGTGGTAGTCAAAATTTCTCCATTGCCTCAAGTCAACTGGTACATTTTTGAATCAGGGGATATAAAGGAGTGAACTGAGAAGGTGGTGAGGAGAATGAGGAATTGGTTTTAGAGGAAGAGAACCATGATCATCCAGTCACAAGGTATGCCCATAGGTCAGAAACAAGCCTCTCATCAAGTCATCATCAAGAGCCATGGAAGTTGCCTCAAGTTCAAGGAATTATAGAGAAAGTTATAAATGAATATCCATAGAATTGGAGACTTCTTATCATAGAAGGTCACCAAAGAAAGATAGGGTGGAAGAAGGCTCAATTACAAACAATCCAAGAAGAATATCCAGTGACAAGAAGCACAAGCGCAGAGGAAGAGCACGTAGTTCAAGACCCAGTCTTTAAACCACCACAGGAGGCCTCACCTCTTGTTAACACCAATGTCTCTCCCATCCAAGATGTGCCTTCTCTTCCAGAAAAGGGAATGGTTAATGCACCTTTCATAGAACTTGAGTCTGATGAGACGTTCCCTTAGATGTAGGAAACAATTCCCTTGACACCCACACCATTCAACAAGTAGCAGCCCCTAGCTTATCAACAATTTCCTCACTAGATAAAGGAAAGAAAAGGAAGTTCACACACACAGTTCTATAGTGGGGAAATAGGTAATCAGTAAATCGAGGTAGCCCTGACCAAAGGTGATCAATGCCAGTGGATGAGATGATACTAGACTGACTATGACATGAGCATGATCCAACTGGGACCAATAACTCATGAAGGGGATTTTCACATGTATCAGCAATATTCTACTCACATGGTGGCAAGGAATAAGTAAATTATTGAAGAATTTACACCCATCAACATCTTCAAACCATAATCTATCAAGAAGATGTACGAGTTCACAATACATGGATGAGAGAATAATGAATGGATCGATTAAATTTCATAACATGAGAAGTTAGTTCTCCAAGAGGTAGTAAAAATATTTTCCTACATGTGTGTAACAAAAAACAAGATTCATGCACTCAAAGAAGACTTGGAGAAAGAAAGGGACTACTGGGATCTTATGAGTCTGATAGTGAATGAAATGAGAAACCCTCATCATCAGGGGTTAATCAATAAGAATATTTTTGAAACTCTTTCAGAATACTTGTCACGTGTATGGGAAAGGTCTTTAGAAATAATATTTGAAGTAGTTAATTGGGCCATTACTGAACTAGAGGAAAAAGAGGGCCAAGTGTACAAGTTGTAGGATAATATAAATAAGAAAAATTAGAAACTTGGAGTACCTATAATGAGATAAGACACAACTGTTGATGAGATAATTGGTCCATTAATTAATTACATTACGTTAGTTAATTAACTCTTCTATCCAACAACGACGCCAATTAACGACCTTCCATTAATCAACTCCCCTTTCTATCTAGATTAATTAATTATTTATAATTAATTAAGCTCCCCTTTCTATCTAGATTAATTAATTATTTCTAATTAATTAAGCTCCCCTTTCTATCTAGATTAATTAATTCTAATTAATTACCCCTTTCTATAGATTAATTTATCTAGATTAATTAATTATTCTTAATTAATTAATTCTCTCTTCTATTTAATCAATAAATCATCATTTATTTGATTAAAATCCTCTCATAACATAAATCATACTAACTATTCCTCTAAAAAGCTTCTATAAGCTTGCACACCTATTAATTAATCACTTTGGTTAATTAATAAACCCCCTCAATCCCCATGAGTCACTAGAGGACAAACTAAACTCTCCTAAAGTAAACTCAACCACTTCTAAACCATGCTTATCCATAACTAACCTAGTTTTCTATTATCCCACATACAATAGGATGCAAAGCTTCTTCAAACCATTGGGTTATAAAAGGAACCCTCCTCTAACCTTTCTACTTACACCTAAATGAGCATAGAGCCTATACTATAGCCATTTTATCATCTTAGAGAATTCTTCCATTAGAGGAGCTAGCTATCTTCATTTCTTGCATTCATCCATCCAAGTTTTGAAGTCATATGGAGATATGTCAAATGGTCTTGTAGCCATGGATTGACAAGACTCCATTCTTGAAAACCTTGGGATTCAAGCATACAATCAACCCTTTTGATTGCTAAGGATCTAAATAGGTTCATTTCATTAGCATTCAATTAGAGATAGAGGTTAATTTGTTTAGCATGTTAGTTTGAATCTTCATTTCATGTTCTAATGCAAATATGTTAATAGATTAGCTTTGCTTAAGCTCTAAGCATGATGGTATATTGATCTAGTTAGCATTGTATTGAAGCTATTAGGTGTTAGCTTTGATTTCCTTTGCATTGTTAACTAATTCATATACACATTTGGCATGCCCGGTGGGACTTACTCCATTGTCCTTTGCACTTAATTTCAAGTTTTTGTAGTTATGTTTCAATTTTGGTTACTAACCCTCTTTTGCACATGTTGATCTAACTTGTTTTTCTTAACTTGTTTTGTTGAGTTTGCATGTGTTGAGTCTTCCTTGTAGGTATAAAGGAGGTGAAGTGCTGTCAAAATTGGATCTTGATGGGAAAATTTCAAGATTTCTCCATGTTTTCATGTTTAGAGCTTCATTTTTCAACATTCTACATGCTAGTTTTGTCAATTTCTTGAAAATCTTAAATTCTTGAGCATATAGGTCAGTGTTTGAAAGTTTTGAGTCTTTTGTCCACATATTAATGTGGTGGGTTGCTGTCAAAATTGAATCTTGATGAGAAAATTTCAATATTTCTCCATGTTTTCATTTTTAGAGCTTACTTTTTCATCATTCTACATGCTAGTTTTGTCAATTTCTTAAAAATGTTAAGTTTTTTATCGTGAATGTTAATGTTTGATAGTGTTGAGTCTTCTATTCATATACTAATGTGATGGGTTGTTGTCAAAATTGAATCTTGGTTGGAAGAATTTGACCTTTTTACAGATTAAGGGACGTTTTTTTCACATTTTTTGAGTACATGTTAAGTGCATACCCGTGAGCATAAGAGCATATGCGTAACCCATCTTCCGAAGGCCATAATTTTTTCTCCCAAACTCGAAATGAATCCATTTTTTTTGTGTTGGAAAGGTATTGAAGTGAACTATGCAATGAAAACATAAATTTAGGATTTATACTTACAGAAATTGTAGGTTTTCCCTTTATTGTAAAACTGGTCATTTTCTAACATGTCTAATGTTTTGATGAATGTTGTATTTCCATGCTTTACTTGATTTAGACCAAAGCTTGTGTATGCTCTTCTCTTGCACCTTTTGGTGATCTTGAGAATCAAAAAAACTTTGATCTCTATCTTTTTAACATTTGGATTAACTTGGAAATTTGATTATTCATTTTGCTTAAGGGAATGAACCTTTTACAAAGCATTTTTTTATGGTCCTTTGATTTGAAGTTTTCCATTTCTATCTAGTTGGGATAAATTTTGTGTATGCTCTTCTCTTGCACCTTAGGGTGATCTTGAGAATCAAAAAGAAACTTTAGTCTTCATTTTCTAACATTTGGTTAATTGGAAACTTCATCTTTCATTTTTGGTTTAAGGGAATGAACATTTATCAAGATTTTTGTATGGTTCATTAATTACAAATTTTCCTTTACTTTTTAGTTGGATTATTTGTTGTGTATCCTCTTCTCTTGCATCCTTGGATGATCTTGAGAATCAAAATCAACTCTTAATCCTCTTTTAAATAATGTGATTTTCTTGGAGAACTACTAACGCTTGAGTGCAGGACCTAAAAATGCTTGTCAAAGAAAGGAGTTTGAAACAAACTTTTCTAACTACATGTGTGTTGCAGGTTGCCAAATGGTGAATGAATAAACCACATTAAGTCTAAAAGATAAAAAAACACACCACATTCAAAACACTTGATTTGTAGGTTTGGATAAGGGTACGCCCCATCCGCTTAAAACTAGGACATAACCCCTTTGGCATAAGCCTTAAGCTACAACAATGGGGGTGGTCCTAGGAACCCCAAAGTAGTCCATGCAAGAGGGAACCTTGTGGATGAAATGGGAAGTGCTCCACACACCGACTTGACTAGTATACACGTGAAATTTAGCGTCAAAGTTATCTATATCGTGACCCCAGTGAGAGTACATGATGGATGCATTTATTTCCCACTGTGCTTGAAGGGGGTAAAGTAAAGTTGGAATAATCCTTGGGAAACCTTACCAAACTGAGCTCACTCTTAGATAACTTTTGACACCTAGTTGAGTGAACCACCTAGGAAGCTATCTTTGACCAGGAGCCAACTTTGACCATTTCAAAACCAATTTGAGTTGAGAGCCATTATTCATCATGAAACATGTGAAGCATTACTTTTTCTTAGTTTTTCACTCGCCCTAAGGTGAGGTGAAACTCTACCAAAGTGAGGCCAACATTTTTCACCCCCAATTGATCTACTTCCTTCACTTTCTTTTGACACTTTGTTGATTAGAAGAAGAGTGACTACCCTTGTGTTGCTAATTGATTGTATTCACCACTTTTGTGTGTTTACGCTCATCCATGTTTGTGGCTGAGTTGTTAAATGTCTAAAGTGTGTGGAGACATTTTCATATCATTGGTAGCCTTTTTGATCTTGATACCCAAGTCAAGATCATCATCGTAGTTAGGCTGGATTCATCACCTTGACTCTCCTTTGAACTGTTATCTTGTTTATATCGTGTCACTACAATTTTGGTATTTACGTCTTGTTTCTTGTAAACTTGACCTAAATATCTATATTGTGATGTTACACTATATACACTTTAACAATTCCTAGGTATACTCTAGCTTTAGTTTGATTTCAATTACTACCTCGATTTTGAAAAGTGTTGAGTGTTACCACTTGTGTGTGTTATATCAATATCATCTTGATATTAATACCTTACTTTCTCACAAAGTTTGGTTAACATATCTTGGTGGAATTGTTGTGTCACTCACAATCGTAACTGCCACTTTTTGGAATATAGGTCTTGATTGGATTCAGATTCACTTTTAGTATACTTTGTTTGGGGATCACATTAACTCCTTGTTATTACTTATGCCTTGTTCATTTCTTTGAACTTGACATAAGTAGTGACATTTTGTTAATCATCTTAAAACACCAACTACCATTTTGGAAATAGACTTAGGAAGTATATCATTTGGTTGATTGGTTTTAGAACTAAGCATCATGTGATTGTATCTTATTTGTCACTTTTGACTTACTCATTTAGAACAATCACTTGGGCACATTTATCCTTTGACATTCATTATAACTCTTGAACTATTGACATTATTTTTACATTTCACTTAGGCTTAATCAATACCTTTTGAATAAATTCAAAACACCTTAGTGAAACTCTCATACATCATGGCCCCTAAAACAAGATTGGGAGTCAAAAAGTAGGCATTTGAAATGAAACAAGCACAAACTTGGGAAACTTCAAACAAACAAGGGTCAAATCCCTTTATTGGCCATGATCTGGGCCTTTATTTTCCATAGAGAAAGAAGTGGAGGAGATGGTAGATCATAGTGGTGATGAGTTAGGGTCACCATGTGTGGAATTTGATTTTGACCCCACCTTATTAGATGAATTCCTTTTTAGAAACAAAGATCGGGTGCTAGCAAGAGTGGTGGAATTAGGAGCTAGAATGCCTACAGAACATGAGACAATCCCACCCATGAATGAGGCTAATGAAGAGGAACAACCTCTCATTAACATGGAAGATATCCTAACACATGGGCATGCTTCCATGTCCAATGTAGGAAATGATAATATGGTGGGTTATAAAATTCCCTTCATCAAGATGCCACGTAGAGTTAGATTAGAACATGAAAATGTAGAACAACCTCCACACAATGAAGAAGAAGAAGAACCTCTTGAGGAAGAAGTCACTATTCAACAACAAATCCAAAACCTTAGTCGACAATTAGCTTTACTAACATCTCATGTACAGAAGGAAACAAACAAAAATGTGCATAAGGTGAAGCCTAAGGTCAAAACTAGTGAACTTCACATGGAAAACCAAGAAGGAGAAAATACAGAATACAGTCATGTATATATTCCTACTTCTCCTACTAAAGAGCAATTACTTACACAAGAAATGCAATCCATGAAAGCAACACTTACAAGCCTTCAAGAAAGTAATGTTGGGCATAACAAAAAGTACCAATATGAAGAGTTATTCCCCCATCCATTTGATAAAGCGATGACGCTTCAACCCTTTCCTAAGAAGTTTGACATGCCAAAATTTGACAAATATAGAGGGAAAGGTGACCCATGAGATCATGTGAAATATTTTTACATGGCATGCCAAGAAGTGGCATATAGTGACAATTACCTCATACGACTCTTTCCAAAGAGTCTAGGGGGACAAGCCTTGGAATGGTTCACTCGCTTACCTCGTGGGTCTATCTTCACATGGCCTGAACTAGCAGAAAGGTTTTGTTGACATTTCTCATACAACATAGAAAGTGACATAACTATGGCAGACTTGTGTAGTACTAAACAACCCTAATGAAACATTCACAAGCTTCTTACAAAGATGGCGAGGGATAGCCAACCGCTTCCCTTGTGCATTTCCCAAAAAATAGCTTGTGAGCATCTTTGTGCCTAATCTAAACCCAGACATCACTTTTCATTTACAAATGCATTGTGTTTGTACCTTTGAAGAGGTCATTGAAAAGGGCATACAAATAGAAAAATCCCTCATTGCAAAAGGAACAATCAAATCACCTTCTAAAGATAATCAAAATGTCAAACTAATGGAAAAGCCAAAGATCTTTAACAAAAACAAGAACGTGGTAGGAGACGGAATCACAGATTCCAAATGAGTACAAACAGTTCAAGTTGGTCAACCTTTTAAACTGACCAAAGGACCTATTCAACCACCACCTAAGCGTAGAATGTTCACTCCTCTTAATGAGTCTTTGTCTGCAATATTGAAGCAATTGGATGCAGTCCACATGGTGACTTATCCTACAATGCAACCTTTTGATGAAAATGCTCCTAAACCATCATGGTATAAAGAGCATGAATATTGTGATTTTCATCGTGTAAAAGGACACAAGACAGACAAGTGCCTAAGACTTCACCACTACATCCAAGATCTCATTGACAATGGAGAGATAGAAGTTGACACCCCAGAGAGAAATCAAATGCCAAATGAAAAGATGGGGATATTCAAAGAACCATTCCCTAAACATGGAAAATCAGATGAGAAAATGTTGGATCAAGGAGAGTCATCCCAAAGCTACAAAGTTGCAAACTATCTATACACCAAAAATGACAATAATCATTATGACTCACTCATTGGATGTGTCCACTCTTCTAATGAACATGTGAATACCATTAGGATCAAGGGAAAGGATTGCATTGTGGTAACAAGGTGTGCCCATCTCATGATCCCAGAACCCTCTCTGTCAACCCCTCAGGATGGTCAGTACAACCTCTTAGAACAACTGGAGAAGACATCTGCCAAGATTTCAATCTTAGATCTTCTTAAGATATCAAATGTACATAAGGACATCTTATACAAAACTCTCCAGGGGTCAGGAGTGCCAATGGAAGTAGACCCTTCACATTTACAAGCCGTGGTGGAAAACATTGCACCAACTGAACATATCTCCTTTAACCACAAGGAAATCCCCAATGAAGATCACACACATAATCTTCCCCTGTATATAGAGGTATTTGTTACCCACTGGAAGATAAAATGGGTGCTTGTGGACAATGGGTCGGGATTGAATATATGCACATTGAAACTAATTAAACAACTGGGACACACAAAGGAAGATCTAGAGTCCCATATTATTACCATAACCGCTTACGACAAAGTGGAGTGGGAGTCAGCTGGAACAATCACATTGTTGATGGAGGTAGGACCAACTTGTCACAATACCAAGTTTCATGTCTTAGACTTGGAACTTCCATATAATATGCTTCTTGGCCACCCATGGATTCATGCCATGTAGGCCATACCATCAACATTCCATCAGTGCATCAAGTTAAAACATGAGGGACACACTGTTACAATACAAGGAGATCCAGAACCTTTCGCTCACTGCAGAGCTCTCAATAGCTTTTCTCGTAAGGGTACATATGCATGTCCTTCTACTGATATAGTTGTTCCCCTTCAATCAGAAGCTATGGAATCACGAGTTGATTCAGACTCCCTCAACAGTAGCCCTTGAGAAGCTTCTACATCTACTTCTCCTTTTGATTCATGGGAGATGAAAATTCTGGAGTATGGTTGTGGAGAATACAATGTGCAACAAGCTCTCCTAGTTTCAGACCTATCTTTGTCACCTAAAACAAGAGGCCAACCCAACTATCATTTCAAATGGCCTAGAGATGAACAAACTATTGGGACATTCTTACCTGGGGGATTACTTGTAGAAGAGAAATTGTTGGACCCACCTACAACTTGGGTCCCAGAGGACACTCAGCCGACCTACTACCAAATCCCTGAGTATGAAAAGTCTAGCCGAATGATGTATTCTATGGGCTACAAGGGCCTAGGATGTGGAAAGAATGAGCAAGGACCAAGAGAACCAGTTCCACTTCCACATTTCAAAATGAAAAGATATGGTATCAACATTTGACCCTATGGATCACACCCCAATGATCAAGATGCTACCTATTCTGAGTGTGAGGATAGCTCTGATTATTTAGACAGTGACACAGATTCCCACTGTAGCCAATATGAGGATCTTGCCTCCATGAACCTTTTCATGGATACCATTTTCCTTACCTTAACCCCCACTGAGTCTAAAATTGACCTTGTCTACCCTTCCCTTGTCGATTGGGACCAACAACGTCATGTGCCATTGGACCTTTTTGAGAATGATGAGGCCATTGCAGAGTTTATGGGCATATGAGATACAATTCCAATTGGGGACCATAAGAAAGGTTTCTACATTGACTTAGATACATGTGCCTATTTTGGAGAGGAAGCTGAGCTTCGTGGTCAACAAAACTTAAGAAAAAGTGAGGGAAAAAGTTCCAATGAAAAGCCTCGAAAAAGCAAAAATCCAAGTCACACAGTGAAAACCTCTTTGAGGCGCTGGCTGAAAAACAAGTAAAAAAATTAATGGACAAAAAAGTGACCATGCTAAGGGTGAAAATCTCATAGAGATGCCCTTGGAAGAAGATCTCAACCTTCCTCCCAATCCTACGCGTATGGAGGATATGTCAAAAATGTTGGTAGAAGAAACCATTGACGTAAATATTGGAACAGAAGAAGACCCAAAGATAGTCAAGTTGGGAGCTTCACTTTCAGCACAAGAACAAAAGACATTCACCTTGCTTCTCAGAGAATTTGTGGACATATTTGCATGGTCTTATAAAGATATGTCAGGCTTAGATCCAACTTTGGTGGTGCACAACTTAGTAGTGCATCCAGACGCAAAGCCTATTAAACAGAAGCTAAGGAAAATGCATCCATGAGTGGCCCTTCTGGTTAAAGAGGAGTTAGAGAGATTGTTAGCAACAGGGTTCATCAGACCCATTGACTACTCTGAGTGGATATCAAATGTAGTTCCAGTACAAAAGAAACCTGTTGGCATTAGAATTTGCACAGAATTTCAAGACATGAACAAGGCATATCCAAAAAATGATTTTCCTTTGCCCAATATTGACATGATTGTCGATTCAACTACAGGCTATGAAATGCTATCTCTTATGGATGGATTTTAAGGATACAACCAAATCAAGATAGCAAAAGAAGATCAATATAAGACAACCTTAACAACCCCTTGGGGGACATTCTGTTATCAGGCAATTCCCTTCGGCCTCAAAAATTGGTGCAACCTATCAAAGGGCCATGACAGTAATATTCCATGATATAATACATGACATCAAGGAGGACTATGTAGATGATATCCTAGGAAAGTCCAAGACAAGAGAAGACCACCCTGAAGTTTTGTGACGTATATTTGAATGTCTGCGGGAATATAAGGTTAGGTTGAATCCAAAGAAATGTGTGTTTGGAGTATTATCAGGGAAGCTGCTAGGCTTCATTGTATCAAGGAGAGGGATTGAGGTAGACCCAACCAAAGTCACTACCATTACTGAAATGCCTCCTCCCAAGAATATCAAATAGCTGCGCAGGATGCAAGGAAAAATACAAACCATTCACTACTTCATTTCGTAGCTTGCTAATAAGTTCCATTCCTTTACTCATCCACTTAATAAGGATGTTTATTTCATTTGGGGACTAGAAAAACAAACAGCCTTTTCCTTGCTTAAACAATACTTGTTCAATCCACTCGTCCTCATGACTCCAACCCTAGGTGATCCACTTTTTCTATACATATCTGCTACACAATTTTCTATTGGTGCTTTTCTTGCACAATATGACCTAAGCCAAAAAGAAAAATTGTGTACTACCTTAGTTGTACCCTGATTTCCTATGAGCTCAACTATCCCCAAATTGAAAAAGCTTGTCTGGCTGTTGTTTTTTACCTTTCAAAAACTTTGCCATTACCTATTGAATAATAAAACCAAGCTTATATCTAAAGTTGACCCACTTAAATACCTATTGTCAAAACCCACCCTTACAGGTAGAATGGCTAATTGGATCATTCTGCTCAGTGAATTTGACATTGAATACGTACACCAGAAATTAGTTAAAGGACAAGTACTTGCTGACCAATTAGCAGAAGCACCTTTACCTGGAATAGAGCCTATAAGTCTGGAGAGCTCCAGATTCATCACTAATGTATATTGAAGAATCTGTCATGTGGCAGGTCCACTTTGATGGATCATTCACTTTCCATGGTTCAGGGGTAGGAGTAGTACTAATCACTCCTTCAGGAGACCCCATACCACAAGCTTTCCATCTTGGTTTTCCTTGCACAAATAACATTGCAGAATATGAGGCGCTCATCGCTGGGTTGAAGCTGACAATCAAGTGGAATATCCACCATATCAAGGTTGTTGGTGACTCACAACTGATTATCAAACAAGTCAATGATGAGTACAAGGTCAAGGATGACAAGCTCATCCCATACAAGAAACTAATGGAAACTCTGAAAGAATACTTTGTGTGTATTACCTTTGAAAAATTCCAAGGGCACAAAACTGATCTGCAGATGCAATGGTGATAATGGGTTCTATGCTGTGGATTCCACTAGAAAACAATGATATGCCATTTTTTGTTGAAAATCTATGTCAACCTACATATGATATACCAGAATCATGTCTGGCATGTGAAGTTGTTGGTCCCTACTCCCCTTGGTATGCACCTATCTATGACTACCTTAAAAGTGGTACCTTCCCTACTGACATTTCCTGATCTGAAAAACAAATCCTTATCCACCAAATAGCCTGTTACACCCTCCTAGGAGGTATGCTCTATCATCGTGGCTATGATGGGAATCTGTTGCGTTGTCTAGATGTAGCAGAGTTGGTCCAAGTGATCAAGGAAGTACATGAAGGGGTGTGTGGTGCCCATACAAATGGAATGGTCCTAGCAAAGAAGTTGTTATGGGTGGGCTACTACTGGCCTACTATGGAGACAGATTGTTGCAACCATGTCAGGAAATGTGTTCTATGTCAGAAGTATGGAAATTTCATCCATGCACCATCACAACCATTACAACCAATTACAACACCATGGCCATTTTCCAAATGGGGACTGGATTTAATAGGGAAGCTCACCCCTACCTCATCTGATGGTCATACCCACATCATCACAGCCACAAAATATTTCACTAAGTGGGTGGAGGCCATTCCATTAACATATGTTACAGGTGCTCAGATATCAAAGTTTATAATGAATCACCTCATTTGCTGGTATGGTATTCCCGCGGCCATAGTTATAGATAATGGAAAATATCTCAAGAACAAGATGGTGAAATATATTTTTCATCAATTTCAAATAATATTAAAGTGTTCTATGCCATATTACCCTCAGGGTAATGGGAAAGCCTGAAGCCACTAACAAAACACTGGTTCAGATCATGGAAAATATGGTGAGTAAGACAGGTCATAACTGGAATTTACAAATTCACCCAGCCCTCTGGGCTTATAGGACCTCCATTCACACTCCTACTGGTGTGACACCCTACTCCCTAGTGTTTGGAACAAAATCTATCATCCCATTGGAAATAGAGCTTCCTTCCCTAAGGATATCTCTTAGGGATTATCTGGACAAAGATGAGGATTACAGAGTGGCCAGGCTGGCAGAATTGGAACTCCTAGATGAAAAGTGCATCCGTGCCCTTAACCATCTCAAGGTATATCAAAACAGAGTTTCCTAGAACTACAAAAAAATGATCAAACCTCATCAGTTTGAGGTCGGAGATTTGGTCATGAAAGAGAATCAGTTCAACACAAGGGAAGAAAGAGAGAAGAAAGGAAAGTTCGAACCACACTGGTTAGGACCTTATGTCATTGTGGAAAAATATGGAACATGAGCATACAAACTTTCTCATCCCAATGGAGATGAGCTCCATGAGCCTATGAATTCCATGCACCTTAAGCGGTTCTATGCTTAAACATGGTGCAAAATCAAAAAAAAAACAAAAAAGTAAAAAAGGATCAAAATACAAAAAATTTAAGAAAAAGAAAAAAAAAGAGAAAAAGAGAAAACAGGTCATCCATATGTGAAAACCATGCAATTTGGCACTTTGGATAGATCCCTTGGTGAAAACTGGCTTTCTGAGCGCCTTGGGAGGACTCGTTGTTCACAAGCATCTGGTTTCTAGGGGGTACTTTTACTTAGCCTAGGGCTAGTTCCACTCTGGCATCTGAGATTCCCTGTGAGCCTATCCTGTCAAGCCTTGATCCAACTGTTTCTCCTCTTGTAAATTGGTGAAGGGATTTCCTTTGTATATTCCCCATCTAATGTTGGGGGCACCTTCACACTTTCACCTTCTTATTTATAAATATGTGGTGCATGCCCTTGTATATTCTCCATCTAATGCTGGGGGCATCCACGTTTCTCAGTTACCTATGCACAGCTTCGGAAAACCTTAGAAAATCACAAAAACATTCAAATATGTTGAAAAAAAAACAAAAAATAGTCAAAATACAAATGACTTGAAAAACCGTAAACAATAGAAAAAACAAAAACACACAAGCAATAGAAAAGAGAAAACACAAACAATAGAAAATTGTTTCACAAAATTCCCACAAATGCAAAATGCACTAAAAACAATCTTACAAAAACATAGCTTTAGTTTACTTGCTTTATCTTGTTTCTTGCTTTGTTTGTTAGTTTGTGTACATTGATTGCTTGTATAGTTTCTGCTTGCTTGTACATTTGTATAGTTTTTCACTTAAACATACTTTGTTAGATTCATCTTTTCTTGCTTAGATTAGATTCATTCTTACTTGTACATATGAAGTGTGTTTTTGCATGCTTGTAAATAATTGTACATAGTTGTGTTAATTCATGTTGTTTAGCAATGTATATTTGATAGGTTTGTTAACATTTTCTTGTGTTTTCTTGTCACATGTACATAGTTTTGTTATCACATCATCATATCTCCATCTATATCATCACATCTAACATCATCTATACATCATATATAAATAAATTCTACATGTACATCATACATGTACATGAATGCTAAGCTAATCATCACATATCATATCATCAAATGGGGGCAAGAGGGATCAAAAATATCAAAATCTATCCCCCCCACACCAATATCATCATATCATCCCGTCCACTAATCTAGAACATCACATATACAATACAATTGATATCATCTATAGATCTATCATAAAAATCAAACACATGTGATACGTCATCAATATCCATCATGGTACATACATAAGAAATAAAATCAGACAACATCATGATCCAATCCTTATCCATAACCATAGTAATCATCATGAATCATATAAATATGTGGCATGTCTAAATGTTAATTAATGCTAGTAAATATGAAATTAAATGCATAAAAAATACCAGGAAGGGTTGGGGTACTCACGAATGGTCCATCATCATCATTTCAGATGTACTCTCAAATGGTATCAACGTGTCTATGGTGATTCTACACCCTAGCCATCTCGCTCGTCACTTGCGGTAACTCACGGTAAAAATTTGGTAGGGTTTGGTAGCAAATGTACTGATCACGATGATTTACCCCCACTGGTAGGGGTATATTTGGTTATTTTAACCTGTTGCGATGCCCTAGGGGCATGTTTTGACCATGTGATCACTCTAACACTTCTTCTATACGCCGTAATAATTATTTTTATTAAATAATCATTTTTAACTCCTTTTCGCCATGTCGGGGCATGTTTTTGCTACCTGGCATGTTTCTTCTCCCTAGGGAAAATTTCTTGCTTTCATGCAATCTCCTATTTTCTCATTTCTTCTAAAAAATCAAAAATCCCTAAACATTACAAAAATCATTTTTTTTTCAAAAAACATAGAAAAATACAAACACATAAAATTTCAAAATTTCTCAAAAATCCTAAAAATTGTAAAATTTACAAAAATAGGTAAACAACCCATAATGGCTGAAACTCGTGTCTTGTGCATGGTATTCATTCCATATCTTGCTAGAATTTTCACGTGTTCACAAATCAAATGACTCGCGGATCATCAGATTTACAACCATTTACAAAGCTAGCCTACTTGCTTCGTCGGTACTCTGGGGCACATCTAGTTACCTGATACTGTTTCATTGCACACAATGCTTTATCATTGGACCTAGCATCCTTCATCATTTTCCCTTGCATGTATCCTTGTTAGGGGCATCATTTTTCACCCTTTTCATCAATCATGAACATTTGGGGATCTTCAGCTTGATAACAAAACATTTGTACAACCATCTTGACCATTGTTGGTTTGAGTATGTGTGTTTGTACTTGTTTCCCTGTTAAATGAGCTTGTTTCCTTCTCATATTGCATTGATTTTTGTATGTTGCATTGAGTTGGTGTTTTTAGCAATGGAAAATTGTTCATAGTATGGATTTTCATGTCATTCTACTTTTTTCGTATGCTTATATTTTTAATAAGGACCAATGACGTAGATCTTTGGCAATATGATGACACTAAAGTTGTTTCAATACACTGGATGAAATCTTGCTCTTTTCTTTCCATCTTCATTCCTCTTCTACATCATTCTCCTATCAACATTATTCTTCTGATTCACCTGGGGCATCCTGCCCCTACCCATTCTTCTATCCATTTCTCTCACCTTTTTCGATCATCGATCGCCTTCTTTCATCACCCCATCGACACTCGAGGGGGCATCTCTCACTTCTACTAATTTTTCTTCTACCCCTTCAAAATTTTATCTGTCTACTATCTTTGAAGTGGCGTCACTTACGCCACCCCAAAGAGGGGAAAATGTAGACACCTATAATTTAGCTCGAGCAATTTAAATACTTAAATTGCACTAATTATACCATTTCCCACAAATTGATGACATATCGTCAATATCACACATTTTCTCTGCTATCATCATTAATTAATTACATTACATTAGTTAATTAACTCTTCTATCCCGCCAATTAACAACCTTCCATTAATCATCTCCCCTTTCTATCTAGATTAATTAATTATTTATATTAATTAATCTCCCTTTCTATCTAGATTAATTAATTTTTATAATTAATTAATCTAGATTAATTAATTATTTCTAATTAATTAATACCCCTTTCTATCTAGATTAATTAATTATTCTTAATTAATTAATTCTCTCTTCTATTTAATCAATAAATCATCATTTATTTGATTAAAATCCTCTCATAACATAAATCATACTAACTATTCCTCTAAAAATCTTCTATAAGTTTGTGCACCTATTAATTAATCACTTTTGTTAATTAATAAACCCCCTCAATCCCCATGAGTCACTAGAGGACAAACTAAACTCTACCACTTCTAAACCATGTTTATCCATAACTAACCTATCTTTTCTATTATCCCACATACAATAGGATGCAAAGCTTCTTTCAAACCATTGGGTTATAAAAGGAACCCTCCTCTAACCTTTCTACTTACACATAAATGAGAATTTAGCATATACTATAGCAATTTTATCATCTTAGACATTGTTGGTTTGAATTCTTCCATTAGAGGAGCTAGTACTTATCTTCATTTCTTACATTCATCCATCCAAGTTTTGAAGTCATATGGAGATATGTCAAATGGTCTTGTAGCCATGGATTGATAAGACTCCATTCTTGAAAACCTTGGGATTCAAGCATACAATCAACCCTTTTGATTGCTAAGGATCTAAATAGGTTCATTTCATTAAGCATTCAATTAGAGATAGAGGTTAATTTGTTTAGCATGTTAGTTTGAATCTTCTTTCATGTTCTAATGCAAATATGTTAATAGAATAGATTTACTTAAGATCTAAGCATGATGTTATATTGATCTAGTTAGCATTGTATTAAAGCTATTAGGTTCATCACCCCATGATTTCACTCAAGGGGGCATCTCTCACTTCTACTAATTTTTCTTCTACCCCTTCAAAATTTTATCTGTCTACTATCTTTGAAGTGGTGTCATTTATGCCACCCCAAAGAGGGAAAAATGTAGACACCTATAATTTAGCTTGAGCAATTTAAATACTTAAATTGCACTAATTATACCCTTTCCCACAAATTGATGACATATCGTCAATATCACACATTTTCTTTTCTATCATCATTAATTAATTACATTATGTTAGTTAATTAACTCTTCTATATAACAATGATGCCAATTAACCTTTCATTAATTACCTATCTAGTTAATTAATATCCCCTTTCTATCTAGATTTATTAATTATTTTTAATTAATTAAGCTCCCCTTTCTATCTAGGATTAATTAATTATTTCCCTTTCTATCTAGATTAATTAATTATTATTAATTAATTAATTCTCTCTTCTATTTAATCAATAAATCATCATTTATTTGATTAAAATCCTCTCATAACATAAATCATACTAACTATTCTCTAAAAAGCTTCTATAAGCTTGCACACCTATTAATTAATCACTTTGGTTAATTAATAAACCCCCTCAATCCCCATGAGTCACTAGAGGACAAACTAAACTCTCCTAAAGTAAACTCAACCACTTCTAAACCATGTTTATCCATAACTAACCTAACTTTTCTATTATCCCACATACAATAGGATGCAAAGCTTCTTCAAACCATTGGGTTATAAAAGGAACCCTCCTCTAACCTTTCTACTTACACCTAAATGAGCATAGAGCCTATATTATAGCCATTTTATCATCTTAGAGAATTCTTCCATTAGAGGAGCTAGCTATATTCATTTCTTGCATTCATCCATCCAAGTTTTGAAGTCATATGGAGATATGTAAAATGGTCTTGTAGCCATGGATTGACAAGACTCCATTCTTGAAAACCTTGGGATTCAAGCATACAATCAACCCTTTTGATTGCTAAGGATCTAAATAGGTTCATTTCATTAGCATTCAATTAGAGATAGAGGTTAATTTGTTTAGCATGTTATTTTGAATCTTCATTTCATGTTCTAATGCAAATATGTTAATAGATTATCTTTTCTTAAGCTCTAAGCATGATGGTATATTGATCTATAAGTTAGCATTGTATTGAATCTATTAGGTGTTAGCTTTGATTTCCTTTGCATTGTTAACTAATTCATATACACACTGAAAAAGTGGAACCTTTAGCAGCTGATGTTTCAGTAAGGAATTTGGAGAGATAGAGATATTCTTAGGAGCGGGATATGGAAACCAGTCAGGGTTGAAATAAAATCCACCACAGTGGCTCATTATTTTGCATAATGATTCTTCCTCCTTGTTGATCCTTCTTCTTCCTGGCCTCTTTCTCTTAAATCTCATCTTGTCACCCAAAACACTCTAGATCTCTTCAATGATATAATTATGTGTTGGGGTTTGCACTTTTTGATATATCTTTAAGTGACTTTAGAAACATAATGTAATCTTTGAGTCACCTTGTTTTTATAAAAGGGACTCGAATATTTTAATTGGAATATGAATAGTCTAAAGTAAGAATACAGTATTTGAAAAGTCACATAGGAATATTAAGAGCTACTTTCTCTTCTATAAATTGTAGTAAGCTCCTCA
The DNA here is from genome assembly GCA_019776745.2 of Taxus chinensis. NCBI lineage: Eukaryota > Viridiplantae > Streptophyta > Pinopsida > Cupressales > Taxaceae > Taxus > Taxus chinensis. The sequence continues at coordinate 45,160 of JAHRHJ020000107.1, forward strand.
TTTGAGTATCTTCTTAGATCTTCATATAATTTTGAGTTGTTTTTTATAATTCATGAGATAAATATCCTTGTGAGGTAAAGAACAAAGAGTGGAGGAATGATTTACAGAATAGAAACGTGTATGTAACCTAATACCGAGGTAGTGGAACTAGTTCTAAGCACAAATGCACCATGAGATAAACATAAACATCACAACAACATAATAGAATCAGATCTGAACCATGAACAACATGAAAACACACTAGGGTTTGGTCTATAAACACAAATATTTGGAACAAAGATTCATATATTGATTATAATCATTCACAGTAGCCATATTACATCAAAAAGGGTCATATCAGACCATATACATCAAGGAATAACATCCCAACCCTACAAAATTACTCTAAACAACAAACCCTAGCTATGTTCTTCCATCTCATCTCTGGTTTCAGACCCAAGTGCCTACATCTATGCATAACATCATCCTTTCCTAGCCTCTCTCTAATACTAACATCAGCAACAAACTGCAACAACAATGGAAGCTCCTAAAATCACAACCCACAACATTCTTGCAGCACTTTGTTGCCTCTAAAAACCTCTCTCCATTTTGGACCCAAGCACTCCTTTAAATAGAATCTGGATCCTTCCTTCACTGCCATAGTTCACCCATGATCAGATCACATGCCAGGTGGAAATGTGGTCCTCCATGATTGAGTGCCTTTGCCAGCTCACCAAATCCTGATAAGCCTCCACTAACTGTAATGATTCTTATCCCAAAATATTCCCTTCATGGAATATTATTTCCTTGAGCTCCAAGACTCCAGGTTGACACCTTATCCACTCATCATGCCTACTCAAGCCTTCACGTGTTTTCCATGTGATGATAAATTTAAAAAATTGGCTAAGTCCTTAAACCATTCTCTTCTTACGCACGCCCTAGTTCTAACTCAAACCCTTCAGAATTGGTTCCCCTTGCATGCTTTTCCCTGAGCATGCCTTCCTCCTGTACTTCCTTCCACACTCTTGACCCCTTTTCTTTGGGACTTAGTCAATTCAGGGCCCAACATTACCCCACACTATGCGTATTTTCCATCCTAGGAAACACTCAACTCTTTCACCACAGAATAAAGAATAGGAGAAATGAAATAATCTACAACTGAATAAAGAATAGGAGAATAAAAGGATCCCACTACTGTCGCATAAGGAGAGGAAAGTATTTCTTCACAGATGCTTCAATTTTATCCCAAGAATCTACTTCATTCTGGGCTTGTTGTAATATATCCCCTATAAGTGCGTTGACTTCATCAAATGACAATTCTTCACCCTTAGCCTTCAATGTATCAACAATGTTTTTCATCTGCTTGCTAAGGTTGTCAAGTGTATCCATCCTCCGAGTCACATGGGGATACAACTCCTTTACTTTATTCTTGATCGAGACCCTTAAGGTTTTGATTGCCTCATATTTCTTCTCTACCTCAGCTAGGATCTTGTCCCACTTCTTCCCTATTTCCTTTGTTCTTCTCTTGAAACTCCTTTAAGTCCACCTCATGGGTAGCAACCAATATGCTCGCCATTCTATCGCCATCTCCAAAGTTTTCATAGACAACTTCAGCCATGCACCATGGTTTTCACAGAGGCAAGGAGCTCAGAAGTATCGAGTTATTTTTCCACAATCTTCAACTTTTCTTGTTCCTTCTGTCGCGCCATCACCTCCTCTGCTGACTCCAATGTAAATGGTTTCCTTTCCATTGTGAGTATGCACATCAAGTCTTCCAAGAAGTGAATGGTTGAGTCGTACTTATGTTCAGGAGGGGCCAGATCTGGGTGCTTTAAGATAATGAAATTTTAAATAACCTCTACATTCTTGTAGAATTCACGCACCTTCACATTTTCTTCCCTCAATTCACACCTCAACTGTGCATTGATCAATTCCTTTTATTTGATCTCCATATCTCTTTCAGTTATCTCCTCATTTTTTTTTCTCTAGTTCATCCTCCAAGACTCTTATTCTGTCATTCCTGTCGAATAGTCTCGTTTCCACCTCTATAGATACCTTATTGAGTGCATTACATATCTGCTCATCAGATAGCCAATGTGAATCTACAATAGGATTTTCCCCCTCAATGTCTGGCATCTCAATAAATTCATCTTTTTCATCTTAAAGTCAGGCTCATCAACATGGGATTCAAAATCATAGGAAAGCATTTTCCTTTTGCATGGGTATGCACTCTCTTCATCAAAAGATGACCAAAAAAGGAGTTTGTCTGTGGGCACCAAACTTTGGAATCACATACACAGGACCTTATTTGGATCATTAAAGTAAGTCATGTGTCCTTGCACTGCTATCACACCTTTCCACTGGAGCAATGTGTCATAGGGATGACAACTGCTAGACTGGGATCTCCACCCATGCTCCCATATTCCTTTCCTATGCTCATGCTTTCTTCTATTTCCTTCAGTACTTCATCAGCTCTTCACTCCACCTCGTGCTCCACTAAGTTTTGTATAATACCTGCCACCTCTTTTTCCACCATGTCATCTATCTGTTCTTTGGTCAGGGTGGGTCTTTCGAGCATGCATATCCACTTCCTCACTTCTTCCTTTCTCCTGAGCATCCTTCTCCTCTTCACTCCTTTATTCTTCAGACTCATGTACATCATACACAGGAGGATTCTTAGCTTCACATGCTCCTCATCTTCTTCCTCGGTCTCGTTGGTCTCCATGCTTTCCATCTCCTTCGAGTCCAAACCTTGCACCACCCTTCACTTCTTCTTCACTGGTGACTCCTCTAATATAGGGGACTATTTCTTGGTAAAATTTCTTGGGTGACTCTTCCCTCTCAGGTGACTCTTCTTTCTGGTAATCTTCCTTAAAAGGGAATTTATTCCTCCTTGTGTAGGTACTTTGTGCCCACGCTAGAACTCTGTCCCCTACAAGTCTGAACTATATGTGCACTTCAATGCACTATGTGAAGGAGTTTCCTCTCTTTCTCTATTCTTTGGCACTACTTTCTTTCTCCCTGCGGGGTCTTCTGGGATGGATACATCATCCTCAACATATGCACCCTTTTCAAACTTGGGCCTTAGGTGTACATACACCCTAGTCATTTTCTTCCCCGCAATAGGTAGTTTCACTGGTTTCAACATATGTATGTCATGAGAGACATACTTCTCTACATAAGCTTTCTTTTTAGGATATACCAAAGTTTTGCGCAGCGCATGGTACTCTTGATCCACCTCCCTGAGATCAAATCTAAGCTTATTTGGCCTCTTTAAATTTGTTGACCGCACTCTAAAAGTAATGCGATGTGAAGGAGAAGGGAAACTTACACCAAGGACTCTTGGTGCCATCTGTCAAGTAAACCTACCGATACAAAAGTGTTGATATACTGTGAACTCAGCCTCTCCATCCACCAATGCCAGAAATTGTTCAGGGATTCTCCACTCTACCCCAAATGCATCACACATTTCATTTGTACCATTTCTCCAAGCATACCTTATGGGCAGCCATCATCATGTCACAAGTGTAGGCTTCAAATATTTTAGCAAGGGGAGGGGTACTCATCTAGGTATTCCAAAACATAGCTATTTGGCCCATTAGGTACTCTAATTTATGAAAACACAATGGTGAGGAGGATGTTACCATACATAATCTTGTATCCATCACGCACAACATCTATGATATCCTCCACAATGATGGCCGAGAGGTTGTAGATTGTTCCCTCTAAAATATTTTGGAAAACATTCAACCACCTCTTGTTTATTTGTGTCCACCTCTCTTGCCCATTCATCTTGGTGACCAGGTGCGCGACCATCCTCATGACAAGGTCATTAATCAAGCTAATATCAAAATGGCGTGAACCCTTTTTATACTCATATGTCATGGTTGTCTCCTTGATGGCATCCTTGTCACCTAAGTCATCATCTAGTGACTCTCCTTCAAAGATAAGGCCAGTGTACTTGGAGATCAGTTGAGTGGTCAAGTGCATCCTCCTTCCCGCAAAGTAAAAATAGTCCTCATGTATGTGTGACATTAACTACTGGTATAACCTTTCAGGCTTGCCAAAATAGGGCAACTCATAGAGTTGCAATAGTCCATCCTTCTACAGCTTCATCTTCACCTTGTCATCATACACAAGTTTTCCATCTTGTGTCCTCCTTCCCATAGGGTGAACCAACTCTAATTCCATTTCTTTCTTCAGTGGTGCTCATCCTATGGTTGTAGTCACTTCAACCATCTTACGTATGTGAGACACCCATTCCTTCCCTAATACCATGCATCTCTGGGTACTGCATCTCATGTACCATTCTTCATTAAAACTTGTAGACATGGCTGGTTTTCCTTTTCCCTTACCTTTTCCCTTCTTTGGTGAAGTGTTTGTTCCCTTTCTTGGTTCAATTTTCTCTATCAGGTTTCTTGAAAATTCTTCCTGGCATCTTTCTCTAACACTACTCAATCCCTCGAGTCCACTTCTCTGCGAAATCTCCTCAAAAAATTCATGTGCCCTAGCTCTGTAAACCCTAACTTGGAACACCATTTTTCCACAAGGTAGTTTAATCACTCACGGGAATCCATCAAACAACCTCTTTCACGTACGCTCATGTACTCTGCTCCAAACTGGTTCACAAATATGTCTAATTTCTCACCTTCACACACCACTTTTTGTAATTTCTTCACAAGAATGCCTTAGATCACAAGAGCTATTCAACAAAAAATGCAAGGTGAAATAGAATAGCTTTTCTGACCTTCTATTTATAGTTTCCACTTCTCTCCACATTAAAACTTTGTGCCACCTACCACATATAATCACATTAAAGTCAATTTTTTCCAACATCATCCTCCATGCATTTTTGTCCAGCACTTTTCCTCCATGCCCAACCCTGTGTGAAACCCCTATAACCTTCTGACACACAAAAACTTGTATTGACCATAGATACTTATGTGCGCTCTCAGTGCCGAAGTCAATCTTCCTCTGCGTCCTAGTTCTTGACACCACCTACCTCATGTTTCTCTGCACTTTTATCCTTGTACGTGGTTTTTATCAAGATTTTTGACACCAAACTCCACCCATATACACTTCTACTATGCACTCTTCTTACCTTACGCACTTCTCCTTAGGGCCGCCAATTCACATCATTTTCAACACTTTTTTCTTACCGGAATCTTTGAAGAGACTCTCCTTTGACACCTTCCACCCCACACGAAATAGATGTGTGATCTTCTGTGCATAAAAACCCTTTCAAAAAGTATCTGGCTACCGGCATGCACAAACGTGCCCACAACAAAAAACCAAAAGACAAAGCAAATGATGAAGAAAGGAAACACAAAGAAAGGAAATTTCATTAAGGGAAATCCTAAGCTACATGGAAATATTTCCTTATTTACAAACACATAGAAGACTTATTTATAGTAGGGCTTCAACCTACTCCCATTAAAGTAACTGGGAAACCTTGTTCCATCAAGTGCCTCTAATTGGAAATTTACCAAATCAAGTATGTAAGTGATAATGTATGGCCCTAACCAATGCACTTTGAGCTTTCCGGATGGCACAAAATTTTGAATCATATAATAGAACCATCTACCCAACCTCAAACTTCTTGTTCCTAATATGATGATCATGTCATGCCTTCTTCATGCTTTCTCCATCTTCTGACTCCATTGTGAAATGGCACGCCTCTCATCCAACTCCATAAGTTTATCAATGCATTCCTCTAATGCTTTTCATCTGCTTAATCCTCCTATGTGTGCAATACACAGAGATGGTAACATGAATTCCACAGTTAGAACTACCTCCACACCAAACACCAATTGAAAAGGTGTGGCCTTGTTCAACCTTTTATTGTAGGTTTCTATATGCCCATAACTGCAAGAGACTTTATCATCCTAATACCTTCTCCCAACATCACAAATATTTGTTAACGTGTGGCTCAATTTTTTTTTAAAGGCCTCAGCAGTCCCATTAGCCTAAGGATGATAGGGTGTAGTTTTGTGATGGGCCACCATGAACTCTACCAAAAGGATTTGAATAGTCTCATTAAGAAATGTGTACCCCTATCACTCGTTAAGCTCAACGGACATCCATATCTGTTGATTATGTTCTCCCATAAGAACCTAGCTATTGTGGCCACCATGTAATCCTTTGTAGGTGCCACTTCTTCCCACCTTGTAAGATAATCTATGTAAGTGATAATGTAGTGTGAACCTATCCTTCATGGTTGGGGAAATAGGGCCACAAAAAAAGTCAATTTCCCATTTTTCAAATGGCTCTGCACTAGCAATAGGTCTTAGTGGCATTTCATCTCTTCATCCTAGTTTACCAAGGTGCTGGCAATGATCACAAGCCTTACAATACTTCAATATAATCCTTATAAATTGTTTCCCACCAAAGGCCTGCCAACAAGATCTTGCATGCAGTCACATTCCCAACATAGTGACCTCCTACAATGCCACCATGAGCTTCTTCCATGATTGCAGTATGTTCATGCTCTAGCACACATCAGCACATGACCTCATCATGTCCTAGCTTGTATAGGTCTCCTCCGATCAACATATAGGGTGTGACACTGTATAGCAACTAATTTTTCTCCAAGGCCTTCATTCCTTCTAGCACCACACCCATCCGTAGGAAAAAACAACAATATCCTCTAAGTCAGAGGGCACGCATTGCAATCTAAACAATTGTGCATTTGGCATCGTGTCCTCGATGCTTTGTGCATCCTCTCCTGAGTCAATCTGTGATAGATGGTCAGGTCCCAAATTACTCTTCCCTGGTTTTACCACAACCGTAAACTCAAACTCCTGAAACAATAAGACCCAAGACATATGCACCCTTGCAAAATGGGCTTGTTCACCAAGTAATTTAATGCCATGTGGTCCATGTAGAAAATAAAAGGTGTTTCCACCAAGTACTACTTAAATTTGTGCAGCACATAGATCATTGATAATGCCTCACCTCGGTGGTAGTATAATTTTGTTATGCTGGGGTCAACTTCCTACTAGAAAACACAAGGGATGGTCAACAATCCCCTCTCTAGGTTGTGCTAAGACCACTCCAATCACCATACCAGATGCATCAACATGCACATGAAAGGCTTATCCCAAGAGGGAAAGTACAAAATGGGCACGGTGGTAAGCTTCTCCTTCAGCATGTCAAAATCCCTACTATTGTGCCTCTCCCCAATAGAACTTACTTTTATGTTTCAATAACTCTTCTAAGGGTGCAAAAATCTGGGCATATTCCTTGATGAATTTCCTGTAGTACCCTGTATGCCCTAGGAACACATGCACCACACTTTGACTGGTAGGCTCCTCCAATCCTACTATAACAATGGGGTCTACCAATAAGCCTTCTTTGTAAATAATGTGTCCCAACAATGTGCCAAAAGGAGTGGCAAAAACACACTTAATATTCAGGGAGATTCTTAACTACCTACATCTCTCAAACATCAACCATAGATTGTCACAATGATCTTTGACTAACCCATACACCATCCAGTCATCCAGGTAAACTTGCAGAAATTTATGGATGAAGTCTTGAAAGGCCTGCACAACAATGTGTGAAAACACAACATAGGCACGTTCTTCAATCCAAAAGGCATGACTGTATAAGAAAAAAATCCCCATTTAGTGGTGAAAGTTGTTTTCTCCTGGTCTTTCTTCACAATTCTCACCCGGTGATAAACCAAGAATCCATCTATAAAAGAATAGATCTCTTTCCCATCTACTCCTTCCAGAATCTCTTTAGTAAATGGGGTTGGGAAAGGATCTATGACACACGTAGCATTGAGATCCCTATAGTCTACACATATCCTTATTCTTCCATCCTTTTTTATACTAATGACCATGGGGCTTACCCACTCAGATTCCTAAATAACCTCAATAACTCCATACTCTATCATCTTGTCAATTTCCTCCTTAACCTTTATGTGTAAATTTGGGTTCATTCTATAGGGTTGTTTCCTGATGGGGCACACACCTTCTTTCAACTTGATCCACATTTCATCCAATGAAGGATGAACCCCTTTTAACTCATGGTACCACGTGGGAACAAGTCTTGGAAATCACACAAAAGTTCAACCACTTTGGATACCTCTTGGTCTATCCAGTAGTCTCAAATAACAACTTCTTTGGGCTCTAATTTGGTACCAATGTTAATCTTATTTGTTTTCAAGGGTTCATGGTAGGCACATGCTTTCTCATCTACCTTATCCAAGATCTCGCACATTCCTTCTGAATGTTCAACATAAAAATTCTCCATCTCCTCTCCATCCACTAGGTACACCAACTTACCCTTTTCTTTCTCTATGAAGGTGCGCTCAAGATGTACTTATTCCACTTCTTCCTCAATGAAGCGCAGCCCCAACTCAGGTTCTCCTATTAACTCCAAAATTTGGCCCTTGGCCATGGCACAATCTCCCAAGGTAAGGAACTTAACTACCTGTAGTGCCTCATTCACCAATTGCTTAGGGGATTGGTACTCAAAAGTTCTAGATGATATCCACAGTCATCTCCTACCAATTCCTCATCTGACAACATAACTCTAAATGGATGTACCAGGCACGCACATAACCCTATAAGGTGGAATAAAACTTATGCACCCATAGGGAAGGGGGTAAAGCTTTCGCGCCTCCCATAAAAATCTTCTCACACTCTAGAACATGACATGAGGTGGATCCCTTCCCATCATAGTCACAAATTTGAGATCGTGCATTTATTCAGAGAAACCTTATAGAGAGGGTGATTCTCACTTCGTGCCATTCTAGAAGGTTGTCTCGATGGGTCACCCACCAATGTGCCTTTGTTCCGCACAAGGTATAGGTAAGCATATTCCTTCTCTCCACTTGACACTTCCACTGGATCTCCATTTCATGTAGAAAGACATCAGGGTTTCCCTCCCTAGTGTACCATGGTAATTGCCTTCCTCCCAAGCACCTCACTGAGTGCACTCTGACAACTCGAGTTCCAGTACCCTTCAAATGGCTACCAACCAACTCATATGTCCCATGTGCCCAAATGTCACAAGCAATGATGGTTATATCACTCATAGACTATGCATCATCCCATTGAATGACCCCTTCCTTTGATGGATGAACAATCTTGGGTCCCTGATGTGTGCACACATATATTTATTTAAGTATTCTTCACCCAATGGTTCCACATAAGGTGTACAAACCTTCCATCAGTTAGTGGAATATCACGCACTCTTCCTTGTTCTCAAAACTTATGTATCCCTTATTGAAATGTAGTCAACATTGTTTGCATAACACCAAGGGGCATCCAAGTAATGTTAGGAAACTATCAGCCTCAGCAAGCTCTAAAACCTCAAAGTCTCTAGTAAAATTTTCCCCTTTAATAGTTATGGATGCACCTTTCAACATCGTTAGAGGCATGACCTTTGTCCTATTAGCTATGTACAACACATTCGAAGATGGCTATAATGGGGCCCTCCCAATTTGGTTCCATGCATCTAGAGTAAGGACATTGACCTTTGACCCTATGTGAATCAATATATTACTCAAGAGCCACCCATCAACAACTACATTCAGTGTGATCTCCTTCTCATAATCAATGTTGTGAGGAGGTAGGTTAACATGTAGGACTTGTCTCTCATGCTCTCCTCTAGCACGTGGTACCTTTTCTCTCAGCCATTCTCCCAACAGAGGAATAATGTTCTCCTACCAAAACATCCAACACACTTCCCTAACCTCATCCATATCTTGTTGAGGAACCTCAACACTCTTCTTCTTCTCCAACTGGTACGATTGCTCCTTCAGACATTGGATTTCTCCTTGCAAATTCCTAATCACCTCCATGGTTTCTTGGTATACCTCCTTCTAGTGGGTAGGATTAGGATATTTCCCATGTAACACTTCTTCTCTAGTAATGAGAGGCCTCTCTTTGGTTCCTCTTGGGCGTGTGCAACCTCAGCACATGTAGTGACCAAAACAGGCTCTAGCTCAGAGTTAAGCACTACCCTCAGCATCCATTGTGGGTTGGTCCTCTTTACACTCACCATCCCCTTGCCTTTTTCCTTCTTCTGGTTCTTGCTCATGTGGTCATACAACTCTAGGAATTATTCATACTTGTGCTTCTTCCCGCACCATGAGCACTACAACAAATCAGGGCACTCGTGCTTGTAGTGTTCAGTCAATCCACAATTGTAACAGGTCCCATGGGGAAAGTCACCTCTTCCTCCATGACCGTTACGACCTCTGAAGCCTCCACAAAAACCTCTTCTCAACCTCCTCCATTTGGCACCCCTCATATTGATGATCCTCATCCTTAGAACTACTCCCAATGCTGGTCTGGTGCACACCAAGATCAATGGTGTCATGGATTTGGTCTATCAATTGATAGTCCTTCATATCGTGAGTAGTAGATGTGTAAATTTTACAATAGTAGGACACATTCTTGCATATCACATGTTAACACAATGGGCATCTACTTGCATCATGATCTCCATGACATATTTCACAATCCACTGACATGGTGTGCACCATCTTTCATGGGAAACTATCCTTCATGTGCCCCTCCACTTCACAATCCATGCACCAAAGTCCACTGCGTGTTTCATGAGCCAAATTGTAGAGAGCTTCTCAAGATTTTTAGCCATGGAAGTAATATGAGCTTCCAAAAATGGACTCATGCCAGTGTTAATGCTTCCCATGGTCTTAGTGCACAAAGTAGCCTCCAAGGCCTCACGTGGATCCATGAAATTTTTGTGTGAAAGGGCTCACCTGAAGGGCGTGATCAAGCCCCTGATGAACCATTGTGCATGTTGGGATGGATGGATATCATAGGATAACTTTGACAGGAGAGTCTTAAAATGTGTGTCATACTCCCATATGCTCTCTGCCATACCTTTTTGGATTTCCTTCAACGCATGTTGATGCTCTTTTGTTTGAACTTAGAATGTGGAACTCTACCAAGAATTCATCATGCAACGGTAGTATAATCCACCACCATCTAGTGTGGATCATGTTTATGGTACCAGCTATGCATGTACCCTTACAATGTAGTTGCAAACTAAATTACTTTCCACTCTAGGGCAGTGATGCCCTTCATGTGCCATAGAAACTCACATTTGTGTACATGCTCCGTGACATCCTCAATGCCCTTGTAGTCAGGTAAGTGGAGTGACATCTCATAAAACACCTATTGATGGTGTTGTGGACCTTACCCACCAGATCCAGGACCTTGATTCCCTCTTGTGTTTCCTCCACCACCAGATCCACTAGATCCACTAGCTCATATTCCTCTGGATCCACCTGACCCTCCTCCCATAGCAGGAAAGGGTCCTGAAGTAGTTGCACCCTGAGTCCCTACTGTCACGTTAAACTATGCACGAACAGTCTGTGATACTAAACCACTCCCAGATGTGTTTCCCACACCACTTCCAGATGTGATACCCAAACTTTGTGAACCCACACCTTTCCCAAATGATGTGCTAGAAAAAATACCTCCAAACACTGGAAATGTCTATGCGGCCATAGATGGGTGTAATGTAAAATGATATCTACCTGATGCTACTTTCTCACTAACACCAACTGAAATGGAGAATTACTTGTCTCAGATACTGGAAAACTAAGCGCAAGGGTTTGGTCACTAGGTGGGATAAGATGCATGCCTAGGGATCTCCTCCTTTCTCCATACAATAAAATCTCACTAGAAGTCGAGGGGGTTTCTCTCCAGCACTTGCCAAGATGGGGTAGCACAGACTACTCAGGTCCCATGCCCTCCACGTGAACCTCAAATCCTTCCCACAATGTCTACCTCCATAAGTCCATCACACTGAAAACTTCATGTTGTCTCACTAACTCCCTTTCTCGTGCTTCATTATACTTGATCCATCTCTCCTCTCTCTCTGCTTCTGCCTCAAGGTCCACCATCTCCACCACACCAGCTTCCATGCCCCATGCCTAGTGAGAGTTTATCCAGCCATAGGAAATGCTTCCAAACTCAAAGTGATAATCAGGATCTTGATGGCTAATGGTATAACATGCAAGAACGATCCTCTTGGCTCCCTTAAGAACTCAAACTCAACAATCTCTAGGAAATAATACATAGAGATCATGTATTCCAAGGTATAGCTAGTCAACACACCTCTCCACCAGTGATCAACAACATGAGTCTAGGTCAGATCAACATCTTGCAACCACTGATATTCCTCCTGGGTCCAAACATGAGGTCTATAGTACCAACTCATCCTTGATGCATATGCTGAGATCCATTCATACAACTCTACTAGGAAACAATAGAAGAATGTCTCAAAGAGCTCATGATAAAGGTTCTCCTCCACCCATTTACATGCATCAAACTCAGATCCAGTGTTAAACCTCTGAGAAAACTCATCCTCCATGCTTTTAATCCATGTCTTGATGTTGTCCAAGGTCAAATGCTCCATCATCACACATCATTCTCACAACAGCTTCAAAAGAGGTCCCGGCAATGGAACCAAAATGTAGTCATTGTTTACCTCTAGCTCCTCTTTTAAACCCTAAGCATGTCGGCCTATCACCCAAGTGTTGGGTTCTCACCCAAGGTGTATGTGGGCACCAAGCCCCTCCTTTATGTGATCCTTGTGAGAATTTTTCACCATTAATGGAGGAATGATTTGTAGAATAAAAACATGAATGTAACCTAATACAGAGGTAGTGGAACTAGTTCTAAGCACAAATGTACCATGAGATAAATATAAACATCACAATGGCATAATGGATTCAGATCTAATCATGAAAAACATGAAAACACACTAGGCTTTGGTCTATAAACACATATATTTGGAATAGAGCTTCATATATTGATTATAATCATTCACAGTAGCCATATTACATCAAAAAGGGTCATATCAGACCATATACATCAAGGAATAACATCCCAACCCTACTAAAACTACTCTGCATAGAAAACCCTAGCTATGTTCTTCCATCTCAGCTTTGGTTTCAGACCCGAGTGCCTACATCTATGCATAGCATCATCCTTTCCTAGCCTCTCTCTAGCACTAACAGTAGCAAAAACCTACAACAACAATGGCAGCTCCCAACATCACAACCCGCAGCATTCTTGCAGCACTTCGTTGCCTCTAAAACCTCCTCTATTTCAGACCCAAGCACTCCTAAATAGAATTTGGATCCTTCCTTCACCGCCATAGTTTCACCCATGAGCAGATGGCATGCCAAGTGGAAATGTGGTCCTCCATGATCGAGTGTTATGCGAACTTGCAAAAGCCTCCACTAACTGTAATGATTCTTATCCTAGAATATTCCCTTCGTGGAATATTCTTTCCTTGATCTCTAAGACTCCAGGTTGGAATCGTATCCACTCATGACACCTACTTGAGCCTTCACGTGTTTTCCATGTGATGATAAATCACAAAATGTGGCTAAGTCCTTAAATTATTCTCTACTTACATGCGCCCTAGTTCCAACTTAAACCCTTCAGAAATGGTTCCCCTTGCGTGCTTTTCCCTTGAGCACCTTCCTCGTGTACTTCCTTCCGCATGCACTAACCCCTTTTCTTTGGGAATTAATCGATTCAGGGCCCAACATTACCCCACACTACACATGTTGTCTTCCCTTCAGAAACACTCTTCTCTTTTACCACATACTGAAAGAAGAGGAGAAATGAAATAATCTGCAAATGAATAAAGAATATGAGAATAAAATGATCCCACTACTACTGCATAAGGAGAGGAAATTATTTCTTTATGGATGCTTCAATTTTATTCCAAACATCTACTTCATTCTACACTTGTTGTAATATATCCCCTATAAGTGAGTTGAATTCATCAAATGAAAATTATTCACCCTTAGCCTTCAGTGTATAAAAAATGTTTTCCATCTTCTTACAAAGGTTGTCAAGCACGTCCATTCTCCAAGTCACATGAGGATACAAATCCTTCACTTTATTCTTGATCGATTCCCTTATGGTTTCAATTTCCTCTCTACCTCATCCATGATCTTATCTTGCTCCATCCTATTGCCTTTGTTCTTCTCTTGAAACTCCTTTAATTCTGCCTCATGGGTAGTGACCAATATGTTTGCCACTCTATCTCTATCTCCACATTTTTCATAGACAACTTCAGCCATGCATGTTATGGTATTCAGAGAGGCAAAGAGATTAGAGTATTGAGTTATTGTTTCCCCAATCTCCAAATTTTATTGTTCCTTCTGTCACGCCATCACCTCCTCTACCGACTCCAACGTAAGTGGTTTCCTTTCCATTGTGATTACATGTGTCAAGTCTTCAAAGAAGTGAATGGTGGACTCATACTTTTGGTCAGGAGGGGCTAGATCTAAGCGCTTTAGGATAATGACATTTGAAATAACCTCTAACTTCTTGTATACTTCGCTCACCTTCACTATTTATTCCCTCAACTCACACCTAAACTACGCATTGATCAATTCCTTCTATTTTATCTCCCTATCTCTCTCAATTATATCCTCATTATTTTTCTCTAGTTCTTCCTCCAAGACTCTTATTCTATCATTCCTATTGAATAGTCTCTCTTCCACCTTTATAGATACCTTGTTGAGTACATTCCATATCTACTCATTAGATAACTGATGGGTATCTACAATAGGATTTTCCCCCTGAGTTTCTGGCATCTCCATCAATGCATCTTTTTTAATCTCGAACTCAAGCTCATCAAAATGGGATTCAAAAGCCCAAGAAATGTTTTTCCTTTTGCGTGGGTACACACTCTCTTCATCAAAGATGACCAACAAAGGATTTTTTCTATGGGCACCAAACTCTAGAATCATGTGTGTAGGACCTTGTTTGGATCATTAATGTAAGTCATGTTTCCTTGCGTTATTGTCGCGCCTTAACCACCAGAGAGTGCTGCCGTAGGGATGAAAATTGCTAGAATGGGATCTCCACCCATGCTCCCATATCCCTTTCCTATGCTCATTTTTTCCTCTATTTCCTTTCATACTTCTTCGGCACTTCATTCTACCTCATGCTCCACTAAGTGTTATATAATACCCACCACCTCTTTTTACACTGTGTCATCTATCTAGCTGTTATGAAAATTTGTTTCTTTTTAATTTTAGTGCATGTGATTGAATCTCTAACTAGTGTATGCAAGTCTCTGATTTTCTGCTTACAACATTAGTTTCTCTTTTCTAACTTTCTCATTCCCTTTCCTTCTTTCCTAGAAAATTCTTCCCTTATAGAAATATATAATCTTTTTCCATAGGGTCAGTGGAGTGCCCCTATTGGATCACCGATCAAAAGTCCACTAGGAAAATCCACCTTTTTACCTATGTATACATATACTTCAACTACACTAGTTAAGTAGAGGGACTTAGATTCCCAGAGCGTTGGCAAGATATCCACCAATTTCTCCATGAAGAATTTTCTTTCCAACAATTTTGGTGCCCACCATGGGGCATATTTAGCAGCATTTGTACCCAAAAAATGACCTTAAAAAATGTAAAAAAAAATCAAAAATTCAAAAAAGAAAATTTCCGTAATTTGAATAGCTTTCTGAGCCTCATGTCTACAAACCATGGCTATTCCAGCCAATCCTCCTATTAAAATACCTAAATTACTCTTCCACATTCAAGAGGATATTGCTTCATATTTGAGAGATATTATTTGACATAACAGGAAAAGTATCAACCAATGCTTCATTACCACAAGAATACTTGACATCAAAGAAGAACGTGCTGCTGAATTAAAAAGGTGAAGAAAAATTCAAGCACCATAAAGAAGAGCATAAATATCTAAGCTAGCAGATGGAAGATACACCCAGAAACAAAGAAAAGGAGGGAAAACCATTCCCACTTTTGAAGAGTTTTAAAGAAGACAAGAGCTATTCTAAATTTAGATGTCTCATTTTCATCACATAGCTCATTCTACAGAAATTCCAAGTGTATCCAATCCATTAGATGTTGAGTTTTCATACATCAACGAGAACCTGAAAGATTTTCCTGATGAAGAGACTGAAGAAGAAGCTATAGAAAGATAAGTAATGGTGGAAGTATAATTAAGAGCTCAAATTGAAGAGATTGAAAGACTTCAAGATGAAGAAAAATCAAGAGTAGTAGTTGAAGTCGTAGCCTTAGAAATGTTAGAAACTTGAGTCAGGAAAAAAATGGGAGATTAAAATCTTGAAGAACGCAAGCCAAATGTACCATGGGGTGGAAACGCCGGTCCACTTTCCCTTTCTTAACCACTCGATGAGCTACCAAAAGGCTAAATAATTTTTTTCCAAAATTCAGAGGTGACGGTTCTCAACTTCCCAAAGAATTGTAGCAGTATTCATCACTACTTGTGGTGTGTTGGGTGTTGAGCACGAGGATGCAGTATTCCAGATTTTTTTGTAATCACTTCAAGAAAAGGTTGTAGAATGGTTGTACATGTTGCCTCTGAAGTCTGTCACCTGTGTGAAGATATAAGAAGTGCATTTGAACATATGTTCAAGTCCATAGAAGACTTATATGATCTTTTCGTTTGATTAGTACAAATGAAAAAATACTTCTAGGATATTTTCCAAATAAATGATAAATTTCATCGACAAATATAACACAATGATAAGAATTTTTTTTGGAGATTTCATGCCTCCTAAGAATAATTTAAATATATTCTTCATTAGTTCCTTGCCACCGGAAGTAGGTTTCTTTCTCAGATGATCCCAACATAGAGATTTGAAGGAATTACAAGACTTTGTGATCGAGATGAAAGATGATCTGATCTTTTCTAGCAAGGTAAAAGGTACAAATGTAAAATAAAAGGGTCAGAGTTCAGGCTCAATTACCACAAACCCAATGTTCCAAAAAAAGGCTAATGACTTGATTATTGTAAAGAAAGAACTGTCTCAGATCACTATGTAGAATACTCCAAGGAAGCCAAATCCTCCTAAAAGACCAATAATTTCTCCACCTCCTCTTTGGCTTGCTCTTGAAGCACCACGAGCCAATGCCACTTGTGACACTAGGGAACCAGAGGAAGAAGTATAAATAGAATAACCTAAGGAGGATGATGCAGGAAATGATGATAACTATCTTGAGGTTGAACAAGTTGATGTTGATACACATAATAACCTAATTTAGTACATTGATGAAGATGAAGATGATGATGATGAAAATTACCCAAGATTTCCAAGTGTGGTATTCACTCATGCACAATCCCAAAAGGAGCCTCATCCTCAATGGTTGCGGTGAAGAAAAAAGAAGAAATAATATCCTCCTGCATAAATTCCTCAAAATAAAATCATCAGCAGAGGATCATTGCTACCACCTTCAATGAAGTTAGATAAAGAAAAACCATACCCACTAGTTAGCAAGAACCATGCTACCATACCAAGTAAGTCATCTAGTCCTTTTCCTAGTCCTAAAGTTGATAAAAATAATTCTTCTTGAAATGTAATTCCTACAAAATCATCTAGTTTTCAATCAAAAGTATTGTTATCAGTCCTCCTAGTCCTAAAGTTGATAAAAATAATTCTTCTTGAAATGTAATTCCTACAAAATCATCTAGTTTTCAATCAAAATATGCATCCTCATCTCCTTCTAAGCCAATTGTTACACCTGTAAAAGAAAATCCAACCCCTAAAGTAGCAAAACCTTCTCCATTTAAATCTTCTATCATTCCCAAAACCTATGCCTTGCCCACCATAACCCTATTTGACTTTGTGGAACACACAAGAAAAACCAAAGTCCAAATCACAAAGTTAGAATATTTACAGACGCACCCCACTCAACTTGATAGGTTCATTGACGTAGTCCGTGGTGGTAACCCAGTAGTATCAAATGCAAATTCCAAATGTCTACTTGCCACAGTATCCACCCCACATTCTTAACACATGCTAGCCCTTGGTGCCTCTAAAGCCAAAAATGTCAAACCTTTTTTCTTCTCACTTCTCATCAAAGGCTTCCAACTCAACAATTTCATCATAGATTATGGAGCCTCAGATAATGTGATGCCCATAAAATTTACAAATTCCCTAGGCCTCACCTTGACCCGAGAAAATGGATCATATTATTCAATGGAATCCAAACAAGTTCCATTGGTGGGAATCCTAAAATGACGCACAAGTGGCACTAGCTGATTTTCCAAAAATGAAGGTGTTTATCACCATTCTAGTGGCAGACATCCCAACATCCTTTGGAATGATTCTGAGATGAAGATTATGCAGATATTTGGGAGGAGAAATTGAAATGAATTTTTCATCTACAACTATCCTGAGTGAAAGGTGAGATGAAGAAATTGCTACCATAGCCAGGAAGATGAAGTACATAGTACAAAACTCTGATGATCCAAGAGTAAATATTTTATGTCAAGATAGTGTGCTAGGAAACTACTTCCTCACATCAAAAAAATATGATAACTTGCCACTTCTTATTAAGAAGGAATAATACCAATTATAGAAAATGTAATTTGACGGTATTCACTCTAATGCAGGTTCAGAAGCAGGTGTGGTGTTGTGCTCTCCTTCTAGTGAATTGTTATCTAGTCCTTTTCCTAGTCCTACAGTTGATAAAAACAATTCTTATTGAAATGCAATTCCTGCAAAATCATCTAAGTTTCAATCAAAATATGCATCCTCATCTCATTTTAAACCAATTATTACACCTGTAAAAGAAAATCCAACCCCTAAAGTAGCAAAACCTTTTCCATATAAATCTTATATCATTCCTATAACCTATGCCTTGCCCACCATAACCCCATTTGACTTTATTGAATACACAAGAAAAACCAAATTCCAAATCACAAAGTAAGAATACTTACAGACGCACCACGCTCAATTTGATAGGTTCATTGACGTAGTCCGTGGTGGTAACCCTATAATATTAAATGCAAATTCTAAATGTCTACTTCCCACACCATCCACACCTCCTTCTCAACACATGATAGCCCTTGGTGCCTCTAAAGCCAACAATGTCAAACCATTTTACTTGTCACTTCTCATCAAAGGCTTCTAACTCAATAAATGCATCATAGATTATGGAGCCTCAGATAATGTGATTCCCGTAAAATTTGCAAATTCCTTAGGCCTTACCTTGACCCAAGAAAATGGATCATATTATTCAATGGAATCTAAACAACTTCCATTGGTGGGAATCCTAAAATACGCACAAGTGGCACTAGCTGATTTTCCAAAAATGAAGGTGTTTATCACCATTCTAGTGGCAGACATCCCAACATCCTTTGGAATGATTCTGAGATGAAGATTATGCAGATATTTGGGAGGAGAAATTGAAATGAATTGGTCATCTACAACTATCCTAGTGAAAGGTGAGATGAAGAAATTGCTAATAGCCAGGAAGATGAAGTACATAGTACAAAAATCTGATGATCCAAGAGTAAACATTTTATTTCAAGATAGTGTGCTAGGAAAATACTTCCTCACATCAGGAAAATATGAGAACTTACCACTTTTTATTGAGGAGGATTAAGACCAAGTCTGGACAATAGAATTTGATGGTAGTCACTCAAGTGCAGGTTCAGGAGCAAGAGTGGTGTTATGCTCTCCCTCTAGCAAATTATACCCATTTTCCTATAAGCTACAATTTGATAATACAAATAACATGGTGGATTACAAAGATATCCTTTTGGTCATGGGCATAGAAAAACATATTAGAATCAAGAATCTAAAATGTCAAGGTGATGCAGAGGTGATAGTAAAGTAAGTCCAGTAGCAATATTAGGTGAAAAATCCAAGACTCAGACATTATAGAAATAGAGTGTGGGATCGCATTGAGTCTTTTGATGCATTTTCAATTGAGTCTATTCCAAGAGAGAAAAATAAAAATCTGATTCCCTTGCAGTGTCAGCTTCCCTAGTGACACCTCACCATTCTTTTGGCAAAGACAAAGTAACAATTAAAATGGTGTTCAGACCTAGTGTACTAGATAATGAAAATCATTGGAAAGTCTTCAATGATGATAATTAGCTTCTGGCATTCTTGGAGAAAAGATACATTTTCAATCATCTCTTCTTTGAAGGAAGTGAGAATCCACACTGAGAATCAATAGCCGAAGAGGAGAAAGAAGGAATTGAAGTTGTTGACGAAGGAGTGATCAAATTGAAAGGGAAAAAGATTCCTAAAGGCCTAGTTTCTCTAGAATACCTCTTTGAAAAGCATGATATATTCATTCAAGAGAAAGAAAAATAATCTTCAAAGTTCTCAGCTGATTTTGAAAAATATAATATTGACACTACAAAACAAATGAGGATGGTCGATATCAGAAAGTGCTGCTCACCTGAAGAAAAAAAGAGGTTTGTGTCTTTATTGAAAAAATATTCAGATGTTTTTTCATACTCTTATAATGAGCTCAAATTCTTCCAACTGAAGGAAATGCATCACTCAATTCCCTTAAATTTAGATGCTAAGGCATTCAGGAAAATACAAAGGCCATACAACCCAAAAATTTATGATACCATCAAGGAGGAAGTGATGAAGATGCTCAATGTAAGGATCATTTTGCCCATCCATCATTCAACATGGGTGGCCAACATTGTGTCAGGACAAAAAAAGAGTGGTGAAATAATGATATGTGTATATTTCTACAACTTGAACCAGACATTATTAAAAGAAAACTACCCCCTCCCCATGAAGGATCACATTTTGCAGATGGTCATTGGATCTCAAATGCTTCCACTTCGCAATGGATTCTCAGGGTATACTGAAATCAAGGTGGTAGAGGAAGATCATACCAAGATATACTTCGCAACTGCCCTGGGGAAATTTTGCATACATTAGAATGCCTTTTGGCCTGGTCAATGCAGGAGCCTATGTTCTAAATGGGAAATGGACAAAGCATTCAAATATTTTAAGCATTGCTTTCTGATATATCAGCATGATCTCATAGTATTCCCAAAAATGAGGGGAGATCATATTCATCATCTCGAATAGGTACTTGTAAAATGTAGAGAGCATGAAATATCCTTGAAAAAAAAAAAAGTACATTTTTGGAGTTACAAAAGGCAAGTTACTGGGGCAGATTATGAACAAAAATGGAGCACACATTGACCCAAAAAGAGTGAAGGTCATTCAAGAATTATATTCTACCCAGAAGCAAGAAAGAAGTCCACTCCTTATTTGGAAAGCTAAATTTTCTACGCCACTTCATTTCAGAGTTTTGCAGAATTGATGAAGCACATCACCACCATGATGAAACCAAAACTAAGCTTTAAGTGGAATAATAAAGGAAAGGAATATTTTTAAGAAATCAAGAAACCCATTTTTAAAGCTCTGAATCCCGTGTCTCCAGATTTTAAAAAATAATTCATCATGTATTGTTATTCATCGAAACATACGCTCTTTGTTTCTCTTGTCCAAAAGAATGATGAAGGTGTGGAGGTACCCATTGCTTTCATGAGTTTCCACTTGAAAAATCATGAACTAAATTATAACCAATTAGAGAAACATGCCTATGTGGTAGTCAAGGCTGTGAAAAATTGAAGATTCTACATACTCAACTCTCATATTGTGGTGATGGTCCCTGATAGTACAATAAAGTCTATCTTCACACAACAAGATCCTAGAGATAAAAGAGGAAATTGGGCTCCAAAGATTTAAGAGTATGATTTAGAGATCCGGCCCTCTAATTCGGTATGCGAAAATGGCCTGTGTAGATTGATCATTGAAGATGAAGCTCTCTGAGATAAACATGGTGAAGCTAATTGTGCATACTCATCTTACTTTGAAGATAATCCATAGGTTCTCTTCGTAACCACTACTGATGAATGGTATGTCGATATTGCCTATTATCCAACCTATAGATAATGCCCTCCTCATCTCAATTACAAAAAAAGGAGAACACTAAATATCAAAGCAAAAAATTTCCAATCCGAAACCACGTTCTCTATGAAAGACCCCTAGATGGACGCTTTCTCAAATGTGTAGAAAAATAACAATAATATAAGTTGCTTAAAGCATACCATGATCAAGCATGTGGCAAGTATTTTTTAACAATGGTAACTACGTATAAGATCCTCATAGGAAGGTATTATTTTCCCACCCTCTTTTTATACACTCAATAATGGTTTTAAAAATGTGAATCATGTCAAAAATTCATTGGGAGATCATAACTTGTAGCACTACCACTCATGTCAGTTATAACTTGAAGAACCATTTCAGCAGTGGGGACTAGAATTCATCAGTGTTTTGAATCCTCACTCAAGTGTCAGGCACACCTACATTCTCACAACAATAGATTATTTCAAAAAATGGGTGGATTCCATTCCAACAAAGAAAGATAACACCGAATCGGTATGTAATTTCATCAAAGAGAATATCATAGTATGTTTTCGAGTGCCACCTAAGATTGTAGTAGACAATGCTACCTATATTCTCTTCAATAGAGTTGACTAAGTTTTGTTATGGCTATGGAATATCCCTATCCCATTCATAAAATTACCATCCAAAGGGAAATGGAAAGGTTAAATCGAGAAATAAGAACATTTCAACCATTTTCTGAAAGCTTGTAGATGAAAACCAAAGGAATTGGAACAAAAAGTTGTACGATGCATTGTGGGCAGAAAAAATCACTCCCAAGAAGGAAAAAAACATGTCATGATTCTAGTTACTATATGGAGTTGAAGCAAAAATCCTCATCACTATTAAAATTCCATCTCTCAAGTTTCTCTAGGGAATAGAAGATGGATAGTACAATGATTCTATTGATAAGAGGATCCTTTTTCTTGAGAGGCAAGAAGAGAATAGACTCCGAGTGGTGGACCGTATCAAAGAGCATCAACTGAAGGTGAAGAAGATATTTTATAAGAAGGTCAAGGAGAGAGAGTTAAAAGTTGGAGACCTTGTCCTACTATGGGATAAATGGAGGGAACCAAAGGGTAGCCATGTAAATTTTGATTCATTATGGCTCGACCCATTCTAGATTCATGAAGATTGCGATGAAAACATTTTTTTACTCTTATATCTGGATGGAACACCACTAGAATTTCCTCGCAGTGGGAAATATCTGAAGTTGTATCATCAATGAAAGTGGGTTGTCCTTCACCTTATACCATAGGTGATTATTAGGTGTGTTTCCCTTTCTGTTGCATGTTTTTCCCTTCCTATTGTGTGTTGTGTGTTTCCTTTTTGTCATTTTTGTGTTTGTGTGTTCTTCATGTTATCTCTCTTGTAAATTGTACATGACTTTGTAGGGCCCAATGGATAAGGAACTGGTATGTGTATTGTAAAGTTGAGATCCTATGATTCTCCATGTCATATCCCCAGGCTAGATCCAATTGTTGTCATACAAATGTGTAACAGGGAAATTGACAATTTCCAAGCATGAAAATGATACCCATGTGCCAAAATTTTCATGTTTTATCCTCCCAAAACACCCCAGGTCTACATAGTCACTCTAATGACATCCCAGATGATGTTAACTCAATTACCTAGGGGATTTAGGAAATTCAATTCAACCCCCCTAGGTGATTTTAGGAGTTATTGAAAATGTAAATTTAAGATAGTTGTGGGAAGGGTTATCACTAGCCTTCATAGGAATAGAGAAATCCCTTGGAGTATAAAAGAGGATCAAAACCAGACATAGAGGTGAATTAAATGCCTAGGAACATCAAAAATGTGATTTAGAAAGATTCATAAAGGATTTGGAATAATTGGGGCTGTTTCACCAAAATTAGGGTTCACAGGCCTAGGCAGTGCATAAGATCAAAAGAGCTGCTAAGCTTCGGGAGGTGATTCTGGGAGCTCTGGATGGAGTTAGGAGACAAAAAAATATCTTCAGAAATGTAATTGCAATCCATCCAATATGGTGAAATCATATTTTTCACAACACCTTGGTGCAATGGGTCTGTAGGTAGATTTTCTCACTAACAAGTAAGGCACCAGATCAAAAATCTGATTTTTTAGGGCTTATATGGATGAATAAAAATACTTGAATTCCACCATTTAATTTAGAAGGTGAATTTCAGTTAATTTCATATAATTTTTTTCCAATAATTTCTATTGGAAACTCTAGATATCATTGTTTCAAGTTACCCTCTTAGTGAGTTCTCACAGTTAGTCAAATTTCAGGGTGGACATGTGTCAGCTCCAGAAGCCTTGTTGGTATCCATATTTAATCTCCTTCACAACTTGAACAACATCATGGATCTACATAAGAAACTCAAGGATAGATAGATGTTTTATATGTCATTTGTAGCCGAGGATCACACCTATCTGCTTGTTTGCATTCAAGAATTGAGGGAGTGGATAGCACCTTCATAAAGGTTTTGATCTAACCCTCACTATTTTAGATTGTGCCTATAAACCAAGGTAAGAGAACCTATATTGCAGCCCCTATATGGTAAGGAGATGGAGATATCCTTGTATTTTGTGTATGATGTGGAGGAGGCTTTGTGAAAACATGATCAAATATCCATTATCCAAACTCAAAGGAGCTGTCACTACTAAATGATGGAAATGTTCTCAAAACAAAGCTAGAGCTGCTAAAGACATGATAAAACCCTGATCAACTTTGTGCATTTTTGTGAAAGGATTGAATTCTTTTGTGGACACACAATGCAGATGTAGGGGTATTGTAGGTAGGATGAGTTAGTTTAAAGTGAAATTATGATGAGAGATGTTGGGACAAGAGTAGTTAGGAATCATCACCTTCTTTGGGAAACCTTGCAAAAGAGTTACAACACCTAAAAAAACAGAGATATTTCAATGAATTTGAAGTGCTATTTCAACCAGGATGTGTGCACATATGGATGCCCAAATCTGCACTATTCCATACAAAATTTGATAGCCTGCCACAAAGGCTTGAAGCAAAATATCAATAAAGCATTTAGAACCCCTTGTTAGATCATGTCCTAAGGTACACTCAAAGGTTTACAAACACCCTCAATTTACAAGGAAGGTAAGATGAATTTAAATATGTTTATCTCCACTCAAATGAATGCTCTTCTGAATGGAAGATTAGAGATGCATTCAAACCCTCTACAAGAAATGAGACCATGCATGAACAATAAATATCCCAAACACAAGATTGCAACATGAGCATGAAACACAAATTGAAAACATACTGAAATACACGTGTATGCAAGCTTTGCCAAGAGATAAAACCAGTTAATCCAAGAATTTGATCAAATATATCAGCAAGGGAATGTTATTTAGACAATCTCAAAGCTTGTTGATGGCTTTACAGCTGAAACCAACTCAACATGATGAACATTTGATGTAAACTGGAATAAAAATGGCTCTCAGAAAGTTTCTCCAAAAAGGAAATGGACTCCTTCAAGTTTTCCCTATGAAAATTCTTCTCTCCTCCCAAAATTCTCAATAGAACCACAAAAATGCTTCTAAACTATATGATATACCCTATGCCAAATTGGATCCTTGCATCCCAAGCAAAGAATATGCCAAAGGGATCAAATTTGTTACAAAACCCTATCCATTTGATGAAAAACGATATAAAACTGTGAAACAACTCGCAAAATGCCAGAGATGCACAAATATTTTAAAATATTACATGAACTTGAATCCTTATCCATCTCAGGGTCATGTTTTTGGCATTCCACCATGCCAGCATGCATTTGCAATCATTTTTCACCTTTTTCCCTTACCATTTTTAACTCTACAACTTTTTACTTTCACCTTTCATATGTTTTTCATGGGCTGAGGAAAATATTTCATGAAAAACACTATAGGGCACCAAATCAGCTCAAATAAATGATGTCATTATGTTAATAAGGCTAAAGGGATGCATATTCATATAAAATTTCATGTGTTTTGGTGCAAAAATGACAATTCCACACTTCTTGGAGCTCCAATGGCACCCAAAAAATGAAAATGCACAGCTGCCATTGATTAAAATCAAATTTAAAATTCTACCCTCCACGTGTCAGATGATATCTTGAATATTCTTCCTCTTTTTCTTGGGATGGGGTGGGACATGTGTCCAAATACAATTGGGGTGGGCCCCTAATCCTAAAAATGCATTTTGAACCTTTTCTGCCCTTGGGAAAAATTTGAAAAGTTTCCCCGTGAGCCCCTGGATGCGCCACGTGTCCTTCTGTGGGCCTTCACCAAAACCGCAGGCCAATTTGATGCATTTTGCCACTTTTTTGAGAAAAGGAAAATTTTCTCAAAATGCTCCATGCCCCTAAACGCCTGCCAAATTTAGGACACGTGTCCTATTTTCATTGGACGTGGGCCTATTCTTCATTTTTTACTCTTTATATCAAGGGTAAAAATTCCCAAAAATTTTCTTCAGCCCCCATTCCCATTTCTCCTGCCGGACATGTGTCACCTTCCTACTCATCGTGGGCCTTCGGGAAAAAAATTGATTTTAGCATCTTAAATCCAAATAATTCAAACTCCTCCAAGTCTTTACCCCTCCATTTCATCCCTGTGCATACGTGTCACACTGTGATTCACGCGGAGATCTGGTTCAAAATGTTACTTTGAAATTTTACCTCCAAAGGCAAAAATCCAAAAAACACGCACCATCCCGCTTCTCCTTTGCTCCGCTGGACATGTGTCCTCTTCCTATTGGATGGGAACGCGTGGGCCAAATTTTTCCCCTGACACCCTGAGCCAAAAGACATCAAAAAATTTCCAATTCCTTCGCCACCCGCCATGGCCCTCCTGTGCCATGTGTCATCATGCCATTGGGTGCGGGCTCTCGGGTTCAAATTTTTCTTTGAGGTTTTGAGCCAAAAATTTGAAAAATTTCAACTCCTCACCTCCCTGCTTGACCTCCCTAGACACGTGTCACCCTTCCATTGGGCGTGGGATCGTGGGCCAAATTTTTCCTCTGACATCTTTGAGTCAAAAACAATAAAATTTTCCCAACTCCCACGTTGTCTGTTTGATCTCCCTGTGCCATGTGTCACTTCCCCATTGGGTGTGGGCCTTTGGGAAAAATTTGGATTTTGAGAATTCTTCAAAAATTGAAAAAAAAATCTAAGTAACCCCCGCCACCTAATGATCCTTCAACCAATTGTATCATGCCATGTAGGTGCACCATTGTAACACTGTAGGGGCGTGTTCAAAATTTTTCCTTTTGCAAAAAACTCAAAAATGACAAGTTAGCAATGTTTTTTTCCACATATCCCGACCAAGGAGAGCCTACCACGTCAGCATAAACGTTGTAATGATAAATTTGACGGGTAGAACATGCCCGTATTCCCGTCAAAATGCAAAAACATAGGGGAGGCCCTTGAAATTGAATTTTCTCACAAAGAAGACAGATTTTTCAGTTTTGAATCCAATGAAACATGATTTGAAAATAATTTAAGCTTGGGGAGTGAGATTTCACCTTCATAAAATGGAATTTGATCAAACACGGGTTTCTTTCACGCTTTGGCCAAGGAAAAATAACATAGCCCATGCAAATGAAAAATTAGGGCACAATAAAGGGGAAACTTGGAGATTTGTTTAAAAATGGGGCGGAATAAAAACAATGAGGGAATTTTCAAAGGTATTCAGTTGGAAAATGTGAACTGCAGACCATGAAATCAAAAAATGAAATGTTTGTGAGCATATTCGGTCATGGGAAAACAAGGCACATTATGTAAACTCAATAACGGGACCAACAAGCTTGACACAATTACGTGTTCCTTTCATCCCTCAAGAAAATTTACATGAGGGAAAATAAATTTTTTCTAGCCCCTATAACCCCTCTAGACACACATACGACCTATTGGATTGCAAGTTTAGCCCCCAGGTGCTTGCAGGAGCTCAAACCCTCAGTCGTCGGATCATTGACAAGTGATGGCTTCTAGCACATCGTGAAAATGTATGTCCCTCGTGTAATTTTGTGAAAATGGACATCAGAGACATGAAAATGTTTCCAGCCCCAAGGGAGTATTCTGGTCACTCATATGACCCTCTCCAGTGGTTTTTCTTAGCCCCCGGGAGCTAGTGGAGCTTGGATCCTCAATTGTCAGATCACTGCCACATGTCATCACCTGGCGCACCATGTAAATTGATTTCCCTCATGTACCTCTATACAAATGGACATTAGGGATATGAAAATGTTCCCAGCCCTCAAGAAGCCTTATGGTTCCTCATATGACCCATTTCTAGCCCCTTGTGCTTCCAACTTACTTTTTAGGATTAAACATTCACTATTGGATCTCTGCCACTTGTCATCACTAGGTACCATGTGAAATTTGATGTCCTTCATGTAAATTTTGGCTTGAGGGAAATGGGGGAAATAAAAATGCACCCCACCCCTGATTGGTCCATTTTTAAAAAGTGTTTTAAAGCTCTTTCTTGCTTTCTTCCCACTTCTTCTCCATTCTTGTGCATAACTTGCTCTGTGAATTCTCACCATTACTGAGCTTTGAATTAGTTCCACCACAGTGATTAAATCCTCCAATCCATGATATTATATAGGTCATAGAATAAATATTATTCAAACCAAGAAGAGGAAACAAATAACGAACGAAGAAATCCCTCTAAAAACTTCCATTGTCATGAAACAAAAATTCGAAGAGATCTTACAAAATAGTAAATGGAACAAAAAACCATTTTTTACTATGTTTATTTTTCTCAAAGACCACAAAAAACTCACCTTTAGATATATCATTCACAACAAGAAGTGTTTGCAATGAAGAAATCCATTTCTTTGCACAACGAAAGAAAAATTTGGATTTCCCTTCAAACTGACAATTGGTTTAAAGAAAAAGTTCACTGGTGGAAAAATAATTAAAAACCCCATATCAAAAATGTGATTTTAATAAAAAACAGATAAAAAAATATACCTACAATTTTTGAGGTCCATTAATGGCTACCTACCCTATTCAAAGGTGCTGTAAAGTCAAAAATTTTAAAGTTTAAAATATCCCAAAATGCTGATTGGGTAGGTAAAAGATTTCAAAGGGGCAATATGGGAAAAAACCCATAGCATAAAACTTTGTTTCATATAAATATGACCAATAGAGGTTGACTTTCTAAAAATAGCAAATCTTCTACATAGAGGACTGCCATTGCAAGAAAGTCGTCAATTGAAGAAACTGTGAAAGAGAAATTTAACACAAAAGAAGTATTGCAGTGGAAAATTCATCGAAACATCATCTTGGTCCAGAATTAACACTTACTAAAAATAGTAAGTGGTCTTGCGAAAACTTAAAAAAAATACAAAATTGGTCCAGAAGGTGAGAGAAATGTAGGAAGAAGGAGAAATTGAGTTTCAACAGCCAATTGAGGTTCGAAGGAGATAATTTTTCACACTTACTAAAAATAGTAAGTTGTTTTTTTCTAAATGAACCATGAAGTATAAATAGATAGGACAGAAGTTGGCACAACATTTCACTTGCAAGTATGAGATAAAAGACAATCCTGACATCACCTAACATGGTCGTCATCTCAGAGGATAAGGCCTTGCACAACTGGGAAATGATGGATGCGTATGTACAAGGATTTGCATTTGGATCATGGATGAAGACAAGGATAAATACCTCAAGAATGCCCAAGACCCTTATGAGGTGTGAGTTTTGTGAGGGGTATTTATATGTAATCAACCTCCTCAACATGGTGATGGGAGAAGCAAACACGAGAATTTTAGGAGTGAATGGGTTTGTTCATATTGATTGTGACTAAAGGAAAGAATATAATTGACTGGCAGAAGATCATCAGTGTCAAGCTGCATCTACAACTGCTTCAGGTACCCATGATGAAGAATTTTCACATGATTTATTACTTGGTGTATTTTCTCACTGACTCAAGATCATTTAAAGGATTGGATCTCACGCAAAACATTACTGCCAAGGTGCCCACATACAAAAGAAAATTCTACAGTTGGTGATGGAGGAAAGCCAGAGGTACTTCACTCACATGAATGATGCATTCATGATGTACCTGGTCTGAAACTTGGAAGGTGATTTAGAGGCTAGGATGTCACCACAAGTGGCATCCCTGATCAAGAATTATGGCTCTTACTTCATCCAATTCTCAACCTTATCCTACCTGTGAGTTTCTAGCTTCGACCAAGCTCCGCTAAGGTTTCCCAAGTACCTTAGCAATCAAATTATACTATTCGAGCTATGTAGGTAGATCATTTAGGTGAAAAATATAATTAGGAGTAGGAAGAAGAATTTGATCTCATTTCTCATCTCTCTTGGAGTATTCACATGTTTAAGAATTCAAAGGATGCATCGCATCTGGAGGTTTCCTTTACTCATTTGATTTTGCATTCCTAGACTGTCAGGCCTAATTTCAACATCCGAGATGATCCTTTACATCTTTCCACATGAGCCACAAATCGAGGAATATTTGGAATTTTGATGAATTCAAGTCGTGGGAAAAATACCATATTTGATAGTCAATGAAATGAATAAATGAAGACATCTTGTAGGATGATGGGATAGATATGTATGATCATAAGTACACAGTAGTCAAAATGTCTCCATTTCCTCAAGTCAACTGGTACATTAATGAATCAGGGGATATAAAGGAGAGGAATGAGGAGTTGATGAAGAGAATGAGGAATTGGTTTCAGAAGAAGAGAACCATGATCATCCAGTCATGAGGTATGCTCGTAGGTCAGAAATAAGCCTCTCATCAGTCATCATCAAGAGTCATGGAAGTTTCCTCAAGTTTAAAGCATTCTAGATCAAGTTCTAAATGAAGATCCATAAAATTGGATACTTCTTCTCATACAAGGTCACTAAAGAGAGTTAGGGTGGAAGAAGTCTCAATTACAACAATGCAAGAAGAAGATCCAGTGACATAAGCACAAGTGGAGGAAGATCACGTAGTTCAAGACCCAGTCTTCAAACCACAACAGGAGGCATTACCTCTTGTTAACACTGATGTCTCTCCCATCCAAGATGTGCCTTCTCTTCCAGAACATAGGGAATAATTGATGCACCTTTCATAGAGCATGATTCCGATGAGACTTTCCCTTAGATGTAGGAAACAATTTCCATTGACACCATGCATTGTTCAACAAGTCTCAGCCCCTGACTTATCAACAATTTCCTCACTGGCTAAAATAAATAAAAGAAAGTTTACACACATGGCCTCATGGTTCTATAGTGGGGAAATAGGTAATCAATTACATCTGAGGTAACCCATCCATAAGGTGATCAAGCTAGTGGATGAGATGACACTGGTTGACTATGAGATGAGCATGATCCAACTGAGATTGGCAACTCATGAAGGGGATTTTCACATGTATCAACAATCTTCTACTCACATGGTGGAAAGGAATAAGGAATATAATAAGAAGATTGATGAACTAAAGGAATGGGTGTGAACTCTTTCATCCTACATGCAAAATCTAGTTGAGCCAAATGCCATGACCATCCCCATTGAAGAAGTTACACCCATCAACAGCTTCAATCCATAATCTATCAAGAGGATGCATGAGTTCACAATGCAAGGGTGAGAAAATAATGAATGGATCGATTTAATTTCAAAAAACGGGAATTCAATGCTCTAAGAGGGTCAATTCAAACTCTTCGTCTACATGTGTGTGACAGTAAACAAGACACAGGAACTCAAAGAAGACTTGGAGAAAGAAAGGGACTACTGGGATCCTTTGGGTCTAGTAGTGAATGAAATGAGCAACACTCATCATCAGGAGTTGATCAATAGGAATATTTTTGAAACTATTTCAAAATACTTGTCATATTTATGGGAAAGGTCTTTGGAAATCATATTTTAAGTAGTCAATTAGGTCATTGCTGAACTAGAAGAAAAAAAGGGACAAGTGTACAAGTTATAGGATAGTATAAATCATCAAATTCAGAAACTTGGAGTACCTACAATGGGAGAATACACAAATTGTTGATGAGCTAATTATTCCATTTGAGGAACATGTCAAGAAAAGGACAAGAAATCCATTGTCCTTCACTAAGGACACCTAGAGTTCCTCTCAGAGATTCGGGATGCCATTACACTTATCATAGAGAAACATCCATCATGGTTCGAGAAGTGAAAAGATATCAAAAGTGTGTTTGATGGATGGAAACGATACCCTGAGAAATATTCGTATTCCTCATGCTAACAAAGTGGAACCTAAAACAACTCATTTTAGTAAGGAATTTGGAGAGATAGAGATCTTCTCAGGAGCGTGAGATGGAAACCAGTCAGGGAGAAAGATCAAATCCACCACAACGGCTCATTCTTCTACATAATGCTTCTTCCTCCTTCCTTCTTCTTCTTCCTCCTCTTTCTCTCTCTTCTCTTCTCACCCAACACTCTCTCTCTTCAATGTTATAATTTTGCGTTGGGGTTTGCACTTTTTGATATATCTTTAAGTGACTTTAGAAACATAATGTAAAATTTAAGTCACCTTGTTTTTATAAAAAGGGACTTAAATATTTTAATTGGAATATGAATAGTCTAAAGTCAGAATATGGTATTTGAAAAGCCACCAGGAAGATGAAGATTTACCTTCTCTTCTATAAATTGTATTAAGCTCCTCATTTGAGGGTCTTCTTAGATCTTCATATACTTTTGAGATATTTTTTGTGAATTCATGAGAGAGATATCCTTGTGAAGAGAACAAAGAGATAAAAATTTCTTCCATTTCCCTATTCTAAAATGTCTTCCATTTCTATGCTATCTACAAGCATTGCTTGAGCATCAATATAAGAAGAAGGAATTTTATCCTTTTTTGACTAAGGAGTTTAGTGATACTTTGTGTTCATTAAATGTTATTTGGTCTTCTTGTTGTTATACATATTTTTTTCTTCTCAATTCAGCTCATGTGATGTAATATCTAATAGGTGAGCATCATGACCATGATCATAATGAAGGGCACTCTAATGGGGGTCTTGGTAGAGGACGGGGTTACTGAGAAGGATTCAGAGGCCAAGGTCGTGGTGGTGGAAGAAGTGATTTCCCTCATGGAACTTGTTATACATGTAGATATCCCTGATCACTACAAACATGAGTGTCCAAAGGACATTGTTTTTTATTTTTGTAGAAAGAACCATAACTATGAAGAGTTCCAAGACTTGTATGAACATTTGAGTAAGAAAACACAAGAAGGGTGCTAGGATGGTTAGATACAACACTCATGGAATGATCAATAGATGCCGAAGTTAGGATCCTATCCTGGTTGGTACCTATGAAGATTACTACATCGCATCCTGAGGATGCACATGCTTGAGAAGTTTATGAAACAAAAGATAACCATTACAAAGGAGGAGGTTCTACATGAAAATTATCCTAACCCTATGCACCAGAAGGAGGTTTATCAAGAAACCATGGAGGTGATTCAGAATTTGTGCAGGGTGAGATACAATGTTTGAAAGAAACTAATCACTTAAGTTAGAACAAAAGAAGGCAATTGAGCTCCATCAGACATATGTTGATGATTTAAAGGAGGTTTGCAAGATGTTACACCAAGAGAACATTATTCCTTTGTTGGGGAATTGGTTAAAGGGAAACACTCTACATGCTGGGATTGAGCATGAAAGGTATATTTTGCATGCTAACCTCCATCCTCATAGCCTGGATTATGAAAATGAAATCACTCTGAATGTTGTTGTTGATGGCTGGATTTTTAGCAACATTATGATTGACACATGTGCAAAAGTGAATGTACTCACTTTAGACATGTGGATTCAGATGGGTAGACCACCATTGAAGTCATCTTCAATTTTTTTTTTTATAGAAAACAAGACTAAAGCCATGCCTATTGGGGTTTTGAAGGATGAGTCTATTACTATACAGGGGGACAAGTTTACTAGAGACTTTGAATTCTTGGAACTTGCAGAAGCAGACAATTTTCCAACACTACTTGGGTGCCCTTGGTGTTATGCAAACAACATTGATATGTGCTTCAATAAAGGGTATATAAGTTTTGAGAACAAGGAAGAGTGTGTGATTATTCCTTTGACAGATGGAAAATCTGCACCTTATGTAGAGCCCTTAAGTGAAGAATATTTGAACATAATTTATGTGTGCACCATTAGAGATCCATAAGTTCTTGAGCCATCAAAGGAAGTAGTTCTCCAGTGGGATGATGCATATTCTATGAGTGATAATACAAGTGTTGCATGTGATAAATAGGCACGTGACACTTATGAGATGGTTGGGAGTGAAGTGAGAAGTGCATCTACGTGCATAAGTAGGCTACGTTGTGTTCAAGGTTTGGGTAGTAACTAGGTACCAAGGTACACTGGTGAAGAGAATCCTGAGGTATTCCTGCTTACTATGGAAGTTTAGTGGGAATGTCAGGTGGAAAGAAGGAATATTGCTAGTTTATACTCTGTGTGGGACAACAACGCATTGCCAGTGGATGGTTCACAGGGATAATCTTTTGGAGTGGTGAGAAGTGAGAATCACCTTTATCTGCTAGATTTCTAAGGAGCAATGCGCCTACTCAGATATGTGAATTTCATGGTAATGATCTTGTTCAACACCACATTCAACAGTGTGAGAGACTCTGGAAAGAGGGGCATGAAGCTTTACCACCTTCATTGTGGGTGCACAAGCTCTATTTCACCTTGCAAGGTTGTGCTCACATATGGTATGTCTATGTAGAGTTGAATAGAGAGACTGGAAATTGGCAAGAACTTACTGCAGGTATGATTCACACCTTTGAATATTTTTCCACTAAACCTCTAGTGAATGAGGCATTATAGGTTATGAAGTGCTTAACTATGGGAGATAGTGCAAAGGTATGAGGAACTTATTCAGGAGTTGTACTAGGTGAGTCAGACCTGAGGCACGTTTTGAAGAAGAGGAAGAGATAGATGTAGAATAGCTTGGGCACGCCTTCCTAGAAAGAGAAAAGGGTAAGATGGTCTATATAGTTGATGATGAAGAAGTGGAGAACCTAGATATTGAGCATACAAAGGGTACACATGAGGTCTTGGATAGTGTAGATGAGAAGGTGTGCATGCCTACCATGAACCTATGAAGACCAAGAAATTAAACATTAGAATGGATGTTGAACCTAAGGAGGCCATCATTGGAGATTATTGGTCTGACTCTGAGGTTGCTAAGATAATTGAGCTATTGTGTGACTTCTAGGATTTATTTCCTAGAGGCTATCATGAATTGAAAGGGGTACATGAATCTTTGGGAGAGATGAGAATCAAGCTAAAGGAAGGTGCATGCCCAGTTAGGAAGAGGCCTTACAGGATGAATCCTAACCTGTGCGTCAAGGTGAAAGAAGAAATTGATAAAATGCTGAATTATGGAATCATTGAGCCCATCGAGGAGTCAGAATGGGTGAGCCCTATGGTGATTAGTATCAAGAAGGATGGAAGAATCAAAATTTTTGTGGATTATAGGGAGTTAAATGTTGCATGTGTAATTGATCCCTTTCCCACACCATTTACTGAAGAAATCTTGGAAGGTGTTGCAGGGCGCGAGATCTACTCCTTCACTGATGGATTCTCTAGATATCATCAGGTGAGGATAGCTAAAGAGGATCAAGAGAAGACAAATTTCACCACTGAGTGGGGAAGTTTTTCATACATGGTTATGCCCTTTGGATTAAAGAATGTGCCTATAGTATTTTCACACATTGTTGTGCAAAGCATTCTAGGATTTTATTCATAAGTTCTTACAGGTATATCTAGATGATTGGATAGTCTATGGGCTTGTGAAGGATCATTGTGATAACTTAAGGCTCATGTTTGAGAGATGTCAACAGTTGAGCATCTCTTTAAACATCAAGAAGTGCATGTTTACCACACCCTTTGGAATTTTTCTAGGACATATCATCTGTAAGGAAGGCTTGTTAGTGGATCCTGCTAAGGTTGTTGTTATTTTGGGCTTAGAGGAACCTACTAGCCAAAGTGAGGTGTGCAGATTCTTGGGGCACACAGGGTATTACATAAAGTTTATCAAAGGATATGCCAAGATCACCACGCCCTTAGAGGAACTATTGAAAGGAAAAGGAAAGTTCTATTGGGGTGAGGCACAATAGTGCACATTTGAGACACTAAAGGAAAGGCTTACTACAACGCCTATTTTGCACTTTCCTTCATGGACCAAGCCTTTTCATGTTCATGTAGATGCCTCTGGCATGGCCATTGGCATGGTATTAGCCCATCCTGGAGAAGGGATTGTCGATCATCCTATATTCTTTGTGAGTAGGAAGTTAACTCCACCAAAACATAATTACACAACTACAAAGCACGAGGCCTTTTCTATGATATACATGCTCCATAAGTTTCGACAGTATTTGTTGACTAACCCATTTATATTTTATACATACCACATGACATTAAAGTACTTGGTGAACAAATCCCATTTTACAGGGGTGCATATGTCGTTGGGTTCTGTTATTTCAGGAGTTTAACTTTACTGTGGTGGTTAAGCCAGGAAAGAGTAATTTTGGTCGAGACCATTTATCTAGGATTCAATCAGGAGAGGATGCATAGAGCATTGAGGATACAATTCTAGATGCACAATTATTTAGGTTAAACCATGTGCCCTTGGACTTAGAGGATATTTTTGTCTTTTTACACATAGGTGTGGCACCTGAGGGAATGAAGGCTTTAGAGAAGAAACAACTTTCCATTCACACTGTGCCTTACATGTTGATCAGTGGAGACTTATACAAACTAGGTCAGGATGAATTTTTACGCCAGTGTGTACTTGAGCATGAGCATGAATAAATTATGGAGGAGGCTCATGGAGGTATTATAGGTGGACACTATGCAGGGAGATGCCACTGTACATGTAAGATTCTATTAGTTGGTCTATGGTGGGAAATGTTATACAAGGATTACAAAGAATATTGTAAGGCATGTGACCATTTTTAGTGCCTTGGAAATCTTGGGCATAGAGATGAAATTCCTTTGAGGCCTATTGCTAGTGAAAAACCTTTTGAAAAGTGGGAAATTGACTTTGTGGGTCCTATTTCCCCACCCACGTGTAGGACTGGATCACGCTATATTATAACTTGTACAAATTATCTTACAAGGTGGGAAGAAGTGACACCTACAAAGGATTACACATCAGCTACGAAAGCAAGGTTTATGTGGGAAAATATTATCAGCAGGTATGGATGCCCTTTAAGTTTAACAAGTGATAGGGGTACTCATTTTCTTAATGAGACCATCAAGATACTATTGGATGAATTTATGGTTGCACACCATAAAACAACACCCTATCATCCTCAGGAAAATGGAACTGTTGAGGCCTTCAACAAGATATTGAGCCATACCTTGACTAATATTTGTGATGTTGGAAGGAAAGACTGGGATGATAAAGTTTCTGCTGTACTTTGGGCATACAGGACAACCTACAAGAGGTTGAATAAAGAAACACCCTTTCAGTTGGTGTTTGGCAGAGGTTGTTCTACCAGTGGAATTCATGTTACCTTCTCTATGTATTGTGTGCACAGGAGGTTTGGATGATGAGAAAGCACTTGAAGAACGTATTGACAAAAATAGTG
Organism: Taxus chinensis; assembly: GCA_019776745.2. Classification (NCBI taxonomy): domain Eukaryota; kingdom Viridiplantae; phylum Streptophyta; class Pinopsida; order Cupressales; family Taxaceae; genus Taxus; species Taxus chinensis. Next base: position 82,430 of record JAHRHJ020000107.1, read on the forward strand.
CAACTGGATGAAAGGCTTATCATAACAAGATGGAATCAGAAGCAAAAAAAGGCCAGGAAAAAGGCATGCCATGATAGGAACATCAAGGATAATAAGCTTGAGGTTGGGAAAATGGTACTTTTGTATGATTCAAAGTTTTTGTGCCACCCTGTAAAGCTTAAGGTGCATTGGTTGGGACCATATGTTATAACTTATATACTTGATTTAGCACTTTCCAGTTAGAGGCATTGGATGGAACACGGTTTCCCAGTTATTTCAACGGGAGTAGGATGAAGCCCTACTATAAATAAGTCTTCTTGGTGTTTATAATAAGGTAATATTTCCACTTAGATTATATTTCCTTAATGCATTCCCTTTATATGTGTTTCCTTCATTGTTTTATGATTTTGTCAATTTAGTTCAGTGTTTTGTGTAATAAGTGCACTTGCACGCCAGAAGCTAATTACTATCCAAGTGTTTTCATGCGCAAAGGACCAAAAATACCCTTAGTGTGGGGTGGAGTATATACATGGTTCATTTCCAATTTTGAATATTATCTGAAGATGGGTATGCATAGGAGAGAAAGATTATTATGCAAGTGCTTCAAAGGAAAGGTGCAGATAGAGAAATTTTCTCATGATTGAAGACCACGTATGGATAAATGGATGCACAATGTAATGTGAGGTAGGCTGCAGTAGTGGAAACTACTTAGTGAAAGGTGTAGTGGAAGTACTTTGCCACATGAGGGCATGTGAAAGGAGGTCTGTGGCCATAAAGTAGAAGGCACACCAGAAGGTTATGACTATGGTGTGGAAACAAGCAACTCGAAGAATTGAAGAAATGATGAATCAATGTTGAGTATGGTGGTAGGTGGAGAGAAATAAATGTGGATTTTTTTTGAAAATCTATATAAGGTGGTGTTGTGAAATCATTTTACCTTTGCATACAAATAGCATTCAAGTGAGTTGTTCAAGTGAGCTAGCGAATGAGCTGTGAAGTGTGGAGAGCTACAAACCAGTTGAATTTGTCATATTTACACACCAGGGTGATTAATGCTCCATTTGGAGAATGTTTGAGCAATAGCAGAGGCATGTGAGGAGAAAATTGATGTTAGGGTTTGGGTTTTGAGCTAGGGCATGGGGGTTTGAGCTAGGGCATGCAGAGTTGGACTTGCAGAGCTCAAAGAAGGTAAAAGATCACACCTTTATAGTTATTATGGCACCAAAAAGAGAACCTGGAGTGGGCACAAGGGGAAGAAGCAAAAGGAAGTTGAAATTGAAGTGGAAGATGCTCCTGAAAGCCAGGTTTTTCTCAGAAATGCAATACCTGAAGAAGGGGTACACATGGGTCGTGATTGGGACTCACACATTTGTTGGTGTAAGGTGAGTGATTACAACCATAGAAAAAGGATAACAAGGATGAACTAGATAAGTTATTGGTTGTGAAGAAGACATAAAAGAAAATGGATGACATGGCCATGTATGATGATGCGGGAAAAATATTTGACAAAGGTAGGAGTTTTACATTTGTATGAACTCCCTTATTTTGGAAAACTAGAAAAATTATACCAGTGGCTAATGAGCAGAGTCCATGAGGACTTCTTCTATTTTCCAGGTGCCAGATGAGGATCACCGCGCCCTTGATTGGGAGTTTGATAGGACTTAGGAGTTTGGGCACTGAAGTGAGCAACAACCTCATAGATAAAGAGATGAATAATGGAAACCAAGAATGTGATGGGTTACTTAAAGGGAGGGCACAAAATGGATATTGACAAATTAGCAAAAGTACCCAGTGGTTCCAAGAAGCAGTGCACCTCCTCACAAAGTTAAATAACCAGGAGCGATGGTCGTAGGTAAATACCTTATGGCTGCACATAGCAAAGAAAATGACTGAAGGGGTAACTTACAACTTGGTGGTTTCATTCTGAAACTATCATTGAGGAAGCGCATAAAGGTGAGAAGATAAGTTTTGACACGATCCTTTTATATCTTGTTTCTATAGAAATTGGAGTGCCTGATCGGCCTAAGGACAAAATATGGCATTATCCCTAGAGAAAGAAATCTCTTGCAGAGAGATTTGAGAAGTATACATGTGATGGGACCATGAGTGGACCCTTTAAAAAAGGGAAGAGATGTGGTATGAGTGACTTGCACTGCATTTGAGGAGGAATGGAGAATACCCAAGGAGTTACCTTCGGTATTGGGTAAGCAAGTACAGTTTTAGTGTATCAACACTTTTATATTGTGCTTTGGGATGAAGGATGGGAAAGTGGAGCCCTTGGTGTAAGATCCCATATGCCTTCACCGCATGTTATTTCAAGGCATATCTGTACATAGGTTTTTAGATGCATGCTGAGTTTTTTAATGTAGATAAGGTAGACTGTGACTACCACACATTGAGGAAGACTTACGTGTATCCAAGTAAGTCTGCATATATTGAGAGGTTAATTTCAGATGATATTAATATGAAGGAAATGAGTTTGGAAATTGGTGAGATTGGAGCAGCCCTTGTGTATATCCAACTCAAGCCCAAGTTAGAGAATGACAATTATGTGGAGAATGAGTTCAAATTTCCTATCCCACCCAAGGGGAAGCATACAGTTTGAACTTTGGCAGATGAGGAACCAACCTCACCCCTTTGTGGAAGAAGGAGAGGAAGAAGAATTACAGGAAGATAGTGGTGGTATGGAGGAAAGGGGTAGGAAACAACCCACTATTGAAAAGAAGAGTGTGCATGAGGTAACCCCTCCACTACAGTAAAGAAGATGAAGTATTGGAGATAGGTGCGCTGGAGGTAGACCTAGACCAGACTTCAGAAGAACCTTAATATAAGAGGGTACTAAGGAGGACAAGGACTCAGGGCATGTGACCTACAAAACCCCCTAGAAGGTCACCAAGGACTTCTCCTAAGAAGGAAGAACTTGAGAAGAAGAAGAGGCACATGTATATTCCTTAGAAGGAGGAAGAGGAGGAAAAATATGAAGACAATGCACCCAACACTCTACTTATGACTGATGATACTGAAGAGCCTCAACAAGAGGAGATGAAGAAAGGAGATGAAGAAAGGATATGAAGGGAAAAACATACTCAATGGGAAAGATGGCTTGGAGATAGGTGAAGATAAGGGTAAGCCATCAGGAGTTCCCCATACTACACAGTTAGGTGAGGACCCAGTATTGGATGCAGGTGCCTGGATTCCAAAGGGGAGACGATCAGGGAAGGAAAATAAAGAGGAAGATTATGTGACTCCTATAGTTGGATATGTATATGACACAAGTAAAATCACATGCATGCGGTTCCAAAGTACTTTGGAGCCTAAGGACTTATATGGATGTGAACTCATGGATGCAGACATGGTGAATGCACACACACACAGGAAACTATCTTGGACTATATAGACTCATATGGATGAGCCTGATTTTGATGTGTGTGAGGAATCTTGTGTTTCATGCAAGAATGAAGAAAGCAGCCCCATTCCAGGCATGTGAATGTCAAGCCCCCTGTCATGTCTGATGAATAGGTAAGCAATGCCTTAATGAAGATATCTGTTGAGGTTTGCACACCAGGAATATTGACAAAGTGACAACTATTAGAGCACTGATGGAAGATAAAAAGGAAAGCTAAACAGAGATTAAGTGCCTTAACAAAGAGAAGGTGTAAGTTGAAGCCAAAATGAGGCATTAAAGAGTATGGTGGAGGAGGTTGCAGATGAAAGATTATAGAAAAGAGGCCACATTTTGAGAAGAACTTGCCACAAAATTTAAGTCTGTGATGCATTATGTGCATGCACACTTAGTTCAATATGGTAATGGAAGAAGGGCCCATGTGTATGCCAACACCTAAGGATGTTGTAGAAAGAGGAAGAGGCCAAGGCCAAATTGCAAGGAAAATTACAGGTTATGAGTACATTTTGCAAATTTTGAAGGATGAGCTTAAGAAAGTAGACCTGACATTGACTATGTACATGACACCAGATGTGATAATAAAGACAAAGACTATGGTAGAAGAAGGTGAATTCCTTTAGAAAAAAAGAATGAGACACTCGGACACATAGAGAGAATTACATTGGTAGAAAAAAGCAATGATGCTTGAAGCTTCCTGATCCCACACAAGGAGAGAATAAAATAAATTGGGAAGCTCATTGCAGGGAGGATGGATATAATGGAGGGAATGGTCTCAAGTATGGCTAATATTCTCAAGGTCATGCAGAATGAAGGAGAAAAGATGACTCTTGATGAGTTGGAAGCCATAGTTGTAGACATTACAGATAAAAAAAATAAAGTGCTTGAGTGATTGGAATGATTTAGAGGAAGAGATCAAGAATGAATATCCAAAGTTAATCCTACCTGTAGAAGAGAAAGGCGTCAAGTAGCCTCTATATTATTTTTGTGTAAGAAATTTATTTATTCTTTCATTATTTATTCATTATTCTTGGAGAGATAAGTTGTGATTACCCATTGCTGGGGATGGAAATGAAATTAGTGTGGGGTAATGTTGAGCTGATGAAATACAACTTAAGTATGAAAGTGCAAAAGGATTGGGCGTGCAGACACATGATGTGCAAAAGTGCATGAAAGTATAGCAAAGTAGGGCACGCCCAGAAAAATTTGAAATCAGGACTTAGCCATTTTGCAGATTGGGGCTAATTTTGGACATGGAGTGAAGCACATTTTCTAGGAAGACTTGAATATCACACAAAGGCTATTTTGGGATTAGTAGAAGATCAAGCGCCATGCATAGTTTTGGAGCTAATAATAGGATTATACTACAGTTGTATTATTAGATAATCTATTATTAGCGAGCTTGCATGCTTTTGTATTCTCATGTAAGGGCACATGGCTATTATTAGCATGTAGCCTATTTTTGAAGGTGCATGGGTGGTGAAGGGAAAGTCCCCACCCCTATAAATATGTATTGATTTGCATGGTTTAGGTAATTTCGATGTTATTGTAGTGTTATGCTGCGAGTTTATTAGTGTGCATGACTATGGAGACTTTATATGTATGTAAGAAGCTTCTATGTTTTGCAGTATTTAATATAATGGATCTTATTGGCTGGATATTGGTGTTGGATGTAACTGAACATGGATCTTGCATGGTAAATCTGATTATAGTAATTTTTAAGTTATTCCTTCATATGGTTAAGATCTAGATCTGGTTTATGCACTGTGGTTTAATTGATTATCTGTTATGGATCTGAAATATACAAAAATCAGGACACACAAATGTAGGAGATTTTGCAATAGCATCCTTGATTTTTTCAAATGCTCCCTTGTCTTCCTTTGAACATTTGAAGGATTCTTTTCCCTTCATCCTGTCAGCAATTTCTCTAGTTAGCTCACAAAAATATAGCAAGAACCTTTTGAAAAAATTCACCTTCAAAATAATGAGTGTACTCCATGCTTACTCGTAGGAAAGGAAATATTCTAGATATCTTGAACGCGTTCAGGATCGATCTTTCTTCCTTCTTTAGAAAAATATGATCTAGTAGTTTCCCTTCCATAAATCTGAACACAAACTTCTTTGGATTCAGGGATATATTTCTATGAATCCTACATCTTTGTAATATTGTCTCTAATATCTTAGATGATCTTCTTGCTTTCTTTGAGGAAACCGTCAAGTCATCTAGGTATATTACAATGATCTTTTTTTTATAATCTACGAATGCCATGTCCATATCCCTTTAAAATGTTACGTTGGCATTGAATAAACCAAAATGAATTCTTCTATACGTGAACTTACCCAAAGGGGTGGTGGGTGAATGTAGTTTTTATGTTGATCTTCCCTGGCTACTTCAATCTGATTATAGCAAGAGAAACCATATATGATGGATAGAATTTCCGACCCATTTAATTCCTATAGAATATGGTCCATGACTGATAGTGGATAGTTATCCTTCAAGGAATCTTGATTAAGATTGCGGATATCCACACAAATCCTAATTTCTCCATTTTTCTTACGAATCGGGACAATATTATTTATTATCTAAGTTCAATGTTGAATAGGAAAACACTATTCGTGTGTCTAATATCTTTTGAAACTTGTGGAGTATTGTCCCTGTTATCTTAGGGTTATATTATCTTTTCTTCTTCCTAAATGGATCTACACAAATTTTCAAAGGTATGGAATGCTCCATTTTCCTAGGTTAAAAAGACTTTAACTCTTCATATGAGTAATCTAAGACATCAAAATATTTGGTAAGGAGGCTTACAAATTTCTTGCGCCTAATGATGGAAATCAACTAGAAAATAAAATATCTTGCTTGGTAGCTGAACCTTCAAGGAATATTAAATGTATCATCCTACCCAAGTTTTGTGAAATAACCTTAAGGGATGGAGTTGAGAATTGGATGAGTGAAATAGAAAATATTTCGAAATAAGAGACTTTTTTGGAAGAAACCAAAGCAATTTTGGTAGCTTTCCAACTCTCTAATAAGCATATTCATGGTGGGAAAAGTACAATATGTAGTTAGGAGTTTATACTACTAGTATCACATGTGAATAGTTTAAAATTTATTTCTATCAATGATGGTTACCTTATATGTACTTTGACCAAAAAATTTCTAATTTTTAGAACCTAACACAAGGTAAACTAAGTGTGGTTGAATATAGAGAAAATTTCACCAAGTTAGTGAAATATGTACCATAATATCATAAAGATGAACACATAAAATAAATAAGTTTATTTTGAGGATGAACCCAAATATAGGAGGGGAAGTAGATGTACATGGTCCATTTTACTATGAACGTTGTATTAAAAAAATACATTAGGCAAAAGTAGAAGCTACAAGAAATTTATGCTCATAGAGAAGAAAACATAAGAATAACGTCAACTCACCTACATCATTAGCTCCTAGAAAAACATGGTGGAAAAAGGAAGGGAACAAACTGAAAACTGCTATAAATAATACAAAACTTAAACCCTCTAAATACAAGGATAAATGGGTAGAACAATTCTGTAACAAATGATAATATATTTGAAAAGAAATGACCTTTTTCTATGTTTTTCAAATGTGTTGGGTGACCACTATGACAATAATTTTCCCCAAAAGAATCAGGGGAACAATCAAGAGCAGAGGATTCATGTTGTCATGGCTAACTTCCATGATAAGAATTAAACTATTCCTATATAAGTGCCAAGTAAGTTGTATGGACTTCTTGTTACTATTTTATTTGATACCGATATAAAAGAATGCTTTTTTTCTAGTAAGTTATCTAGAAAATTATCTAAGAAAATTAGATATATAAAAAATACATGGAATGTACAATATGGGAATGATGCAATGCATACGATAGACCAATGTCTATGTAGAAACCAAAATTTGGTATTGATACCCTTGATTTCCCATGTGCACATCTTTAACCATGGTCCTATCTAGACCCATTTTAATTTAATTCATGTATTTTTATTTGAATTCCCATCTATTAGCCTAACAATTTTAATCTGTAATTTATCTTCATTAATTACTTTAATTAATATGCATTAGCTAATTACCTTTAATTAGCTTTCTTTTTAGGATGCTATTATCCCCCACCACCTAAATCCATATCCCTACACTTTTTCTAGCTTTTATCTAAACCATATTTATCTCCTACCTATTCATGACACTTCCCTAGAAAACCCTACTCACCTACATGCTTTAAAACACTTACCCACAATCCCTAAAATCCCCATAAATTGAATAAATTAATCATTCAACACTCAAAGGAATGGTTACCCACAATCAGTGGCGACCCAATCGGGTCGCCGTCAACCCTATAAGAGTGATTTCACCCCCTTCAAAAATGAGAAACAACCCATATTTCTTGTGTTGTTCGAACTTATCTTTGAATATGAGCATCCTTGCAACTATTGTCAACACTCTTGGAGTCCATTGAATTTTGTCTTTCATCACTTATGGAGACTTTGAGAGGTTTATTTTTGATTTTGTTTTATTTAATTCTATCATATGCTATCATTGTTATTATCTGTTAAAATTTAACATCTTATAGATTCAGGTACTGTCAGAATTCCATCCTCCGCTAGTTCTTCTAGTCATTCTACTTATAGGTTTCTCATTCAGAGCATCCACCTTCAGCTTTGTTTTTATATTTTCCCCGGGTTGTCATCACTCCACTTAGGTCACCACCAACCCCTCTGGTTCATCATACTTATTGTTTCTAGATCCCACTTAGTGTCTACTTCTATTTTGTTACTATTTCTAGTTCTCAAATCTGCTATCTTGATTCTTTGTCACCCCAAATTGTTCTATCTACACCCCATTCCCCATCGACACGGGTCCTATTTTTCATCCAATCTATCCTAATTCATGTTTTCTGCCATCCTATCTACTTTTTGATATCATATATCCTTCTGCATGTTATTTCCAATGTTCTCAAGCTTCTGTGATCATCTCATTTACATTCAGATCCTTTCAGCTATGCATTTCCAGCTTGTCTAGATTTATCTGCTCAAGTCACCATTAACCTACCTTCTACATCTTGGGTTGTTGTTGACCCAATCAATTATTATTTTATTTTATATTAATCTAGATCAGATTTGTATGTGTCTTACATTTCTACATTTTCAGTTTTTGTGTGCCTCAGATTCCGCATATTAATCTTGTTCATTATTATTACTTTTATCAAACACAGGGGTTGACATCTACTAAGGAAGTCAATGCTTCTTAGAACTGGCTTTTTTGGGAAACCACCTCATCTACTATCTAATCCATTTTGTTTCTAGTTTATCCTTATTATGCAGGTTCATCAGTTTACTTAAACGTCAATCAACTTTACACCCATCCATTTGCATCCATCATACATCATGGTACCTTAAACCATTGCATTTTGGAGTTGTTTGGTTTTCTTTAGTATCTACTTCAATAATCTAAAAAGGAAAGAGAAAACTTTGATCAAAATTTTGGCACGCCTTGTGGGACCAACCCTTTTAGGTGATTCTCTTGCATTTTCTTTCATTTCCTATTTTTCACTAACATTGCGATAGAATTTTTTCACTTTTTCTTGTTCGTGTTGAGATTCTAAATTTTCTTGGATCATTCTTCACTTGATTTAAAGATCAGATCAAAAAAAGGAAAATTATTCTGCATGTATTCTTCTTTTTATCTTATTTTCTCCTTTTTGCATCACTAATCAAAAACGAGTGTTTTATTTTTTCCACTTTTAATTATTTCAAAGGATCTTAAATTTTCAATCAACTTAAGAGGTCTTAATACTCCAAATTTTATGGGAGATCAAAAGTGATGGAGAAAGCAAATGGAGGTACTGTCAGCACGGTTTCTGCATTTCTGGCTATAGAATGTCTGTGTACTAAGCTTAAAATTACTGAGGAGAGGCTGATCTTTGGCCAAAATAGGATGGTTGTAAGCACGAGTATGAGCGAAGGAGAAAGCAATGCAGGTATTGTTAGTGTAGTTTCTACAGTTCTGGCTACAGAATTTCTACACTCTAAACCTAAGAATGATGAGGAGAGATAGATCTCTGGCCAAAATCAGATGGTTGTAAATCTGTAAAATGAAAAAGTGGAAATGTTGGGATCCACACCTATGGCCTGGAATAAGATGCTTCAAAGCCCTAACATCAAAGTGGGTCCAAAATATTCTGGTCAGTTCACGTGGGAAAAGGACAACAAGGGAGCCACCTACCTAAGGATCCCAAGTGGATGTGTTGATAGAGCTTTAAGCAAAGCGAATCTCTTCCTTGTTGGTAAGGTTTCTTGGCTCTAGACCTCATATTGATTTCATTTAGAAAATGGGCTTTCCTTTGAGAAAGTGGAAACCTAAGGGAGCCTTGAGTATTACCATCATGCACCAAAAAGGCTTTTTTCTGGCAAAATTTAATCAACCAAGAGGATTTGGAATCGGTGCTTCTCTGGGGAGGACCTTGGTGGCTAGGTAATATGGGCCTTTTTAAAAAAAAAAAAATGGTATCTTGGATTTGACCCTAATACTAAAAATATAAACACCATCCCAATCTGGTGTAGGCTACCTGAAATACCATTACATTTTTGGGATGATGAAATATGCTAAATATTTCTAAATCCTTAGGTGCTCCTATTGGTTCTGGATGGGCCCACAAGAAACAGATCCAGACTTGCATTGTTTTTGCTTGTTTCTACATTTTTTCTGAAATGGAACAGGAGTTACCAGAGCACATCATCTTGAAATCTAGATATGGGATATGGACCCAAAAAATTGAGTTTGAAAATTTTCATTTGAGATGTAAACATTGTCATTGCATAGGACACTCTAACAAAGTTGTTCCAAGAAGAAGGAAGATCTCTAAAATGGAAGCTGAACAACCTGTGGAGGGCTTAGTTCTGAGTAAGGAATGTAGGGTTTCTAACACAGATAGCTGGAATGAATAAAAAGCCCCTAGTCAGAAGGAGTTGGATTTCAATAGAAAGGGGAAAAAAGGGGTTGTAGAACTCAAATAAGGAAACATCTGGTCTGGCGTCCCAAAATCTCAGCATCAGCTTTGCCTGAAAGCACCTATCAAAGAGGAATTGGAAAATCCTGTAAAGGTATCTATACGATGGGAAAGTGACATGCGAGGATGATAATTGACAAGTGACCTTCCCCGTACCTGACCTCCCGAGGTCGTGCCGAGACAGCCGGTGGTTTGAAATGCGGGTGACTTAGATGAAGTCACAGCCGGGATTATGGTCAGTTTTCTATGATAGAAAAGCTACAAGCAAGGATGAGAATCGGCAAGCAACTTTCTTATGGCTAACCATGGGAGGATCAGTGACTAAGATCTGGTAGTTTGATCTCCTGGTAGCTAAACTGAAAAAAGGGGAGATTTAGAGGCTATGAGCGGGTAGCATAAATTCCCTAGTGATTTACCCTCCTAACTAGAATTTAAGCGTTTAATCTAGTTATGGAATCTCCAAATTAACTTAAAACCGAAAATAACAATTTATACTACTATTGAAAGGGAAACTAATCTAAACAAAATATATGATATTGAAACATTATAATTACAAGCAACAATTAAACTACTTTTATATACTAAAACTAAACAAGTGAGATAACCCGGTGTGGTTATTCACCTGTGCAGATGTGTGTGACAGCTAATTAACTTAATTGAAAAACCTTCAATCCTACCTTCAGAAGTGAAAAATCAAGACAGCTATCATTAACTTCAATATTGAAAACGAGATTTAACTGAAATAAAATGATTCACTACTCTATTTGATAATAACTTTGACGATTTAAACCTGGAGTTTACTGAGCAGAGGCAAATCCAGTTGTGTTGTAGCTTGTCCCCTCAGAGTGATCTCTTCGTTCTTGCATGTTCACGTGAATCCTAGAAAGAGTAGGAGTATGGCAACATCAGCAAGAGAAGGCACTGGGATGAGTAATTACTTTGAAGTAAAAATGGCACAAAGCACAAGTAGGAGAGGGATGGCGCAAGTGAACTGGCTTGGCCTATGTGCGATTCCTAGCAGGGGTTGTTGCAGCAAGCAATGATAAAACAAAATGATAAACAGCAGGTAAAAACAATGAATAATAGCAGCTTCAGAGAAATACAACGAAGTACAAGTAGGAGAGGGATGGCACAAGAGAACAGAGCTTGGCCTATACGATTCCTAGCAGGATCGTTGTCGGTGTACAGTGAGGCATAACTAAATACTCAGAATTCTAATCCATGCTAAAAATAAAATGATTCATAAAATAAATCTAGGACTGAGTATTGAAGACTAAAGCTCAAGAATGAAGACTCCAGACCAAAGAACTAAGACCATTTACTTGTAAACAAAGCTACATATTTAAAGCATTTGCAAGACTTGAAGGCAAGTTCAAATTGAACTCTCCCACCATTAAACAAAGATAAATCACTATTCAGGTGGCTAAAACATAAATACAAAGCTTTAGTGGTTGAGAAATGTGGGTAAAAATTGAATTTTCACGCTTGACGCGATCGTTGGAGCATTCTGGAAAGCCAGGACCGCCGCCCTGCGCATGGGTGACGGTTACAGGACCGCCTGTGCCCTGGCTAGGGATGGTTACAGGACCTTGCACCGCCCTGGCCTTGGGTGACGGTTATTTGCAAAAGTACACTTGCCCTGGCATAGGCTGGGGGTCCTGGGTAAAGTAAAGGAACAGGGGAAATTAAAGAAAACAAGGCCTCATGACGGAGTTATTCATGAGGCAGACGGAAACACGAGTTAAAAAGTCAAAAAGCGTTTGTAAAAAGAAAGCCAAGGACAAAAATGAGGGTTGGGGAGAGGTTTTTACAAGACTTATAGGACTTTAGAAGAACCCGTAATGGAACCAAATGTAACTCCCCCTACGTTTCATATTGCAAACGAATCAAAACCAAGAACACCATTTTAGAAATGAAATGGCAAAGATAAGTTCCATCATGAATTCGTCCCAAAATGGGGAAGAATTTCATACAATCCGACACCACCTTGGGTCGACATAAACTGGATTCCTTCACCCAATTTCATAAGATCCCTAAATTTGCCTTTAAATGAATCCCGATCAGGCCCATTACAGAAAGACGATTAGGATAAATGCTTGTCAGGAGTAAAATTTTTATGAGTTGGAAGTATCCTGAAATGGGGAGTTAGAAAGGCTATACTGTACATACTGCCCAGAAAAGTTGCCGTCATAACTCAAATTGAAATGATAATATTCTCCCTAAAATCTCAGTGATGATAAAGAAAAATAAAATTCCATGTTGCAAAAAATCATTGGCACAAAAGAAGAATGAAATGAGGACGAACCATTTCATTTTTTTGCGAGGAATTTGATAAACTTTCGACCTCTGTTTCGAGCTCAACTATATGGAAAGAACAGAGAACAGACCAAACCACTGAATGTCAATGAAAAATTTTGACTTTCATTTTCCCCGCCAAGGAGTGTCTGTTTTAGGTGGTTTTAGAGCTTAATCTTTTGCTCGGATATCTATTTGATTGTATCCTGAGAATCCATCCAAGAGAGACAAGAGCTCAAACCCAGCTGTGCATAACAATGACAAATTCGATAGATTGGCAGTGGGTGGAAATGCGTGTGGCGCCTTAGGACATGCTTTGTTAATGTCCCGGAAATCTACATGCAGATCTACCCCCCCGCGTGCCATTCTTCTTGAGATGTGCGGTGCTGAGCTTCCCTGGCCCTTCACGAATGGTGTGGGGGGGGGGGGCTTAACATCACTACCCATGGGGGAGTACAACTGGCTTGATGAATCCTACCTGAAGGAGTTTTATTACCTCTCTTTTACCCATAAGGGCTACCTTGGGCTTCAATAGGTCTTGATTTTGGCTTACTTGTTCTTCGCATCTGATCTAGTGACCAGGGTTGTTGCACCGCAATGTGGGGTGAGACTCCTGTCATCTCTTTGTATTAAATGAAATGCCTTCTGATGTTCTTTGACAGTACCTGAGTATGTTATTTCTACTTCTTCTGGGGTAATGAAAGACCTAGTTTCAATATCCCTGGTTCATTGTTCTGTCCCAATGTTTGACATCGATGTTCTTTTCTTTCCTCTCGATTACAGAGTAAGAGCTTTTCCCCTCTTCGAACTCAAGGTGGTGCTAGAGGTAGATCTATATCATCATCCCCATTTTCTATTGTGCATATGCTGAGATTCCCTTTGCGAGGGAAGATCGTTAACGGGGATGTTCTGAAGTAGGAAGATGATGCGGGATCAGGATAAATCAGCAAGTGTGTGACAGGAGCGATGTAAATGCCGCATAGGCATTTAGAAGTAACCAAATAGCCGCAATCAAGTTCCAACATGTCTAGGATGGTAGATTCATTCTTCACTGAAAGAGGATTTTCGATTGTTTTTATCATTGTTCATACGAAGTATACTGTGAAGTGAGTATCTCTAGCTCATTGCTTGGAGGAAGCCATGCAGAAGTTGCTATTGAATCTGGCGAGAAGATTTTTCTCTTGTGGATTGCTTCACTGGATCGGAAATTAAACCTTTGCTTAAATCAACCACAAAACGTCTTTTGTAAGCTATAATGTTTTGGCTTTAAGTTCATATACTTCAGAAACTTGGTTGTTACAATGATGATTCTCCCAGACTCTGATGTTATCATACCAATCCTTCTGGCAAGGTGAGGCCAAGAAGGAGTGCTGCGTACTCAGTGCCGTTGTTTGTGCATTCAAAGTTTAACTTGAAGAGAATGGGAGGACCTTTTCCTCAGGGCGAGGTAGATTATACCTCCCCCGTTCCATAGCTGCATTAGCTTCCATCGGAATGGAAGAGTCCAATATTCTAGGCCGGGAGCAAGATGTGGTGTATCTACTGTAATTTGCACATCTAAACTTCGACCATGCAAGATCTTCTGCGGAAGAGATCCAACCCACTAAGAATATCCTATATACCTACTGAATCAAAGGGTACGAACATTGGTAAAATCTTGTTCTATTAATTCAATGATTTTTGCAGTATCCCTAATGATCCAGTTTCTTTAGCTTTTATACCTCAGGAATTGGGTTGTTTTGTTACAGCTGATGGTTGTCAGATCCGTCGTAGGTACTAAACAACTTTTCTTTTGACTTTGAGTCAGTGGGTGTATTAGTTGGTTTGTCATAAGTTTTGAATTCTAAGTGTACACGGCTGGTCTCTTCTTTAAAATTATCTGTGTACGGCAAACGGCTTTGATCAACCTTTGGCTACAAATACTGTCCCAGCTGCAGGAATCTTACTTCTTGAAATAGCGTGGAAGTGATTTGCCTTTATCGATGTATCCACGGCCGCCGAGGATCATATTATAGTTAGCTTTTTCTCGATCTATAATATAAAACTCAGTCAGATGTTTAGGGCCCCAAAGTGACCGGTAGTATTTATAGTTCCTATCGATGTGGCTTTAAGGCTATCGTAGCCTCTCAAGTAATTTCGAGTAGTGGAAACAATTTGTTCACCATATCCCATTTTTGGAGAAAAGAGAACGGGCTATGTTAACTGCACGCTCCATCCGTCAACCATGCCGCCCTTTACACATATTATATAAACCTGTACTTGCAAGTGTAGGGCTGATCGCCTCGACGTGTGAATCTCGGCTCCGTAGGCATTTTATTACTTATTTTCGAATATGAATTTTCGACATCCCTATCCGCCTGTCCCCGAGAATAAACATCAAAGTCTATATGATTACTTGTGCTTGGTGGTGGAGTGATAACCTTAATTAAATGCCCCAACCTAATGCCTCTAACGCGCAGCCCTGTGAGCAGGGGATTCTTTAGTAAATCAAGGAATGAAATGTGTGAGAAGTTTTTTATTAGATCATAATTAATCGTAAGCACCCATAGGTTTGCTACGGTTTTTTTGCTGGTGTTATCATGCTTTCCGGCAATGCTTGGCTTGTTGAGAGAATACTTTCGTGTCCTCGTAATTGCTTCAACGGGTAATTCGGAAGTCTAACTCCAACTAATTCCAACTACTTAGGTCCGGGCTGACTCCTAAGTTGTGTTCGACAACTGATTTAGCGAAGTGAGGCCTCGTGATCGTTGTTTCCTGTTATTGCGCATTGTGTTTTTCCCGTTTGTTTTTAACCCATCGTTATCATGATTGGGAGTGTATCAGAAAGTCTGAAGAGGGGTCATTCTGAGGGGAACTGCCCCGCGAATGTCTTGCCGTTGGTGACGGAGGATGCTAAGAACCTATCCATGAAAAAATTGTTTTTGTTCATGGTGGCAGCGTTTGCAAGAATTTGTTGTAGTCACGACCCTTCTAGTGGCGATACCCCGAATTTTATGGAAACCACACTAAAATTGGGGATTATAATTTCCCATTTTTGTGTTTGGGTGTATGGTGGCCTAAAATTCCCGATCAACACTGTTGCCTATTAGGACCAAAGTTTTGGATTGTGTTTTTGGTTTTGACTTGTTTTTTGGTAACCAAATGATTTGGCTTTGGCCCTTGCATGGAATTTCAACCGTTGTGTTGTTGTGGAATTATTAAAAATCCACCGTAATGGACCGTCGGGTAAAATTGTTGTTTCTTTGGTTTTTTGTTTGTTATGGTATTAACGACATTTACCCTCTTTGGGGGGCTGGTTTTAGTTACCCATCTGTTGTTAACCATTCCTGTTAGATCAGAGGGTAACGCCCCCATTTTTGTTCCTTCTTTTTGGGTCCTTATTGACCTTTTGTGGTAGTTGTAGTATTTTGAGTGGAGTGATTAACCTCCCATTTGCTCCCATACATCTTACGGCCCGATGTATTCCCTACTCTCTGCCTGGTCTATTCTCGTAGAGTGCTCTCAATACTTCATCATAAGTCCGATGGGACTTCTGGACTCTTCCTTCCTTTCTTGCTAAGAGAATGAATAATAAATCGCATAGCTCCATCTGAGCGCCTCTTTGAGCGCTTGTCCGAGGAATAAAGACTATGCGCCACATTTGGATGAAAGGGTGACAGACTCGTTATGTTTCTTTTTTGCTTGATGTGCAGAACTCCTCCCTATTCCTCTGTCCTTAATAATATTTTGTTCTGTCGAAGGCTTTGATGAACTTAGACACGAGTTGTTTGAATGATGTATGGAAGCCCGGGTATTCTGGTAATACCAATCGAGGCATGGCCTTCCAGGTTTTGGGGGGGTGAATATTTAAGCAACGACCCCATCCCTGGGAAGTAATCCTCGAATGCTATAGCGCGTAAGCTTTATATAACCCTTCGGATCCTCCTTCTCCTTTGTATTTCGGGCAAATGGGAAGAGACCTTGGAAGCATACGTTCTTATGGCGAAATCTAAGGTGCTCCTTTAATATTCTGAATAGTCCCTATTGCATACGTCTCAACCATTGAGGTGCCTGTTGAGGAGGTGGTGCGGAAACGGGTTGTTGAATGGAGTAACGCGCGTTGGCCGGGGCCGTAAAGGAATCCCTGCATTGTAGTAAACATGTCGGTCGGGGGTGATTACATCCCTTGTGGCGATTTGGAATACATTTTAAGTACTAAGGGGTACTATCGAGGAATGGATTTCTCTGTACCGGACTCAGGAGGAACTGTGCTAGCGATAGTTGGGTCTAGTGGTACTTGTTGTGAATACTGAGGAGTCAGACCTAATGTGCCTCACTCCTGTGAGGAGATCTAAATTGGCAGGATGGTGCGTAGGATTGTAACTCCCTGTTTGTATTAATTTCAATTGTGATTTGGCTTGTGCAATTTTCTAATCCTCTAACCTTTTATAATTAGAGTTGAAATGACGTCGTTGGTGAAGTCACGATATCGTGCCTTGGTGGCTTTTTTGTTTGTATCCACCTGGTGGTTGTATAGTGACATGTGATAGGCCCTGTCATGAACTGATGACTATCTTGCCAAGTTTCTCGTCTCTGAGAGTAATTTTCCTATACGTGAGTGGCAAAGAAAAAGGTATTTTTCGTCTTGAGGATAGAACTCGGGCCTGTATTTGCAAAACTCCCTACAGGTGGGTACATGCCTGAGAGCGTTGTCATTCCTAGGATAACTATTGAGTACTCATCAATCTAGAACCGAGTATTGGATCTGATGTCTTCTATATGTGGTCTACGTAGCACCTTAGGAATGAAGCAGATTCTCCAGTCATGTCATATTGTTTGATGCCTGAAGGCTCTATTTTTGTTTGAGTGAGTTGTTGCTCCAACCCCTCTGCTTCGGAACCGATAACTTATCTAGTCCTTGGCGTTTGCATTGAACGCTGATTAGTGAATAGTTGTCGCCCCACATTGAGAGTGAGGGTGATGATTCCCTATTCTTGGGCATAGCTAATGCCGCAAGACCCATGAGTGGTCTGGCCATAATGCATCCGATCCCGACATATTCGGGGTGGTATTGAAATACTCGTAAATAATGGGAAGGATCGAAGGTGGATTTGTGAAGGGAACCGTGATATTTATACTCCAAATGAGAAGGTATGAAGTTTTACGTCAACTTCACTATTTCATTTGTTTCAGCATTTCACATCACTTCAGGTTCACAAATTTTTTACGTCGAAAAAGCACAGGCCCGAGTGTGCTAATCACAAGTGACTCTTCCACGTTACCCGACCTTCCCGTGTCTTGCTCCGAGACCCCGCCGGGGGGTAGAATTGCAACAAATCTAGTTTGGGCGAGTCTACTTCTTCTGACACGCCACTCTAATGGTAATTTGCGCATCTAAGGAAAAGAAGCCCTCCTACTTGGCTGGTGTGACTAGATCGATCACGAGGATGATTGCTCGCAGGCTCCAATCAAATATCAGCTCTGCGTGATTCGACATCTATGGGTTGTGGGATGCGTGGAAAATGACCCGGGATTGTTTCGTATATTTCTCCTGATAGAGCCTATGGTGAATACAGTAAACTCTATGATGATTCTTTGGCCTAGTCCAAAATTCAAAAAAAGGAAAAAAGGACTCTAAGCCTTTTCGCTTGTGTCTAGTAAGGGACCATGGTTGATGATGCTAGGTGGAATCCAGATTAGACTTGAAATACTAATGTGCATAGGGCAGTGGTCCTATATCTACTAACTTGTGGATTCGTTAGGCTTGTGGATTTTTGGATCACAACCGGTGACTCTGTTGTTGCGGTCCTGTATGGTCACTTACATGAGATCCAGTTTCTAATCCCTAGTATCCATAGTCATAACTTTCTCCAGCCTCTACATTTAGAATCAGTAATTTGTGTGATTTCTTAATACGTCAAAGGTGTTCTAAGCAACTTGAATTCTTAAGCTGGTAATCTACTATCTACGAGGGTGTCTCCAGCATCTGGCTGTGGAACCTAAAGGATTGCACCTGAATATTTTTTCTCTTTTCGAATCTCTTCTACATTGCATGCGGATGTTTTTCTGGATACCGTAGTTTGGTTGATTTGACCAAAATGTGTGTGCTTGGTCTTCTCTACTTTTAACCTCTCACTGTGAGCTAAATTCTGTTGGAAGTCTGTTTTGTTTGGAAGACTTGTTCCTAAGGTTTTGGTCAATGTCGTTACTGCCACTACGTATATGGCGTGGTGCAACCATTGGCTCGAAAATGTATTCCTTGGGCTCCCTAGGTCCTCGTAATTGTCATCAAAAGCAGTAATGAAACAAGCTATAATAAAGTAAAATCTAAGTACACTTCTAGTATATCTAATTCCTTTTTTTGTATTTTCTGGCATTTATAAGAAAGCAGCTATCTAAAACAGTTAGAATTGACAACGTAAACTATACAACTAAAACAAACAAATAGCCGATGTAGCCCTTTGTCTGTGCATTTGTAATATCTATTCTAACAACGAATAACTAATCTATTTTCAAATTCTCACATACCTTATAACGTGCTCGTGAATGAATCACATCGTTTTTCTCAAAACTATCAATCCCACAACTTCCCTGCACTATCAGAATGAAATAACTGAATAAAGCGATTAACTAACTTTTATTTGATAAGGGCTAACTAAAATTTGAAAGCTGTAACCTGATTTCGCAGAACATGGCGAATCCGACGGTGGTGGGTGTTCTTGTCCGCTCAGTATGATCTCCTCGTTCTTTGTGCTCACGTGAATCCAAAAAAGCGTGTATTCCTGCATCATAGGAATAGATATTTGGGAATGGACCGCCTTCAGATGCAGACAGAATATATCTTTCGGTAGGAGAGGGATACGCAGAGTACAGAGCTGGCCTATCATTCCTAGTGGGGTGTCTACTGTAAATCATGCACACAATGCATCCAGAACTGAAACGCCGTCTGATGAGAGCAAAACTGCAACTTTAATGGCTTGCCTAACTATTCTACTCCCAAAGCATAATACTGGGTTTGCACAAGTTGGACTTTCGCTTACCACAGCTTAGTAAAATGCAAACTAGCGTGTAAAAGATTTAAACTATCACACTAAGCAACTAAAAGACTGAACTACTGCAATTGATGAGTTTTAAATCAAGAATTGAGGGTCCATTTTCCTGTGCACAAACCATGCATTTTATGGAAATTCAACACCCAAAGATCAAATCTCAAACGAACTCCTAACAATAAAACAAAGGAAAAACACTATTCAGGGACCAAAAACTTAATGCATGCTCAAATCGGGCAGTAAAGCTGGTGAAACGTGATGTTCCACGGGGTCACGCCAAAAGATGTTTATGGAAACTGTTCACAATACCGCCCCCGCTCAGGGCGGCGGTTACAGGAACCACCTCCCTGTTCAGGCGGCGGTCACAATACGCCATCCTGCAGGGCTTTGTTTCGTTACTGAAGGTTCGAGGCCGATGTAAATAGGAAAAGGGGAAAACCAGGCCACGGGGCTAGTGGGGCATGCGGGATTTACCGCATATCCGAAGAGCTCTTTCTGGATCCGAACACCTTTCAAGGAGACCTGTTATCAATCATTGGGGCATTTATTACACGTTCTTAGTACAGTACCTTACAATTTTTTGGTACGTACCGTTACCTTTCCCCTTTTTCTATTGTGATTCAATTGAAATAAGAACGGGAGGAAATTCATGGTTGTTGTTCTGGACAGAGGAGACGAAAAGTTTGACAGTCCTTGTTGAAATTATTCTTATGTAACCCCTTCCCATTTTGGCTTGGATGACCTGGTACATTATTGTGATGGAATAGTGTTGTATTGGCTATGAAATTGCAAATTCGAATGTGAAAGAGGTATACTCTGTTTTTATTTTTGAATGATGTGGAAGATTTTGTAATTTTGTATATTGTAATTGAGAAGAAGTCAGATTTCTGATAGTCCTTTCCTGTGAACTGTTTTTGTAACCCTTTCCCCACCTTGAAGTGGATTATCTTGTATATTATTTTGTTGGAAGACTACTCTATTTTAGCTATGAAAGTTGAGATGTTTATGGAGAATATATCTTATTTCATTATGTGAATATAAAAGAAAGATATGCATTTGGTATGTTGTATTTTGAAAATAAATGGAAAGAAGTTGTAAGCGGATTCTTTTAATTAATAGAAGTGTTTTTCCTAATTCATATGATATTATTTCCATTGAATATGTGTTTAGTAGACATTAGGAATATATGTTTGTAAAAATGATTAAGACGCACGTGTGAAGAATATTGCACTACTCTGTCTCCTTTGAAATGTCTAATTTGAAAAAATAGACGTTCATTCTTGTC
>JAHRHJ020000108.1:0-103142 GCA_019776745.2 Taxus chinensis
GGAAATGGAGGAAATGCGCCTACTTCACTCGCTGGTAGTTGTGCGCGGCTAGTAAAAGGAAATAGCGCACCTTTCTCCCCCAAACGCATCCTGGAAACAACGAAAAAAACATGTATTCTCCAGCAGTTTCCACGCCTATCTCACTAGCTGGTACGTCAATTCAAACTGCGCCCAAAGAATTGAATGAAAGGATCAAAACAAAGATCTAGGTGAAGAAAGTAGGCCTCCACAGACTCCCTCTTTCTCACGTAAGGTAGAAAAACGTGACAATCAACCAGAACAAGGAAGATTTGCAAATCAGGGTTAATAAATGAAGTGCATCCACCCTCCAGGCAGACAGCCAGCACAATGAGGCCCCTAACAACAATAAAAAAAAAGGATTCCCTCCAGCCCACGCCAAGCAGGTGGTAAAGCTGAACGAGACAAGGTAGGTTGGGGGCATTACATTCTCCTCCCCTTAAGAAAGCATCGTCCTCGATGCGACATAAAACAGTGGAAAAGAAATGGTTCGCAACCAAGGACAGGTAAAGGAGAAAGTACACCCTATGGTTTAAAATTTTAGTCGATTAATGCACGGTCACAAAGTAGCCTTAGGAACATTTGGTAGAAATTTTAACTTTCAAGTTTCTGTGAAGATTGGCAGTTCCTTCTCATTTATTATTTTCATTAGTCTCTTTTTGTTAACATTATTCTTGGTTTAATTTCTTTTAAAATTTCATCGTTGAAGAGTTTTGGTTTATTCCTTATTGTGGGTGCCCAACATGAACTGCTAACAAAACACCCTATTCGGTTCACAAGACACTATAGATTCACAAGCATGCAAGTATATACTTCATGATTGCATTACACCACAAAAGGGTTACTCAAATACGGAATAGAATAAGCACAGTCCACATAATATAGTACTCGACACACATCAATGACTTACATACTAAATTCTCAAACAAAAGAGTACTACAATCCACCGGACATTTTCTCAATTTGCATCAACGAAAAATTCACATAACACCAAACAAATGCTACAGGTACATAGGGTCCACTAGGGAATTAATGACATATCCACGACATCATAACACATATCCATTTGACATGGGTAACACATAAATCAAAATACCACTACCAAAACATCACAATAACTCAACATATAATCCGAAACATCGACCATACAGACAAATATCATAAGCTTCCCTCAAACTCTTATGCCTCCGTCAAACTCTTATGCCTCCCTCAAGCTCTTATGCCTCCCACAAACTCTTATGCCTCCCTCAAGTCTCTTATGCCTCCCTCAAACTCTTATGCCTCCCTCAAGTCTCTTATGCCTCCCTCAAACTCTTATGGCTCCCTCAAGTCTCTTATGCCTCCCTCAAGGAGGCCGGTTAACCCTATGGTCCAAGACACATAGAGTTTGAACACTCCTAACCCAAGTGACATAATAACGCGTGGTTCAACAACCCACTAGTTATCTGTAACTCCTTGGTGCGTACCCCCATACAATGAAGTGGGTCCATAGGTCTAACCATTTTATGGTGCATCCTATGACCCTATTCCACACATCATGACAATAGAACCAGCACAACAATCCAATCAAAGTGCCAAGTGGCAAAGTACAAGCCTTGGGCAAGGCGGTAAAAATTCCAAATTTAAAAGAAGATCCAAAACCAAGCAAAATAAATGGCCAAATAGCCATAGTTAGTGTCAAAATCCACATGTTAGTGCCGCAAACCAAGGAAATGCCCAAAATTGTAAAGCATGACAATTAAGAAAAGTTGCTGGTCCTTACAAAATAAGGTAAAAAGCATCAATTTACGAATAAAATCAACTTATATTAATGTCACATTATGATAATTGTGTAGCCTTATCTGGCCACCAAATGGGTACTCAACGAGTTGTTAGCACTCGGAACATCGAGCCTCAGCTCGTAAAATACATATCAATAATACAACTATAATCATCTCTATCTGAATCATTCCGCCAACACTTCGACAAGGCTAAACATAGTCATATTTGCACTTAGGTTGCATACATGCAACCACATAGGGAGAGAGAGGAAAGAATCACATGTTATCTACTAAACCAAGTTTCAGCTCAATTTATTGACCCATGGTACACCATTCCCCACTCTCAACATACACTTCTATCAATTTCCCTTCAGGGTCTGCTAGCGTAAGGTTCACAACATAACATACAACAACATCACTAATCATAATGGTGGCACACACATAACTACCATAACATCTTACATAAGGTACATATACAGGGTAGATCACGATCATACATTCACCGGGTGTAACACATCACTTTACCACATTCTGCACCCAATGTGCAAGCACCATACGATAAGGTTCATACACTCACCGTATGACCCAAAATCACAACATGAAGCATTACATTTTTGCACAAATCATACATATGATGAACATAGTACATCTCAACATAACATCCATTGCTACATAGCAAGGTGGTACACACATTACTTCACAACATGGTAATACATCATGATACAATTCATTTCCTTTAACATCAATCTAGTCGTACAACACATTGATACACCCACATACCACAATATGCCACAATGCTCCAACAATATGTCATCCACATTATAATTATTTTCACACATCACAAACAATAATTCACACGTGAACTCTTCATAGAATCCATAAGAAGGAGAGAGAATACTCTCATCCCCAACATATCAACATGATCAAAAACATGCACAAGGTGACATACACATTCATGTGCGTTCACAATATCACAATTACAACAATAATCACATCACGCTTATACCACATTACTCTTCCAATATCTACCACCATCATGCAACATAATCATCATCATGCAGTATCATCATGTAACACAATCACCATCATGTAACATCACCATACAACACCAATCCGACCAATAGGTTCGAGAGCATGAACCTATGCTCTGATACCAATTGTAACAAACCCAAAAAATCCACACACACGAACAACACAGTGAAATACAGGATAACTTTTTTTTGACTTGCTTCGACACATATCACAACACAACATGTCGTCACCAAAGTTACAACCAACTCTAGTGAACCACTTGTTACATGGGATGACCATAAAGGTCAGCATGGAAACGTTCACTACCCATCAATGATAATTTACTTTTCTTTTTTTTGACAAGACAACATAGAATTCCGACCACAGAATGCACTCTAACAGTTAGGGCCAAGCCACAGTATGAAATATTCTTGAAGGTTACTTATTTTGATATAGGACATCTTGCAATTCATTAGCTTACGTTTTCAAGGAGGCTCAAGATATGATTCATACAATTCATCTTACCAAGCTAAGTTTATTCTTTTTACACTGAGTAATCATCTTTAATCTTCTCTATTATGAAATTATTTGCTTAATTCGTTTATTTAGAGAAAGGGGTAATTTAATTTCACAAGGCCATCTGTTAACACTTACGCTACTAGAACTTGTTCATGCCCATATGACAACATGGGTTTGCGTTCAACATTCTTAAGAGAAGAAAGACAAAGCACCTTGGAAAAAGGTTAGAGGGAGAAGGTTGAGTTGAAATCATCTTCAAGACCTCGTTAGTTATTACCAAGATTTACTTGAAACTTGAGAACTTAACCAGAATTATTAAAGATTTTACTTAGGCTTTACTAAATGAGTTTTATAAAAATAAAACAATTTACCTTCCAATGGCTAAGAGATAGAATGCAGTGGTTTCTAAAGTGTTATCTCCTGCTTATTAAATCTTATTATCTTCCAGATCTAACCATAGATTTTCCTTAAGTTCGTTTAAGAATTTCACCATGAAAGGGATAGTGTTCATTAGTGTAGCTAGGGATATCAAGTTATATAATGTTACTTAACAAAGGATAGTTTCATCTTTGATCACTTATGGAATTACATGCTCTCAAGTTGGTCACCTCTACACTAATTTATTTGCAATATAAATTTTAGTTTAACTTCTATAAGTATTAAACAACCCATTTTATTTTACTTATAACACACTATTACTAAGTCTTAGAAAGATTTAACTCAACATTTAATCGTAGGGATAAATTTTAGCATTATTCATTTACGAAAACGAAATAAGGTTACTCAACAAGCGGTAAACAAATTTTCTTATAATTTCAAAGATAGTCAAACAATTCAAGGTTCCAGAGTTAAGACGACATAATCCATGATACAATAAACTAAGACATTGATCCTCTTCTAAATTTTCCACTAGATGTTATCAATAGTTGAACAATATAAAAAGGATTCATGCAAAAGAACTTCTCAACTGAGGTTGATGTAAAAATCTACAAGTCTATCCCTCATCTACTTGCAAAAATCCATCTGCAACAAATTTTTCCACAAGAGTCAGTTCGCGAGAACTGAGCAAGATAAGGCTACACAAAACCACCATAACTATTATCTAACAATACCGCGAAAAGGAAGCACTTTATTACAAGAAATGGTCAAACCTCTAAACACTATCAACACATCAAGTTATAATAAAGTCTCCATCATGCCAATCAAATAAGGAGAAGACCTTGTACTTCAGTTAGGAGTAAAAGCAACGAAAGTATATCAATCGTATGAGAATGGCCCTTGGCCCTATAAGGAGAAAATAAACAATCTAGCAAAGAACAGAATTCCCATCAAGTAAGTAATTAAACCATAATTACAAGATTAAGATTTGATATATACACCAACCATCTAGAAATTTATCAAAGGTACCAAACGCATAGACTAAAATAATATATTTCTAAAAGAACAAGAGTTGATCGGCCCAAGAAAGGGGAACCACGGTTTTCAAAAATTAACACAAAAACCCATGTATAATCGAGTTTCAAACCGGAAATCAAATAGAGTATACACACAACATAAGTTTCGAAGCGAAGGCAAGTATACTAGTTTTGACCATTAACTCCAAGAGATTTTCCAATCATCCAAGAAGGGTCAAAGTCTTATAGGCTAGTAGCAAACACGCGAGAGAAGAAGGGAGTTCCGTCAAACAAGAGTATACAATAATGTCATCAACAAATTTTATAACACTAAAGATTTGCAAACCTCCACTACAATACTAATGTTTGGTTAATTTAAAATAAATTACCCATATCCCAAAACAACCATATTTTAAGGCAACCCTTGGTAACATAGTCAACCGTCACACATAGATACAAACATAATTTCTAAGTGACATTATCAAAACAAAACCTTCCGCTATGAATCCATAAGACTATCAAATGAAAGATGAGCTTTTTTTTTTTCTGAAGATGGATCACATTTAAGGAAATTTCCATCACAAACTATTACGGTAATTACGTGCATAAAAACCGACCAATATTAATTAATGGCGTTAACATTACAAGGGAGAAAATAATGCAAGTTAGGAAAAATAGAAGAGCGCCATCAACAATAATTCTGAGAGGGGGATTAGACCAAAACTATTCTAGTGTCAACGAGGTACTGGATTCGCACAATGAAACCTCCAGCTTAGTTGATCCGAAAAGCTAGTTATGGTTCAAGTTGATAGGGATGGTCAAGGTACTTCTTGAGGATGGCCTTAAAAGCCTAGAAACAAGATGAAAGATAATATAAGAGTCTAAACACGTGAGACAGAAAACACATTGCACACAAACCTTTTCATTCTACCAGTTTTAATACCAAAACTCTAAGCTGGCTAGCCCAAGCATTGATCACACTAATCCTACAACCTTCCTTTCTCGATGCCAAAAGGTTATCAAAGGGACTTGTGAAGGAGCTAACAAAAAAAACGTCAAAAGACAACTTGGGTGCTAGGGAGGAGCTTCATAGTTATCGTAAACTTACTTCCATGATATCGAAAATACTAGTTTGATCAACATAATAACTTGCAACTCAATCGCAGAGAAGAATTAATACATAAACAAATAGACGAAGGTCTATCACTCGAGCAAGAGAAACATAACATCCAGAGGAGAGGGCACACGCATCCTTTCGACCAACATACTGACAACGATAAAAGCTAAAACAAGAAGAAACAAGCAGAAAGGGGAAATCTCCCATCATGACATCCAACTGACAAATCAATGCAAGGAAAAAGTGGTTCGATTTCACAATAATTGTAAATATAATAGCAGTAGAAAAGTGTAGAAATATCTTTCCTTTTTCTCCAGATTCAACAGGTTTCATGGACACTGCCCGGACCAGCAACAACAATCCCAAGCCTAATTCCATTTTCTTCAAGCTCGTTGGGCACCTGTAAACATCAACCATCTTCACGTTGGCATAGGTAGGAGTTCACGGCCAGGTGGGTGGTCTAGTTGAATACTTGCCAACATCCTCCCAACACCGCTCCAAATTAGCCCTAGAACTTCTGTAGGCCCCATTTTTGGCAATTGAACTTGATCCTTCGTCATTCATCCAAACACCTCCACCATCTCCATATGCATATGATTGTTTCTGATTTGGACCTCCTAACCTTGGTGCTCTCATATTAGAAGCAGCCCTAGTCTGAGACGAAGCAAAAGAAGATGGCTTTATAACCAAAAAAAATCTCTTGGTACAGACTCCATATCCATAAAATAGTCCCTAGACTTAGCATCCTCAATTAAGGCTGACCAGTCACTAGATTGCTTCAATGCAGCTACTTTTCCCTTAACCCAAAGTTCTCTGCGAGCTCGTGCTAGTGCCACATTCATGCGGTGAATATCAGCTACAAAGCCAACCCCATGATTTGAAGCTCGGACACAAGACATAATGATTACATCACGCTCCTGGCTCTGAAAGGCATCTACTGTAATGATATATAAACCTTTTCCTTCATCAGATTTGAGGACAACATCAAACTCTTGGTGCAAACATTACAACTGTAGCTTGTAAGGTGTGATAATTCCAACATAAACCTTTATGCCTGCCAAATTAGTGACTCATTGAAGAAGCTCATATAATTGCAAAGCAAATTGTGCTTCATGAATATTATGATATGAAACAGATCCACGCCCTATGAGATTCTCTTCCATGAGTTACATCGTAAAACAAGTAAGGTCTCAATAGAGAATCTTTGCAAATAAATTTCATCAGCTAGTCTCCTGGTAACACTCTCACTATCACATAGTCGAGATTCTTGCAACATAAACAGTATTGATAAAAGATATCTTGCGAGAAACCTTTGAATTTGAGGATGCAAATTTCTGATACAGAACAGAGCTTAACAACATAGTTGGACAACCTACTTGCTGGAAGTGCTCACAAAGGCTTCACTTAGTGACTTGCAACATGCCTATAATAGCCTGGTTAAATCTTGTTGCAGGCTTTGCTGAAAGGATCCCGCGACTATGAACACACCTCTCAGCACATCGTAAGAAAAAAGGTCTCAGTTAGAGAATCACACCTAAATTTCATTAGGTCTCCTGGTAACACTCTCGCTGTCACTTAATCGATTTTGAACAAATACCTTGAAGGAGAATCCCGAATTTGAGGATGCATGTCAATACAGAACAGAAACAACATAGCTGGACATCCTGCTTGTTGGAACAGCTCAATAGGCTTCTAGCCATGACTGTAACAGAGCCCTCATCCACGCCTGGCTAGATTTACTGCAGCAGGAACAGTTGCACGTGGATCCCTGACAAGGAACACACCTCACAGCACCCAAGAAGAGTCGCCTTTTTTTCCTGGAGGCCAACACGCCTACTTCACTAGCTCGAAGCTCCATCTAGCCACCATATCAAACCCAGCAATCCACGCAGAAAACCACGAGGCTAGAGAAAACAATTTTTTGCCAGGAG
This sequence comes from Taxus chinensis, assembly GCA_019776745.2. Classification (NCBI taxonomy): domain Eukaryota; kingdom Viridiplantae; phylum Streptophyta; class Pinopsida; order Cupressales; family Taxaceae; genus Taxus; species Taxus chinensis. Next base: position 7,751 of record JAHRHJ020000108.1, read on the forward strand.
AAAGAAACGCCCATTGCACTGAGGACCAGAAAATGAGTTTCAACAGAAACTAAGAAGGTTCGTCCAGGGAACAGGAGTCAAAACGACACTCAAACAGGAAGGAAATTTCCCTCCTTCCAATGCCTGCAGCCCATGAAAAGATGTGCCCAACACTCCACCTATACGCATTGAAAGAGAATCAAAATGAGATCATGGTGAAGGAAGTCAAGACTCCACGGACTCCCACTATCTCATGCCAAACAGGAAATTACAAGTTCATTTAAGAAGTGACAAGAAATGTCACCCATCAGCCAGCTAACCAGGGAGAAAAATGTGCTTCAACCACTACCAAAAGAATAATAAATAAAAAAATACAGTCTATATAAATAATAATCATTAATCTTCTCCTTGATTACTTAAACTAAGCTCTCCTTGTTTAGTTTAATATTCTCCTCCTTGATGATTAATGCCAAATTTTAAACTACACTCTCCTCATTTAGCAATTGGAACACAATGATGGAAAAATATAAAGCAAGGAGGACATTCCCTGCTTAGCTTTGCACGCCAAGTAGGAGATAAAGCTGACCGAGACAAGGTGAGGTTGGGGCATTACACCACACCACATGATGATCTCAAATAAAGCAGGAGTGTTCCATAGATTGAATTCTCTAAAGAGCTTCAGAAGAAGAAAGGATGCTATAAGTAAATAACTTCGACAAGATGGAGGATAAAAGGCAACGGACGACAGAAAAGGGAGCTCGATTCATGACCTCTTAATGACATGGCACCATAGGATGAGGACGTAACATAAACAATTTCGTGGCCATGTTTTTCAATTGTTTATTGAGTGTTTGTTCTCAGTGTGTGGTTCTAGAAATAAAAGCACATTCTGATTTATGTATATCACATCTCCTTGCCTTGATATTCCAAATGGTAGTTCCTTTAGATCGTTGTGCACACCTGTGTGTAGCAGAAGATGCAAATTACTGTTTGAAACTTTGTTTTACAAAAGGGAAGCTTGACTAGAGATCACTCCATTGTCAAAAGAGATCCTTTGACATGGAGCTTCCTTCTTTAGTGAAAATGATCAATGTCAGTGGAATGCCAAGTGCAGTTTTATGATCATGGAGTAAATTTAGGATCCATTCCTGTCCACCATAGTTCTTGATCATGTGCAGCAAGTTTCCAGAGCAACAAGCTTCTCAGGATAGCAATTACAGCAGGACTTTGTCATACTCATGTACTTCAGGTGCTACTTGCCCCATGCTGTACACTAAGGGGGTGAATGTTAGGAATTAATATCCTAGTTATTGTACATGAATTAAATAATATCATTGCTGTATTACCATGACCCACCTTATATTTATAACTCACCTAAAGATATCTCTTACGGGAGGATTCTATGTGTGAGGGAATAAAGGGATAAGGTGAGAGATTGTGGGGAGGATCTATATTCTGATACTTTTGTTGATTCCATACAATTATACGAGATCAAAGCATTACTTAAGTGTAACCTAGTTCTATTGAGTTAGAATATCCCGTTATGTTGAATTCAGCTTCTCAATTATGTATAAGTCGGTGCTTAAAATAGTGGTATGGATTTAACTTGAGTTAATCAGTATTCAGTTTAAGTACATCAACCCTTTCACTTTTGTCAATTTACTTAGTAGTTTCCTACTTCCCTCCTACTATAGCCTCCATGAAACATATTTATTATTGAGTGAGTTTCAAGTCATTGTATTATAATGTATTGAGCACTTGTGGATTGTTTGATGGATTTAACTATATATGGTATTGTAAAACAGCTAATACTCTAACTTCATTTTGTAAATCTCTGTCATTATGGTGTTGGCTGATTATCGAACTGAAACCTCGTAGGCTATATTGCTTTTGTCTTCACACTTTGACAGTTTCTGATTGTTGACTCCAACTGGGTACGTTTTATTGATGACATGTCAATCCAGCTTCTAGCTATCTTTTCTATCTATGGTTTGAATTTTGCATTAACGGTTATTGGGTGTGCAAAAAGTTAACAGGCTATTCTCACTACTCGACCACTCAGAGCGATAGTTTTTATGGTCAGCAATTATAGTGAATCATCAAAACCCAACATGTGGCTTTGACAGTTTTTGACAGAGTTTGGAGAGCTCAAAACGCTTCGACTTAACCACGACCGTTAAAGTAAGGGCAAATGTGACAACCAAAGTGTCCTTCATCATTTCGAGTTTGTTAACCCAGTTGAGCACCAGTGGACGCCTATCCATATTCTATCGATACATCGAATGCCACTTTGATTCATCAGCATATATTTCAGGTTGGCACTATCTGTTTCTTGCAAGCGGTTTGACTGGATTCTGACTTTACTGTTGCAATGGATGTAGTTTACATATTTACGAAGCTCTGGTTAGCTATCTTTCTGACTACCTATGAGCTGCTATATGGAATGCTTGCCAGAGTTCTTAAATGATTTAGCTGTTCTTGGGAGGTGTTCCTAACTAACATTTTACTTTAAAATGACTTACCCAATTATCTCTCTTTGCTTGTCGTAGGATACTCTTTTGAAAGAAACCCTTCTAGCTTCAAAGTCTCTGGTCCTTCGTGTTTGTGTTCAAGAGGGTTTATTCATGGATATATTGTAATATTGTTTGTCATCAGGCCTGGTTGTCGGGACTCATACTGTGGACTTTGCCACATATTGTAAACAAATAAACCATATAGCTTCACTTAGGAATTCAATTAGATTCCGGTATTTACAGCAAATACATAGTTCACCTAGGAAGATTACATACCTATAGAGTTTGATCCTCACCCACTTGATGTCTGTGGAGTCAACACTTCTCCCACATATTATTTAGATAACCCCCACAATATCTCATCTTAGTTGTTAGGTATATCCCATTATTCTCTCACAATCAAACCTTATCTAGTTACAACTATTTACATGAGTTAACAACTCATAGATCTATTGTATTACATTACACTATATTATTTGATTTCCTAGTTCACTCATAAATCCATGTTCACAATATTACTAGTTATTCCGAACAGAGACTATTGTATCATTTTCCATGATTAATGGTCTCAAAATGATACTATGTTTCCTTTCTCAACTAGTTTGTAGCTTGTTGGATTCCTCGTGCATCATTTGAAGCATGGCCGCCACTTTGGTGCATTGTATTTGCATTGCTAAGTTCGTAATAGATATATGACCCATTACTCGTCATTTGTAAATCCCACACGACTTGTTATCTGATGTCTTACTCGCTCCGTTGACAATGACTTTGTACTTTTCATACTAGTTCCTACCTCTATGGTGCACTGATTTATGCATTTCTGATATCTTGGCTATGGTAGTCCTTTTCTTATCGTTTCTTCAAACCATATGACGAACTCAGCTAGATTGCTCGAATTTTAAAATGACACCTTGGTTAAGTCATATTGCTTTTAGTCACAATTACATGTCCAGTCGAGTTACAAGGAATTCCAAGTATTTGACATTAATCCTAACCTCGAATATCATTTTACTCTTGAGTATGTTGTATAATCTCTAATGATCTCGCTTCTAAAATCATGCATTTATTGACTATTCTACTTTTTGTTAACAAAAGAGCTATGAAAGTATTCTTCATCTAATATCTCTGCTATAAGTACATGATTGGATAGCATTACCATACCAGGTAACATCGAATCACTAGGGTTAAATCTGTTGTGTTCTTTATGAGCATCCCATGTACCAGCATTTGGCGATTCATGACATCGACGTGAATTGGTCCCTTAAGTATTTTTAATGTCAGTAATCAATCATAACGAAGGATTATTACAATAACCAGAGTTTTCATTTTCTGAGTGGTGCTCTAGAAAAGGTCAACATATTTGAAATCTATTTCATTTGCATAGAGTATAAAATCACAGCTGTACATTGCTTTTGTATCTCCACCAGTTTCACCTGTTGATTGGTTGAACTTTTGCATTTCCTTTTATAGATAAGTACCAATCTATCACTATATAAATTTACGTAGGCTCATCGGCTTCCTTATTGTCTCATCTCAGCTATAATAGTATCATAATTAATTGGACTGTAAATGTACTTGAAACATATTTACCCATTAAATCCTTTAATTATGGACCGATGCTTAATTGTACTTTAAAATGACACCCAAGTATTTTGTCATCATTTAATCCATCTAGAGGATAATAATGTTGCCTACAAATCATTAATTCAAGATTTAAAACTGTAATTGCTTAAAATATTTGCATGCACATAATTCAACATTTTGTCATCTGCTTATCATGATCCACACTTTGAGCCTGAATCATTATGAAAGACACAATTTAAGTCTAGAATTGTTAACTTCATAAATACAATGTTGAGACTTCACATAGGATTAAGCCTTTGGTGATCTTTATACGCTTAGCTCATTTAAAATCTGATGTTATATTTTAAACCACTAGCATTCCTATGGATTCGTGAAAACTGCATTTCATCTTACTCATAGAGAAGCCACCACATATAACTAAAACCTGTTGATACAAAATGAAAAATTATGGATTTCATCATATGCTTAAACTAGGAGTGCCATCAACTTTGCTATAATATTTTACCAAATGAAGCATTATTGGACTTGATTTCTAAATAGGAAAATAATATGTTATTAACATCTAGATTGCTCATGGATTTGAAATATGCATGTTCATATATTGGACACAGATGACAATTACATAGCACTTTTTAATGCTCCAAACCACCTCCTAATATAAATGGAGGTGCCTTATAACAATTGACCATAAGAGTGTACAATTCAAGGTATAACAAAACACCGAATAGCCAATTATATTAGATTTCATTTTTTGCACACTGGAAATAGCAACTACATGGAGCATTAAATAGAATATCTCCATCCCTAACATATGCGATTTAAACTATGTTACCTTCATCATGGAAATCTTCGATAGCTTTCATTATGATTGGAAATGCACATTTCCCAAACCATCCTCTTAAAGTATGCATCTGAAACATAATATTAGCACAAATTTTCCAAATATGAAAACATTCAGTAACATGGAAATACATTGATGGCATATCATAGCAATTCAGTTCAATGACTCACATATTATCACACCTAGAAATTTTTTGCCATTACTTTCCTTATTCATCATATGTGTATCTAAGTCATGTGAGATATTCTACAAATTAGAGGATCATTATTATCATGGTATTCATGAGTAAAACCGGGGGCATTAACCTAATTCCTGGATAATGGATTAGGGTTGAATTATTGGTTTATACATTGGTACAGACATGTATGAAATACACATGCAAGAAGACAAGAGTTATAGACACCATTTTGTTTTGTTGTTTTCGAGACTGATTACTTCACTTATGGATTTATTATGGCTTCTTGATTTAGCATGCTAGTAGATATCATAGACATTGGACTGTTATTGATTTGATCTTTATATGATGCATATGGTTTACTGGTGGACATTTGATGATGATATTTGTATACTTTTGACATGGTTATTTATCTTTAATTATGACATGTGATATGTTTAATCATATTGAGTAGAACTTGATAATTGGACTAATGTGATGATCGTTTTGACATAAATGAAATGTGGAATAGAAATGTGCTAGAAAGTGTAAGTGATATCGTACTTGCATAGATGATAGTAAATCATGTGTCGTTTATTTTAGATTATATTGTATATTTGGCATGAATGTTTTAATGCGGCCAACAGGCCGAAGGAGGTATTTTCTGTTCTGCAGGTATATTATATTCACAACAATATTGGGGAGTGGAGACCAACCACATCGGAATTCGAGAAGAATCCAGCTAAGGTCACCATGGCAACAAGTAATTGTGTGTGTGTTAGAATTATTTGGTTAGGGGAAAATTGTGACCTAGGGGTCATGTGTTGTTTTGTTTTAATTTTCCCTTTTTATTATGTTAGTATGTGTTGCTCTTAGTAAGTGAAATTTTACTTGTGTTATTATTCATATTCTTTGGATTGGAGTTTACCCCTTTATTAGTCATGGGTTGTAGTGTCTTAATTAAACTAATTTGAATTTGTCCTAAACTAATTAAGGGATATGACCAAAAGAGAGTTCATTTATTAGGCTTGATTTACTTGGGATTTTGTGTGGATTGATGTGTGTTTGAGTTTTGAGTGTAGCACACTCTACCCCACATGGGAAACTCGAATTTGGCCTTGGAGGCCAAATTTCAAAGCTTGTGGGACAAGTCAAACTTGTCCCACACCTCTTAAAACCCCATGCCAACCCTACCTATGGGTTGGAAGGCCAAATTTAGGGTCTTTTAGGTGTTTTGGGGGGATAAAAAGGGTAAAATATTAATTGCACTTTCTTTCAAAATTTAATTTTGTCCTTTGGGGGAGTGGGCTTAGTTGGAGTGTGTAAGGTGCTTGCCTTTCTTTCAACCACTTATTAATGGTGCATTGGAATATGAAGTTGACCAAATGATGTGGAGTGGAGGGAAAAGGAGGTGGCATCCTACTTGGAGCCACATCATCCCTCCCTCTCTTTTCTCTATTTATTTGATCCTCTTGTTTGTTTTGGGGGTTGGAAGTTTCATTTTTAGTCTTTTGTATTTTGGAGAGGAGAGGATTTTGAAGGAGTTTGTGGATTTTTGGAGCTTGTTGATACTTGTGGGAATTTTGTTGGAGCTTGTGGATGCTTGCTTGATCTTTGGAGGGATTTGAGACTTCATACTTGGAACAAGCTCTACCATGGAAAGGTAGGAGCTTCACCTTTGTTTGTATTATGTTTTCTTCTTTTTGTTATATGAATGAGTATTTATGTTGTGTTGAATATTGTTGTTTGAAATGCTTGTTGGGAATGGGTAGAATGCCTAAGTTGGGAGTGGGAGGAGACTATGGGGAGTTTAATTGAGGGAGGCATAAGAGATCATTTTCTTGAGGAGGGAGTTTGGGTTGGGTGCCCACCTAGTAAGAGAAATGCTTGCATTTTCTTCTTGTTTTTACTTTGAGGGAGCCATAAGAGTTGAGGGAGGCATAAGAGTGGATGGAGGGATAAGGGGTACTTGAGGGAGGCATAAGAGTTGTTAGGGGTATTGTGTTTTGCATTGGAGGCTTTTAGGTGGCACCCATTCCCATTGGGAGGCATAAGTGGCCTCCCCATAGGTCTTACTCTTATGGCTTTCTTGATAAGCCTTGTGACTTGTTGTTGTGATTGTTTTCCCTCTTGTTGTGTTGTTGATTTTGTTTTGAAGGATTATGGAATGAATGTGAAATTTTATGTTTAGTTATGTGGAAGCTAGTAGTTGCCATGAGTTGGATTTTCTCCCATTGTAATGTGGTTGGGGCTCGGGGGCCAATGGAGAGGATGGCTTCTCTTCTCCATTGGGTATCTTGGTTGGGAGGAGAGCGTTGCCTCTCCCCTTATTTTGTTGTGAATCAAGAAAACTATGGAGGAGCCACCTTGTTGATGTTTGAAGCATTGGAACCTTGTTGATGACAATGTGAAACCACCTTGTATTTTTACCCACCTTGAGTGGAAGAAAAATGTAATATTGCTTTGTATTTTAGCCTCCATATTGTAAATTTGTTCCCACATTAAGTGGAAAATGTTGTAACAAGATGTTGAAGGAAAGTTGTATTGAACTTCATTAGTAAGGTTGTAATGTGGATGGAATTAAAAGTTGAAAGAAAGACAATCTATTTATTCTCCTTTAACTTGGCTTGGAACCTCATATGAGTATGTTGATCTTGTTGAATGTTAGTAGATTCTTACTTTAAAACTTAATGGAAATATTGTTGAAACTCTTTTGTGGAATGTTAGGAAAGTTACAAAAAATATACATTAAATTTCATTTTGTTGCTTAAAAGAGATGTATTGAAAAGTGAGAATATTAGTGCATTACCTCTTCTTGTATTGTTGATGGAAAGACTTAAGTTTTAAATAGTTTCCTATATGCCAATGAAGTAATTTATGTCCTAGCTCTATTATGTTTATCTTCATTAAAAAAATTATTGAAAATCCATTTACAAATTATTAAAGGAAATGAAATCAAATCTACTTGAAATCCCATACAATGCCCTATTAAATTGTGTAGAAAGAGATTTTAATGCAAAAGTTCTAAGCTTATTAAGTTCATTACCCACATGTCCTTAATGTAATAAGGAAACTAATATTTTAAATATTATTCATATTTAAGTAATATTAAAACTAATGGATTTACTATTATTAAATTCTATTTATACAATATACTATTAATATTTTCTTTGTATTAACAAAGTATATTAATATAAACTATAGCCAAGAAATAATATTAATTAATATATATATGCAAAACCTAACCTATGGTATGTAATAATGTTTTTAATGCCATCCTAAGAACTGTGTTCCCTTTACCAATGCCAAGCAAACTGTGCGATAATACATATAAAATCATACTAACATGCTTATGTATATAAGACAATTAAAATAATGATATGTTCATCTGTATATGTAAAGGTAATAAGAATAAAATTTACCACTAGAAATTCTTATAATTGCAAAAACTGTGCTTCATGAATATTCTGATATGAAACAGATCCACCTCTATGAGATTCTCTTCCATGAGCTGCATCGTAAGATATAGTAAGATCTCAGTAGAAATCATTGTAATAATTTCACCAGGTCTCCTCGTAACACTCTCACTGTCCCTTAATCGATTTTGATAAAAATATCTTGAAGGAGAATCCTAAATTTGAGGATGCATTCGATACTGAACAGATAACAACATTGTTGGACAACCTGCTTGTTCTAAGCACTCAAACGAAAAAAGAAGGCCTGCCATGCGACTGCCTGTCCTGCCTGGCCGTTTTCTGTGCAGGCCACGGCCATGGATACCCATGCCCTGAGCACACACCTTCGCAGCACCCAATGAAAGGGGTGGAGGTGCAAAACGCCTAGCTATATTCCCCCACCTGTAGCTTCATCTATACCATAACTTTTCACCACTTCTTCAATCGCCTAAGACGGCCAGGGTAAATGAAAAGAGGAACCACCACACCTGTCCACTCTAGGCCTGTAGCTTCACCATTCAACCATCCGTCTATCCACTCGCGCAGCCAGGGCAAGGGGAAATAGCATGGCAGGTGGCCATCAAGCCTCTTCCAACTGGCCTGGAATAGCTTCATCTTAACCACACATCTTCTGATATGCGGCCAGGATTGTATGTAATGAGGCAAGGACCAGATTTGCAAATGAGACTAAAATAATTATGGCAGGTTGTTTGTTGGATAGCCCACCGCCTACAACCATAAAATTTGCACATAGATGAAGGTATTTATACCCTATGACCAGACTCTTGATTTCACCCACCTCAATATCAAATGGAATTTCGTTAAAGAAAAAATTAAATATTACCCAGGTTATAACACTATTAAATTGTTAATTTCAAAATATGTTGATTTTTATATAGATAATTTTATAATGTAATTTTTGCTAAAATGGTGTATTATCATTGTTAATATTGAAATTCTAAATGTTTCAATCCTCTTATACTAATTTAAAAAAAATTAATTATGGTTTTAAAAAAAAAAAAAAATGATGATTATCTAATTAATGTCATTCCTATTGGGGGTTAATGAACTTCATATTGTATTATAATGTATACGATCATGCTCTTAATGTTTAATATAACAAAGATTAATTATTCAATGCAGAAATAACTTATTTAGAAATTCATTTTATAATACATTATCATACTCTAATGTTAACTCTATTGTTATTATGACCTGACTAAGACTCTATTCTTAACTATTAATGATCTTGTTAGTCGAATAGACAAATTTAAAGAGTCATTTGATATATATAGCAATTATATGAATTTTCTCTTAAAATCTTGCGAAATCCTCATAAACAAAAAAAAAATTTAGTCATAATTGTTTTCGGGTTATATGTTTGTGGAAGCAATTTCTTGGCTCGTCGTCGTCATCGTTTTCGCGGCGTTACATTTTGGTATCAGAGCCAGGGGTTCGAAGCTTGGACCCTTGGGCACACGCAGAAAACACGAAACGTGAACATTTAACCTAGTGCAGAGTTGATTCTTTTAAAATATAAAACCACAATGTTGATAATTATAGGAAACAACAAATTTAGAAAACTGGCACAAGACCTAGAACAATGAACTAACTCTCGCCTTGATCTGTGCAGGAGGCGCGGATTGGGCGAGGGGTCTCTTCATATAGACCTAGATATACCACCGCCAGAGCAGGCCGTAGCAGCCATTCTACCTCAGATCTTGCAGACACTCCAGGATGTCAATGCCGCTATACGCGGAGAGCCCTTGGGAGGACGACTTGCAAGACATAGTTTGGAGCCATCAGTAGATGCCCAGGCATCCCCTCGACACAGCGAGGAGCACAGGGCAGAGAACTTCCATGTGGAGTCGGCTAGGGCAGAGTCACCATAGAGAGGACATGGGGACAGGATCTCAGGACATAGGGACAGGTCTCGGAGCCCTAGACAGAGGGAGGAGCATACAGAGAGACCTAGGATTCGTCATACGTCAGCTGCAGACCATATCAGGGAGATCCTGAAGCTACGACCATCTCACTATTCGGGTGATACAGGTGGTTTTCAGGCAGAGGCCTGGTTGGTGAGCTTGAGCGGATGCTTCAAGCTCTGCCCTTGTACTAGCAACACGAAAGCTCGTGTTGCAATCCATCTTCTGAAGGATGGAGCAGGAGTCTGGTGGAGGACCGAGGAGCAGAAGCTCCATGTTGACTCGGAGACGATTACCTGGGAGCTGTTTGAGGAGCGTTTCAGGAGCAGGTATTTACCCAGGAGATTTATACAGCAGCGGATAGACGAGTTTCATGACCTCCGTCAGGCATCGATGACAGTAGCTGAGTATGAGAGTCGATTTCTGGACCTACTCCAGTACGTCGACTATATGCAGGATGAGCAGGTACGGATTCACAGGTTCATCCGGGGCCTAAACTTGGATTTAGGTGGCGCAGTGCGCATTCACTGCCCACAGACATTAGCAGAGGCCGTGGAGAAGGCCTATATTGCAGAGGAGACACGGGGAAAGACGCAACAGGCTAGAGACAGAGTTCGGAGCCGTATCCAGCAGATGCAGGATGGTAGGTCGAAGGGGTCAGTTCCTCCTCCACGGGGTGGACAGAGTTCAGGGCAAGCTTCATTCAGGCCACCACAGCAGCAGCAGCAGCAGACCCGCCCACCTTACCGACCTCCTCAGAGATTTGATGCACAGAGAGGACGTAGTATGGGGCCTCCTCCTAGGGGTCCCATCAGGACACAGGGTGCACCGAGAGCTCAGTCAGCAGGAGCTCGTCAGCAGAGACCTCAGCAGTCCATAGCCGGATCGTCAGGATCTGTATCTCAGTCATCTAGAGTACCAACTGGAGCTGCTTCCCACTGGAGAGGACCAGGCAGCTGTTATGGTTGTGGTGTTGTTGGACATCATTGGAGAGATTGCCCACAGAACCCTAACAAGGGTAAGACGCAGAGCTCAGAGCCTACTATTGGAGATATGGCACGGAGTCATCGGATCTACGCAGCGGTCGAGAACCGCCAGGCTGAGCATCAGAGTACTGTGATTGAGACGACAGGTAGTATTGGTGGTATTTCCACCTCTATATTATTTGATTCTGGTTCTTCTGATTCTTTTATTGCACCATCCTTAGTAGAGCGTTGTAGGCTGGTGGCAGTTAGGCAGGGCCGTAGTTGGGACGTTGAGATGGCTTCTGGAGCCAAAATTTCTGTAGACTCCTTAGTTAAGGAGTGTGTAGTGGATTTGGGACCCTTCACCACTACTTCTGATCTTCGGATCCTTCCATTAGGATCTTATGGCATCATTTTAGGCATGGATTGGTTGTCCGCTCACAGAGCTAGAGTGGATTGTTACCATAAGACTATTGCTTGCATAGATGATCTTGGAGTAGAGTCAGTGATATCAGGAGTTAGGAGGGCCGTATCCATTCGCACCATCTCCGCTATGCAGCTTAAGCGGTGTGCGCGACGGGGTTGTCAGTTGTTTGCTATTACGGTCAGTGACAGATCAGAGGATGAGTCAAGAGGACCTTCCCTCGATGACCATCCCATCTTATCAGAGTTTGCTGATGTGTTCCCAGGGGAGCTACCGGGTTACCTCCCCCACGTGAGATCGACTTCCATATAGATCTAGTTCCGGGCGCAGAGCCTATCTCACGAGCACCCTATCGGATGACTACTCCTGAGTTATGTGAGCTCAAGTTGCAGCTTGAGGACCTTCTGGAGAAAGGCCTAATCCATCCTAGTGTATCCCCTTGGGGTGCACCAGTGATCTTCGTGAAGAAGAAGGATGGATCTCTTCGGTTGTGTATTGACTACCGTCAGCTGAATAAAGTAACGATCAAGAATCGTTACCCCCTTCCACGCATTGATGATTTATTTGATCAGATGAAGGGGGCTACAGTTTTCTCTAAGATAGATCTTAAGTCAGGGTACCATCAGCTCAGGATTGCGGAGACGGATATTCACAAGACAGCATTCCGTACGAGATATGGCCACTACGAGTTCACAGTGGTACCTTTCGGTTTGACGAATGCCCCCGCAGTGTTTATGAGTTTGATGAATGGGGTATTCAGGACCTTCCTTGATCGCTTCGTGCTCATCTTCCTTGATGACATTCTGATTTACTCACGCACACGTGAGGAGCACGAGGAGCACCTTCGCCAGGTTCTTCAGTGTCTTCGCGAACAGCGCCTTTACGGGAACTTGGAGAAGTGTGCGTTCTTTCAGCCTGAGGTGCAGTATTTGGGCCACATCATTTCTGGGGAAGGTATCGCAGTCGATCCTTCCATGATTCGAGCCATCATGGATTGGCCAGCACCCACTAGTGTGACCGAGGTGCGTAGCTTCATGGGTCTAGCAGGGTATTACAGGAGGTTTGTTCAGGACTTTTCTCGGATTGCGCACCCCATCACTTCCCTTCAGCGGAAAGGGAAGAAGTTTTTATGGTTGGATAGATGTGAGCAGGCCTTCAGTACATTGAAGGAATGCCTCACGAGAGCACCTATTCTTGCAGTGCCAAATCCTCAAGGTGAGTTCTACGTTTGCACAGATGCTTCCTTGGCAGGACTTGGAGGTGTGTTAATGCAGGAGGGTAGAGTAGTTGCCTTTGAGTCTCGCAAACTCAAAGATTATGAGCTCAATTATCCTGACCCATGACCTTGAGCTTGCAGCAGTGGTACATGCCTTAGTGCGGTGGAGACATTTTCTTCTTGGCCAGAGATTTACACTCAGGACTGATCACTTGAGTCTTCGCCACCTCTTCACGCAGCCCAATCTCAACGCTCGTCAGCGGCGTTGGATGGAGTTACTCTGTGAGTATGACATGGAGATAGAGCATGTGAAAGGGAAGGAGAATGTGGTTGCAGATGCCTTGAGTAGGTGGAGACATGTGGCTATGGCCACCTCAGTGGGCACAGATTTGCGGAGTAGGATCTTGCAGCAGCTTCCTCAGGATAGTTTCTACCTTGCAGCCAGAGCAGAGATTGAGTCTCAGAGACCCCTTGAGGGGAGATTTGATGGATTTTCATTAGAGGCAGATGGTCTTCTCAGACACAGAGGTCGGATATATGTTCCTAGAGATGGAGGCTTGAGACATGACATTTTTACAAAGGCTCATTGTACACCTTATTCAGCCCATCCTGGGGTGAAGAAGATGCACGCCACCCTGAGATAGTTGTATTTTTGGAGAGGACTTCGGAGAGACGTGGCTTTGTTTGTGTCACGCTGTTTAGAGTGCCAGAGGGTGAAGGCCGAGCATCAGCATCCAGCTGGCCTTCTCTATCCTCACGCCATACCGGAGTGGAAGTGGGACACCATTTCCATGGACTTCATCATTGGGTTACCTACGTCGAGATACCATCACGACGCCATCATGGTCACGGTGGATAAATTGACGAAGGTAGCTCATTTTTCTCCAGTGAAGACCACCTATACAGCAAGTGCTGTGGCACGAGTATACCTTGATGAGATTGTCAGATTACATGGGATTCCGTGGAAGATCATTTGCGACCGCGACCCTTTGTACACTTCCCATTTCTGGACCACCATGCAGTATGCCCTCGGGACGAGGATTAATTTCAGCACAGCTTATCACCCTGAGACAGATGGACAGACAGAGAGGGTGAATCAGATTTTGGAGGATATGCTCAGGATGTACGTGATGGATCATCAGTCGAGATGGGAGGAGTATCTGTATTTGGTGGAGTTTGCCTACAATAATAGTTTCCAGAGTTCTATAGGCATGGCTCCTTTTCAGGCATTATATGGTAGAGAGTGCAGGACACCTCTTAGTTGGGACAGGATTGAGGACAGGGTTTCCCTTGGGCCAGCATTATTACAGGACATGGAGCAGCAGGTTACCTTGATCAGACAGAGATTGCAGGAGGCGCAGGATAGACAGAAGAAGTATGCAGACCAGCATAGGACAGATCGCAGTTTTGAGGTAGGCACGAAGGTGTTTCTTCGTGTCAGACCGCATAAGAGCCCTATCCATTATGGAAAAGGTTCTAAGCTTGCTCCTAGGTTTGTGGGTCCCTTTGAGATCTTGGAGCGCCTCGGTCCCTTGGCCTATCGTCTAGCATTGCCACCTAGCTTATCTCGCGTCCATGATGTGTTTCATGTTTATGTGCTTAGGAGATATATTTCTGATCCTTCTCATGTGCTAGATTGGACCGCATTGCAGGTGCAGGATCAGGGGCAGGTGATGGTGGAGCCCGTACGCATTATAGAGCGCAGGACCCTGGGCCTTCGCGGCAGAGAGATTGATCAGGTTCGGGTCCAATGGGACAGGTATGATGAGATTGCAGCTACTTGGGAGGATGCTACTTTGCTAAGAGGAAAGTTTCCACACCTTTTCCAGTGACTTCCAGGAGGAAGTCGAGTCTAAGGGGAGGGGGATGTAGTGCCCACTTCCCTTCGACTCATTTTTTTTTGTTGTTTTCGAGACTGATTACTTCACTTATGGATTATTATGGCTTCTTGATTTAGCATGCTAGTAGATATCATAGACATTAGACTGTTATTGATTTGATCTTTATATGATGCATATGGTTTACTGGTGGACATTTGATGATGATATTTGTATACTTTTGACATGGTTATTTATCTTTAATTATGACATGTGATATGTTTAATCATATTGAGTAGAACTTGATAATTGGACTAATGTGATGATCGTTTTGACATAAATGAAATGTGGAATAGAAATGTGCTAGAAAGTGTAAGTGATATCGTACTTGCATAGATGATAGTAAATCATGTGTCGTTTATTTTAGATTATATTGTATATTTGGCATGAATGTTTTAATGCGGCCAACAGGCCGAAGGAGGTATTCTCTGTTCTGCAGGTATATTATATTCACAACAATATTGGGGAGTGGAGACCAACCACATCGGAATTCGAGAAGAATCCAGCTAAGGTCACCATGGCAACAAGTAATTGTGTGTGTGTTAGAATTATTTGGTTAGGGGAAAATTGTGACCTAGGGGTCATGTGTTGTTTTGTTTTAATTTTCCCTTTTATTATGTTAGTATGTGTTTCTCTTAGTAAGTGAAATTTTACTTGTGTTATTATTCATATTCTTTGGATTGGTGTTTACCCCCTTTGTTAGTCATGGGTTGTAGTGTCTTAATTAAGCTAATTTGAATTTGTCCTAAACTAATTAAAAGATGTGACCAAAAGGGAGTTCATTTATTAGGCTTGATTTACTTGGGATTTTGTGTGGATTGATGTGTGTTTGAGTTTTGAGTGTAGCACACTCTACCCCACATGGGAAACTCGAATTTGGCCTTATAGGCCAAATTTCAAAGCTTGTGGGACAAGTCAAACTTGTCCCACACCTCTTAAAACCCCATGCCAACCCTACCTATGGGTTGGAAGGCCAAATTTAGGGTCTTTTAGGTGTTTTGGGGGGATAAAAAGGGTAAAATATTAATTGCACTTTCTTTCAAAATTTAATTTTGTCCTTTGGGGGAGTGGGCTTAGTTGGAGTGTGTAAGGTGCTTGCCTTTCTTTCAACCACTTATTAATGGTGCATTGGAATATGAAGTTGACCAAATGATGTGGAGTGGAGGGAAAAGGAGGTGGCATCCTACTTGGAGCCACATCATCCCTCCCTCTCTTTTCTCTATTTATTTGATCCTCTTGTTTGTTTTGGGGGTTGGAAGTTTCATTTTTAGTCTTTTGTATTTTGGAGAGGAGAGGATTTTGAAGGAGTTTGTGGATTTTTGGAGCTTGTTGATACTTGTGGGAATTTTGTTGGAGCTTGTGGATGCTTTCTTGATCTTTGGAGGGATTTGAGACTTCATACTTGGAACAAGCTCTACCATGGAAAGGTAGGAGCTTCACCTTTGTTTGTATTATGTTTTCTTCTTTTGTTATATGAATGAGTTTTTATGTTGTGTTGAATTTTGTTGTTTGAAATGCTTGTTGGGAATGGGTAGAATGCCTAAGTTGGGAGTGGGAGGAGACTATGGGGAGTTTAATTGAGGGAGGCATAAGAGATCATTTTCTTGAGGAGGGAGTTTGGGTTGGGTGCCCACCTTGTAAGAGAAATGCTTGCATTTCTTCTTGTTTTACTTTGAGGGAGCCATAAGAGTTGAGGGAGGCATAAGAGTGGATGGAGGGATAAGGGGTACTTGAGGGAGGCATAAGAGTTGTTAGGGGTATTGTGTTTTGCATTGGAGGCTTTTAGGTGGCACCCATTCCCATTGGGAGGCATAAGTGGCCTCCCCATAGGTCTTACTCTTATGGCTTTCTTGATAAGCCTTGTGACTTGTTGTTGTGATTTTTTTCCCTCTTGTTGTGTTGTAATTTTGTTTTGAAGGATTATGGAATGCATGTGAAATGTTATGGTTAGTTATGTGGAAGCTAGTAGTTGCCATGAGTTGGATTTTCTCCCATTGTAATGTGGTTGGGGCTCGGGGGCTAATGGAGAGGATGGCTTCTCTTCTCCATTGGGTATCTTGGTTGGGAGGAGAGCGTTGCCTCTCCCCTTATTTTGTTGTGAATTAAGATTAAAACTATGGAGGAGCCACCTTGTTGATATTTGGAGCATTGGAACCTTGTTGATGACAATGTGAAACCACCTTGTATTTTTACCCACCTTGAGTGGAGGAAAAATGTAATATTGCTTTGTATTTCAGCTTCCATTATTGTAAATTTGTTTCCACATTAAGTAGAAAATGTTGTAACAAGATGTTGAAGGAAAGTTGTTTATTGAACTTCATTAGTAAGGTTGTAATGTGGATGGAATTAAAAGTTGAAAGAAAGACAATCTATTTATTCTCCTTCTACACCTGGCATTGGAACCTCTACATGAGTAAGTTGATCTTGTTGAATGATGGTAGAATCTTGCTTTAAAACTTAATGGAAATAATTGTTGGAACCCTCTTGAGGGGTGTTAGGAATTTTTACAAAAAAATATATATATTAAATTTCATTTTATTACTTAAAAGTAGATGCATTGGAAAAGTGAGTACATTACTGCATATTCTAAATTCTTGTATTGTTGATGGAACAGACTATACCAGGTTTTAAATAGCTTTTATTATGCCAATAAAGTATTTTAAGCTCTAGCTATATTAATGTCAAACTGCAGCCATTTATGAAATCCATAGTAAACATATAATTAAACCTACGTATGAGAGGTTCAAATATTTGCAAAGCAAGCCGTGCTCCATGAACATTCTGTTATGAAACAAACCCACCTCTACGTATGAGACGTCCTTATAATTGTAAAGAAAACTGTGCTTCTGTGTATTCTGATATGGAACAGATCCGCCTCTATGAGATTCTCTTCCACGGATTACATGAGAGGAAGATCTCAATAGAGGACCCTTGTAATAATTTCCTTTTGGCCTCCTCGCAACACTCTCACTGTCCCTTAATCGATCTTGATTAAAATATCTCGAAGGAGAATCCCGATTTGAGGATGCATTCGATACTGAGCAGATAACAACAGGATTGGATAACCTACTTGTTGGAAGCACTCAAAAGGAATTTCTTTCTCCTTTGCCGTGACTGCTGCTGCCTTGGCCGTTTGCTGTTGTAGGCTGCGGCCATGAATCCCACCTAGAGCACACCTCGCAGCACCCAATGGAAGTGGAGGTAACCCCCGCTTGCTCCACTCGCCTGTAGCTTCATCTATGTCAACCTCTAGTTTTCTTCGCTTGGTTGCTTAAGCCTGTTCGCATATTGTTTTAATCATTGTGAGTAATGGATAATTCGACTCTTACTTCCTCTTGCTTGTTTGTCTGTATGTGATTTAATTTTCTCGCGTTGAATAGTAATCATACAAAAATTCTTATACCTTTTAGCTTATGTGAATTATATGGAGAAAACTATTGTAATAATAAATGAATTCATGTCAGTTATATTTTTTTTATTTGTGTAAATAAATTATTAAATTTTGTGTTCAATTATTAAAGCCTTTTAGGCCATGTTACTCATCCAGAGACTTGTAATTTTGTAACGGTAAGTTTTATCTCCTTCTTGGCGTGGGCTGCAGGGAATTATTTTTTTATTTTTGTTAGGGGCCTCATTTGTGCTGAATGACTGCGTGAGGGTGGAGTTATTAAAATCTTGACGTGTTGGAGCCTTCCTTGTTGGTGGCTGCACATGCCCCATTTATTAAATTTTTTGACTTGCAAATCTGCTGTCTCTCGTGGTCTGCCTACAATATCCTTCTTTGACGGCGTGAGATTTCTTTTTGTTGGGACTGCGTGTGGAGTGGTTGAGAAGCCATCAAAAATCTTGTTTGTCAAGGTGTTTTTCTTCATGGTTTCTCCTGGATGCCTTCCTTTTTCCTGCCCTGGCTGCGTGGATTTGTGGGTGAAGGAATAATTGTTTGGTGTAGTCGCATGGACTTTGTTTTTGTTGTTGCTCCAGATGCATTCATGGGAGAGAAATGGAGCACTATCTTCTTTTGCGAGGTTGGCCGCGCACAGCTACCAGTTAGAGAGGTAGGCATGTGTTTCCTCCAGTGTTCGAGATCTTGGATGCAAGAGGCGAGGTCCGTTGTTCTCTGCCGGAGATCCACAGCAACAACCTGCGACAGTAATTAGCCAGGCAGCAGGTATGTTGCAGTAGTAGTTGAAGCCTTTGTGAGCGCCTCCACCAAGCAGGTTGTCCAGCTATGTTGTTATCGGTTCTAGTATCGAATTCATCCTCAAATTCGGGATTCTCCTTCAAGATATTTTTATCAAAATCGACTATGTGACAGTGAGAGTGTTACCAGGGGACCTGATGAAAATTATTGCAAAGATTCTCTATTGAGACCTTACTTGTTTTTACGATGTAACTCATGGAAGAGAATCTCATAGAGGTGGATCTGTATTTCATATCAGAATATTCATGAAGCACAATTTGCTTTGCAATTATATGAGCTTCTTCAGCAGAGTCACTAAGTTGGCAAGCATAAAGGGTTTCTGTTGGAATTATCACACCTTACAAGCTACAGGTGAAATGTTTGCACCGAGAGTTTGATGTTGTCCCCAAATCTGATGAAGGAAAAGGTTTATGCATCATTACGGTAGATGCCTTTCAGAGCCAGGAGCGTGAAGTAATCATTATGTCTTGTGTCCGAGCTTCAAATCATGGGGTTGGCTTTGTAGCTGATATTCGCCGCATGAATGTGGCACTAGCACGAGCTCGCAGAGCACTTTGGGTTAAGGGAAAAGTAACTGCATTGAAGCAATCTAGTGACTGGTCAACCTTAATTGAGGATGCTAAGTCTAGGGACTTGTTTTATGGTTATGGATTCTGTACCAAGAGATTTTTTTTGGTTATAAAGCCATAATCGTCTTATTAAACGTTGCCCTAGTTTCGTTTCAGAGGGTGAGGGCTCATCCAATAATATGATGAAGATTTTTCAGTCCCAAGCTTAGGCTATGAACCTTCCAAGTTTTTAAACAATCAGATGCATACCTTATTTTTTTTCTGTCATTGTTAATTCCATGTACCTACGAAAATTGGAAATTCTTGAAGGATGCCACAAAGTTCTGAAAAATTGCCTTAAAACCTATTTGGGCCTACATGAAGATCTAGGGCTAATTTGTATACAGGGAGTAATTTCAGAGTGTTTTGGATGCTGGATCTGAGCAAAACCCTTCTCTCTCAGAACATCTTTTCACCACTGGAAACTTTTTCTTTTCCTTGGAAAAGGAGCTTATCATCCCAGACTTGCACAAGTTTCTCGAAAACAGTTCAATGTCACGGCATCTCCATGATATTGTAATGTGAGGCTTTAACATTTACCCCATCAGTATATGGGAAGAGATGCACATTGCAGACCATACAATTGATTTTATGAAGTCAAGAGCATGGCCGTTAACAGAGTTTGGACTTTCAGCAAGCTGCGGAAGAGAAGTTGTGCAGGTTGTGTTGCTGTTGCCCGAGCCCTGGTCGACGTGCTTGTTGGTTGGAAGAACTATAATCAGGCATGTTAAATCTACTCCTTGTAATAGTTTTCTACCTTCTTTCAGTATCTTGAAATGAATATTCTTTCCTCTTGAATGGCACCTAGACAAAATGTTTTCGTGGTTGTTTATATCGCTGCTTGATTGTGTTGGTTGTTCCTTTAAATCTCATTCCAATTTCACTTGTTTTGCTTGAAATGTTCTTTCCTCTCTTATAGCTTACTCTATTTCATATTTGTCTAAATGGGCTACTGCAATATTGAGTGATGCAGTCTAGTTCGTAGGGAAGGAAACATTATTGAGTTTTGTTTGCTTATATGACTCTCTTTTAAAAGAATTCTGTGATGGTATTTATAATTGAAGGTTACTAAATGGAAGGTTAAGCCTACATATCTCTTTTTGGTTGAATAAATACGTATTTCCTGTTTAGGGCTCTCCTGTTTTGCTAAAAGGTACATTAATAGTGACATTGTGTTCTAAAACTTGTTTAAGCCTGTGGGCATTCCTTACTTTTTGTTTAATTAGAAAATGGCATTAGGGTTTTGTTTTAGAACTATACATGGTTGACTTTTGTACCCAGTTCTAGAGGATGAATAACCTGACATCTATTTTGGCCTCTACGTGTTGAGAGAATTACTATACCTACTTACTAGTTCAAACTCTTGTTTGATTAAAGTAAGGGGGAAACATTGTAAGTTTTATTGAATGAAATCTCTACAATTTTTATTAAGGGTCGCAAGCAAGCTATTAATAGCTGGACTGAAACAAAATTTGTAGGTGAATCCATGGTATTGGACTCGTGAACTCGTTTCCTGTTAGATGACAGCTGATTACAGTGATAATATAATAGGTGGCTATTATATTCATCTATTTGATATTTGCTAGACATTTCCCTTGATAAGCCCACATGGATCGGGTAAAATTTCCATCTTCTATACCATTGGCAAGGAGCTCATAGAACTTCTAGGCCTGACTGCACTGCGTAACCTTCCTGATGGATATGTGTGTTAGTTCTTATTTTTGTGCTTGCACTCATGGTAAGGTCTTTTGAGTCTGGGGCATCATTGGTGTATTACCCACCGTGTATCGAATCCCTTTGTTTTTGAACTCGAATATCTTATTCTTCAAACTTGGTTACTAAAAGTCCCATTTTGTGGCTTTGTTAAGGAAATCAATTTTTATTTTTATTTTTAAAATACTTATTGACATTGTCGGAAATATATAAAAATTATTAACGACTTTTGGGTTTAGCCTTCCCTTATATTATGTAGAGAAGTTGACGATTAGGATAAGGTTTGTTGGTAGAATAATGGCCCTATTTTTTGTGTCTCATTTGTACGCTTTTGGAAGAGTGGATTTGTTTGTTAACTAGTACTACGTTTAAGAAATCCTATAAGGAGGTAGTGGTAAAACTCCTTGGTTAAAACTGAAACTATAGTTGTTTTTCTTTTAAGGGCATCGAACCCATATTACTATGAAGCCTTCCCCTGGGAGAATTGGATAACATCGTTTTGTTCAGCCTACGATCATAATTAGTATGTTTTGTCTTCTCTTGGAACCCCTTTTAGATGGATGGATTGAGTATTGGATTCCAATCACGTAATCCATAGGATTACATGAAGGAAATATCAACACTCTTGACCTTCTTGTTCCTAACCCATAAGGTCTTGCCTTGATTTATGTGATTTTGTTCTTACTGGTATTTTGACTTTCTCCTTGTTGGATGGTTTAGATTTCTTTCTCATGCGAATAATTTTGGAGTTGTGGGTTGTGTTTTAATCCATTTTTGAATTAGAACATTCCTTTCTTGATATTGTTAAATGTTAGCTTACTGTTGCAATGTGTAGCCTTAACATGCTCAGTTCTCGCGAACTGATTCTAGCTAGTATTTGTGCAGATGGATTATGCGAGTAGATTAAAGGAAAGAGTTGTAAAGGTTTCATCAGTGCAATTTATGAAGTTCCTTGTAAAAATGTCTAATGTGAGGTAAATTTTGTAATAGTGCTTGCAAAAGAGTTTAGAAGACCTCTTGCCTCGGGTTGTTTATAAATTGCGTGATGATGTTGTCTTGTCCTTCTGTAGGTAAATTGGTAACTTATCTTTGTGAGAAATGGTATTCAATCTTTACATTGATATGAGTATTGTAAAACTTTGATCTTGAGAATAAATTGTTAAGTTAAATCTTTCTAAGACTTAGTGACAATATTTTATAAGTAAAGTAAAATGGGTCAGTTAACCCTTAAAGAAGCTAAACAAAAATAATAATTTTATATTCAACAAATAAATGTAGAGGTGATCTATTTGAAATCAAATAATTCCATGAGTGATCAAAATGAAACCATCCTTTGTGAAGTAAAAATTTTTATAACTTGATATCCCTAGCTACACTAGCGAACATTATCCTTTTTATGGTGAATTCTTAGAATGATCCTAAGGTGAAACAAATTGTTAGTTGAATATAAGATAATAAGATTTAATAAGTAGGAGGAATCGGTTTCGAAACCATGCAATCTGTCTCTCAACCATTTGAAAGGTAAATTGTTTTCTTTTGTAAACCTTTTCATCCAGTGAAGCCTAAGTAAAATATTTAATAATTTTCAATAAATCCTCAAGCTTCAATAAAAACCGGGGTTAATAACTAATGAGGTCATAAAGATGAAAACTCGACCTTCTTCCTCTAACCAGTTTTTTTCCAAGGTGAACTTACCTCTACAAATCTTGAATGTTGAATAATCCATATTGTTAATGAACTAAGTGATAGTAGCATAAGTGAGGATAGATGAATTAAATTACCTCCTTTTTAAATAATTGAATTAAACAAATAAATGTCATAATAGAGAAGATTTAAAGAAGTAATTACTCAGTGAAAAAGGAATAAACTTAGCTTGGTAAGATGAATTCTTTCATATCTTGAGTCTCCATAAAACGTAAGCTAAGAATTGCAAGATGTCTTATTAAAATAAATAACCCTCAAGAATATCTCATTGTGGTTGGCCCTAGCTGTAAGTGTGTTCTGTGGTTGGACTTCTATGTTGTCTTGTTAAAAAAAAAAAAAAGTAAATTGTCCTTGATAGGTGTGAACGTTTCCGTGCTGACCTTTGTGGTCATCCTTGTATCAAGTTGTTCACTAGAGTTAGTTGTAACTTTGTGACGACATGTTGTGTCGTGTTATGTGTCGAAGCAAGTCAAAAAAAAAATTATCCTGTCTTTTACTGTGTTGTTCGTGTGTGAATTTTTGGGTCGTTACACTTGGTATCAGAGCGTAGGTTCATGCTCTCGAACCTATGGGCCGGATTGGTGTTGTATGGTGATGTTACATGATGGTGATGGTGTTACATGATATTGTTTCATGGAGATGATGGTATTGCATGATGATGATTTATATTGGAAGAGTAATGTGGTATAAGCGTGATGTGATTATTGTCGTAATTGTGATATTGTGAACGCACGTGATGTGTATGTCACTCAGTGCGTATTTGTTATCATATTGATGTGCTGGGGATGGGAGTATTCTCTCTCCTTCTTGTGGATTCTATGAAGAGTTCACGTGTGAATTATTGTTTGTGGTGTGTGAAAAGAATTATAATGTGGATGACGTAGTGTTGGAGCATTATGACATATTGTGATATGTAAGTGTATCAATGTGTAGTATGACTAGATTGATGTTAAAAGAAATGAGTTGTATCATGATGTTTTTACCATGTTTTGAAGAAATGTGTGTACCACCTTGTTATGTAGCAATGGATGTTATGTTGTGATGTACTATGTTCATCGTATGTATGATTTGTGTAATATGTAATGCTTCATGTTGTGATTTGGGGTCATACGGTGAGTGTATGAACCCTATCGTATGGTGATTGCACTTTGGGTGCAGAATGTGGTAAAGTGATGTGTTACACCCTGTGAATGTATGATTGTGATCTACCTTGTATATGTACCATACCATTATGGTAGCTTGTGTTAGTGATGTAGTTACATGTTATGTTGTGAACCTTACGCTAACCGACCCTGAGGGAAATCGGTAGAAGTGTATGTTGAGAGTGAGGAATGGTGTACCATGGGTCAATAACTTGAGCCAAAACTTGGTTTAGTAGATAACATGTGATTCTTTCCTCTCTCCCTATGTGGTTGTATGTATGCAACCTAAGTGCAACTATGACTATGTTTAGCCTTGTCGAAGTGGTGGCGGGATGATTCAGATAGAGGTGATGATAGTTGTATTATTGATATGTATTTTACGAGCTGAGGCTCGATGTTCCGAGTGCTAGCAACTCGTTGAGTACCCCTTTGGTGGCCAGATAAGGCCACACAGTTATCGTAATGTGACATTATTATAAGTTGATTTTATTCGTAAATTGAGCTTTTTACTTTATTTTGTAAGGACCAGCAACTTTTCTTGATTTCCATGCTTTACAATTTTGGGCATTTCCTTGGTTTGTGGCACTAACATGGGGATTTTGATACTAACTATGGCTATTTGGCCATTTATTTTGCTTGATTTTGGGTCTTCTTTTAAATTTGGAATTTTTACCGCCTTTCCCAAGGCTTGTACTTTGCCACTTGGCACTTTGATTGGATTGTTGTGCTGGTTCTATTGTCGTGATGTGTGGAATAGGGTCATGGGATGCACCATGGAATGGTTGGACCTATGGACCCGCTTCATTGTATGGGGGTACGCCCCAAGGAGTTACAGATAACTAGCGGGTTGTTGAACCATGCGTTATTATGTCACTTGGGTTAGGAGTGTTCGAACTCTATGTGTCTTGGACCATAGGGTCAACCGGCCTCCTTGAGGGAGGCATAAGAGTTTGAGGGAGGCATAAGAGACTTGAGGGAGGCATAAGTTTGAGGGAGGCATAAGAGACTTGAGGGAGGCATAAGAGTTTGAGGGAGACTTGAGGGAGGCATAAGAGTTTGAGGAAGGCATAAGAGTTTGAGGGAGGCATATGATATTTGTCTGTATGGTTGATGTTTCAGGATATATGTTGAGTTATTGTGATTTTTTGGTAGTGGTCTTTTGATGTATGTATTACTCATGTCAAATGGATATGTGTTGTGATGTTGTGGTTATGTCATTGATGCCCTTGTGGACATTATGTACCTGTAGCATTTGTTTGGTGTTATGTGAATTTTTCATTGATGCAAATTGAGGAAATGTCTGGTGGATTGTAGTACTCTTTTGTTTGAGTATTTGGTATGTCAGTCATTGATGTGTGACGAGTACTATGTTATGTGGACTGTGCCTATTCCATTCCATATTTCAGTAACCCTTTTGTGGTGTAATACAATCATGAAGTATATACTTGTTTGCTTGTGAATCTGTAGTGTCTTGTGAACCTGATAGGGTGTTGTGTTAGCAGTTCATGTTGGGCACCCACAATAAGGAATAAACCAAAACTCTTCAATGATGAAATTTTAAAAGAAATTAAACTAGGAATAATGCTAATGGAAAGGAACTAATGAAATAATAAATAAGAGGGAACTGCCAATCTTCACAGAACATTGGAAGTTAAAATTTCTACCAAATGTTCCTAAGGCTACCTTGTGACCGTGCTTTAATCAACTAAAATTTTAAACCATAGGGTGTACTTTCTCCTTTACCTGTTCTTGGTTGTGAACCATTTCTTTTCCTGTGTTATGTCGCATCGAGGACGATGCTTTTCTTAAGGGGAGGAGAATGTAATGCCCTGTTCGGCATCGCAGTGACCCCTTTCTGTTGAGCGTCACTGTGTTACGTCTTGGACTGTTAGTGATGTTTTATCACCTTCCTCCTTCTTGCGTTCTGTCGTCATTGACACCTCTGTGTGTGGACTGTGTAATTTCCTGCGTTAACCTAATTAAAAAAGGATCTGTCACATGGTTAAGCTAGATCATTGGTCATTATTGGTGTGGTGAAATTATTTATATTTATAGTCTATAATGATAACAATGTTGTTTTAATTTAATTATCGTCAAGTGATTTTATTGATTGGTTGGTCGCTTTGTAGAATGAACCCCGTCTACGCTAAGGAAGGGATTACTCGCCTTGGTGCCATGGTCAGTTCCTTGCTTCGTATTTGCTTTTGAATGTCAACCTCTAGTTTTCTTCGCTTGGTTGCTTAAGCCTATTCGCATGTTGTTTTAATCATTGGGAGTAATGGATAATTCGACTCTTACTTCCTCTTGCTTGCTCAGTCTGTATGAAATTTAATTTTCTCAGGTTGAATAGTAAATCATACAAAATTTCTTATACCTTTTAGCTTATGTGAATTATATGGAGAAAACTACTGTAATAATAAATGAATTCATGTCAGTTATATTTGCCCCTTTTATTTGTGTAAATAAATTATAAAATTTTGTGTTCAATTATTAAAGCCTTTTAGGCCATGTTACTCATCAGAGACTTGTAATTTTTCATGGTCAGCTTTATCTCCTTCTTGGTGTGGGCTGGCGGGAATTCTTTTTTTATTGTTGTTAGGGGCCTCATTTGTGTTGACTGAGGGTGGAGTTATTAAAATATTGACGTGTTGGAGCCTTCCTTAACTGGTGGCTGCACATGCCCCATTTATTAAATTTCTGATTTGCAAATCTTCCTTGTCTTCTGGTTTGAAGCAATATCCTTCTCTGACCGCGTGAGATTTATCCTTTTTTAGACTGCGTGTGGAGTGGTTGAGAAGCCATCGAAATCTTGTCTGTCAAGGCATTTTTCTCATGGTTTCTCCTAGACGCCTTCCTTTTTCCTTACCCCTTGGCCGCATGGATTTGTGGGTGAAGGAATAATTGTGTTGGTGTTAGTTCACATGGATGTGGTTTTTGTTGTTTCCGGATGCATTTGGGGGAGAAAGGAGCGTTGTGGGTCTGTTGCTGGCCGGCACAGCTGAAGCTTCAAGCTAGTGAAGTAGGTGTGTTTCCTCCACTTTCATTGGATGTTGCGAGGTGTGTTCTTGCATGGTTGATCCATATGCAACATCCTGCCCATAAAGTAATTAGCCATTTTAAATCTGCAGTTCTTTCAGCAGCGGATAGCCAGATTGGCAAGACAGGCAGTTGCAGTGTAGTCGAAGCCTTTTTGAGCACTTCCAACAACCAGGTTGTCCAGCTATGTTGTTATCTGTTCAGTATCGAATGCATCCTCAAATTCGGGAATCTCCTTCAAGATATTTTTATCAAAATCGACTATGTGACAGTGAGAGTGTTACCAGGAGACCTGATGAAAATTATTGCAAAGATTCTCTATTGAGACCTTACTTGTTTTATGATGTAACTCATGGAAGAGGATCTCGTAGAGGCGGATCTGTTTCATACAGGAATATTCATGAAGCACAATTTGCTTTGCAATTATATGAGCTTCTTCAACAAGTCACTAAGTTGACAGGCATAAAGGTTTCTGTTGGAATTATCACACCTTACAAGCTACAGCTGAAATGTTTGCACCGAGAGTTTGATGTTGTCCTCAAATCTGATGAAGGAAAAGGTTTATATATCATTACGGTAGATGCCTTTCAGAGCCAGGAGCATGATGTAATCATTATGTCTTGTGTCCGAGCTTCAAATCATGGGGTTGGCTTTGTAGCTGATATTCGCCGCATGAATGTGGCACTAGCACGAGCTCGCAGAGCACTTTGGGTTAAGGGAAAAGCAGCTGCATTGAAGCAATCTAGTGACTGGTCAGCCTTAATTGAGGATGCTAAGTCTAGGGACTGTTTTATGGATATGGAGTCTGTACCAAGAGATTTTTTTTGGTTATAAAGCCATCTTCTTTTGCTTCGTCTCAGTTTCTTTAGGGCTGCTCACGCTAATATGAGAGCACCAAGGTTAGTCCCTGAGGTCTAAACCTTGCAGTGAAACAATCAGATGCATATGGAGATGGTGGAGGTGTAATTGGATGAATGACGAAGGATCAAGTTCAATTGCCAAAAATGGGGCCTACAGTTTGTTCTAGAGGATTCCTTTCTAATTTGGAGCAGGCATGTAATTTCAGAGTGTCCTTGAAGTTTTGGATCTACTTGCAGAAACCCTTCTCTCCAGAACATGCTTGGCACCACTCCTTTTTCTTTTTCCTTTGGGAAGAGGCTTATCATAGACTTGCACAAGTGTCTCGAAGAAGATCAATGTCACGGCATCTCCATGATATTGTAAATCGAGGTGTAAATGCGACCCGATCAGTACTATGGGCAGAGATGCACATTGCAGACTATACAATTGATTTTATGAAGTCAAGAGCATGGTCGTTAACAAAGTTTGGACCTTCAGTAGACTGAGGAAGAGAAGTTGCGCAGGTTGTGTTGTTGTTGCTCGAGCCCTGGTCGACGTGCTTGTTGGTTGGAAGAATTCTAATCAGGCATGTTAAATCTACTCCTTGTAATAGTTTTCTACCTTCTTTCAGTATCTTGAAATGAATATTCTTTCCTCTTGAATGGCGCCTAGACAAAATGTTTTCATGGTTGTTTATATCGCTGCCTGATTGTGTTGGTTGTTCCTTTAAATCTCGTTCCAATTTCGTTGGTTTTGCTTGGAATGTTCTTTTCCTCTCTTATAGCTTACTCTATTTCATATTTGTCTAAATGGGCTACTGCAATATTGAGTGATGCAGTCTAGTTCGTAGGGAAGGAAACATTATAGAGTTTCGTTTGCTTATATGACTCTCTTTTAAAAGAATTCTGTGATGGTATTTATAATTGAAGGCTTACTATATGGAAGGTTAAGCCTTCATATCTCTATTTTGGTTGAATAAATACGTATTTCCTGTTTAGGGCTCTCATGTTTTGCTAAAAGGTACATTAATAGTGACATTGTGTTCTAAAACTTGTTTAAGCCTGTGGGCATTCCTTACTTTTTGTTTAATTAGAAAATGGCATTAGGGTTTTGCTTTAGAACTGTACATGGTTGACTTTTGTACCCAGTTCTAGAGGATGAATAACCTGACATCTATTTTGGCCTCTACGTGTTGAGAGAATTACTATACCTACTTCCTGGTTCAAACTCTTGTTTGATTAAAGTAAGGGGGAAACATTGTAAGTTTAATTGAATGAAATCTCTACAATTTTTATTAAGGGTCGCGAGCAAGCTATTAATAGCTGGACTGAAACAAAAGTTGTAGGTGAATCCATGGTATTGGACTCGTGAACTCGTTTCCTGTTAGATGACAGCTGATTACAGTGATAATATAATAGGTGGCTATTATATTCATCTGTTTGATATTTGCTAGACATTTCCTTGATAAGCCCACATGGATCGGGTAAAATTTCCATCTTCTATACCATTGGCAAGGAGCTCATAGAACTTCTAGGCCTGACTGCACTGCGTAATCTTCCTGATGGATATGTGTGTTGGTTCTTATTTTTTGTGCTTGCACTCGTGGTAAGGTCTTTTGAGTCTGGGGCATTGCTGGTGTATTACCCACCGTGTATCGAATCCCTTTGTTTTCAAACTCGAATATCTTATTCTTCGAACTTGGTTACTAAAAGTCCCATTTTGTGGCTTTGTTAAGGAAATCAATTTTTATTTTTATTTTAAAATACTTATTGACATTGTCGGAAATATATAAAAATTATTAACGACTTTTGGGTTTAGCCTTCCCTTATATTATGTAGAGAAGTTGACGATTAGGATAAGGTTTGTTGGTAGAATAATGGCCCTTTTTGTGTCTCATTTGTACGCTTTTGGAAGAGTGGATTTGTTTTGTTAACTAGTACTACGTTTAAGAAATCCTATGAGAAGGTAGTGGTAAAACTCCTTGGTTAAAACTGAAACTATAGTTGTTTTTCTTTTAAGGGCGTCGAACCCATATTACTATGAAGCCTTCCCCCTGGGAGATTTGGATAACATCATTTTGTTTCGCGCCTACGATCATAATTAGTATGTTTTGTCTTCTCTTGGACCTCTTTAGATGGATGGATTGAGTATTGGATTCCAATCACGTAATCCATAGGATTACATGAAGGAAATATCAACACTCTTGACTTTCTTGTTCCTAACCCATAAGGTCTTGCCTTGATTTATGTGATTTTGTTCTTACTGGTATTTTGACTTTCTCCTTGTTGGATGGTTTAGAATTCTTTCTCATGCGAATAATTTTGGAGTTGTGGGTTGTGTTTTGATCCATTTTTTGAATTAGAACATTCCTTTCTTGATATTGTTAAATGTTAGCTTACTGTTGCAATGTGTAGCCTTAACATGCTCAGTTCTCGCGAACTGATTCTAGCTAGTATTTGTGCAGATGGATTATGCGAGTAGATTAAAGGAAAGAGTTGTAAAGGTTTCATCAGTGCAATTTATGAAGTTCCTTGTAAAAATGTCCAATGTGAGGTAAATTTTGTAATAGTGCTTACAAAGGAGTTTAGAAGACCTCTTGCCTTGGGTTGTTCGGAAAGTTTGTGATGATGTTTTCTTGTCCTTCTGTAGGTAAACTGGCAACTTACCTTTGTGAGAAATGGTATTCAATCTTTACATTGATATGAGTATTGTAAAACTTTGATCTTGAGAATAAATTGTCAAGTTAAATCTTTCTAAGACTGAGTGACAATATATTATAAGTAAAGTAAAATGGGTCGGTTAACCCTTAAAGAAGATAAACAAAAATAAAAATTTATATTCAACAAATAAATGTAGAGGTGATCTATTTGAAATCAAATAATTCCATGAGTGATCAAAATGAAACCATCCTTTGTGAAGTAAAATTTTTATAACTTGATATCCCTAGCTACACTAGCGAACATTATCCTTTTTATGGTGAATTCTTAGAATGATCCTAAGGTGAAACAAATTGTTAGTTGATATAAGATAATAAGATTTAATAAGTAGGAGGAATCGGTTTCGAAACCACGCAATTTGTCTCTCAACCATTTGAAAGGTAAATTGTTTTCTTTTGTAAAAATCATCCAGTGAAGCCTAAGTAAAATAATTAATAATTTTTGATAAAATCCTCAAGCTTCAATAAAAACCGGGGTTAATAACTAATGAGGTCATAAAGATGAATTCAACTCGACCTTCTTCCTCTAACCAGTTTTTTTTAGGTGCTTGGTAATCTTTCTCTTGAGTATGTTGAAAGCGAATCCATATTGTAATAAGGTTATGAGCGAGTTTTAGTAGCATAAGTGAGGATAGATGGCCTTGTGGAATTAAATTACCTCCTTTCTTAAATAAACAAAATAAGCAAATAAATGTCCATAATAGAGAAGAATTTAAAGAATTACTCAGTGAAAAAGGAATAAACTTAGCTTGGTAAGATGAATTGTATGAATCATATCTTGAGTCTCCTTGGAAACCATAAGCTAATAATTGCAAGATGTCTTATTAAAATAAATAACCCTCAAGAATATCTCATTGTGGTTGACCCTAGCTGTAACCTGTGTTCTGTGGTTGGACTTCTGTGTTGTCTTGTCAAAAAAAGAAAAGTGTATTATCCTTTTGGGTGTGAACGTTTCCGTGCTGACCTTGTGGTCATCCCCGTAACAAGTGGTTCCTAGAGTTGGTTGTAACTTTGTGACGACATGTTGTGTCGTGTTATGTGTCGAAGCAAGTCAAAAAAAAAAAGAATTATCCTGTCTTTTACTGTGTTGTTCGTGTGTGAAATTTTTGGGTCGTTAGACTGTGCTTCTGTATTTTTCTATTATGAAACAGATCCACCTCTATGAGATTCTCTTCCACAGATTACATGACAGGAAGATCTCAATAGAGGACCCTTGGTATTAAATTTCTTCTGGCCCCCTCACAACACTCTCTCACTGTCCCTAAATCAATTTAGATAAAAATATCTTGGAGGTGAATCCCGAATTTAAGGATGCATTCAATACTGAGCAGATAACAACTTAGTTGGACAACCTGCTTGTTGGAAGCACCCCAAGGGCTTCTCCTTTGCTGCGACTGCTGCAGCCTGGCTATCTTCCTGTGCAGGCGGCGGCCATGGATTCTAACTAGAGCACACCTCGCAGCACCCGATGACATTGGAGGTAATCCGCCTGCACTTGCCTGTAGCTTCCTCTCTTAACACCATTTTGACCCGCGTGGCCATGGCTGGATAACCCAAACTGTTCCACGCGCCTGTAGCTTCTTCTGCACCCTCCCTTTCAGCTCGCGCAGCCAAGGGCCGACCAAAACAGATTTCACGCCTGCTTCACTGGTTTGTAGCTTCATCTACAACCACCACATTGAATTCATGCGGCCAGGACAGAACTAAACAGCAGGCCGCGACTGTGTAAAGCATACGATTTGCAAAATCTAAGTGGAATAAATGGCGATATGCGGCCAGTTTGGGGCAGCCCGCACGCAAGGGGATGGAGTTAAATGATATGGCAGGTGTTTTTTGAGCCACCCACCCCAACCATGATTTCCAACCTAATTTTGAATGTTTCTCCACGTAGTGGCTTCAATGGTGGTGAGTGGTAACAAGTCTACCAAATTTAAATGCCACGTGATTCGTGGCATGGCCATGAAATAATGCTTTTGGCCCCTGTGAATGCTTAAGCGGTGGTGGTGAGTTAATGTAGGAGCGTATATGGCTGGCTCGACCGTGGCAATAACCCATTCGTTGAGTTGGCTTGGCTTACTCGCCCTTCCATGTGGATAGATGCATAACCCAAACATAGATAGTTGTTCAATCCTCCAATATATTGCAAATCCTGAATATGGAGTTGAAAGGATAGCTCACCCAAGTACGTGGAGAGTTAAACCCGAACTCACCGAGCTATGTGAAAACAACTCAAAGCATGGTTTCGTTTAAATTACTTGAAGCGAAATATGGTTAAGTTAATAAAATGTCTTTTGGTATATAAACATATAAACTTGGTGGTATATTTATCTCATTTTGAGATTTTAAATATATATATATAGTATTTATGTAATCAAACTAAAGATTAAATATAATACCTCAAATGTAAAATATAAAACTATTGATGTTCGTCAAGTGCAGGTACAAATACGTTACCTAAAAAAAAAATTAGTCGTATTGTTTTGGGTTATATGTTCGTGGAAGCAAGTTCTTCGTCATCGTCATAGTTTTCACGGCGTCACACAATACC
Organism: Taxus chinensis; assembly: GCA_019776745.2. Classification (NCBI taxonomy): domain Eukaryota; kingdom Viridiplantae; phylum Streptophyta; class Pinopsida; order Cupressales; family Taxaceae; genus Taxus; species Taxus chinensis. Next base: position 41,192 of record JAHRHJ020000108.1, read on the forward strand.
CTAAGCTTTTGCAGGAGATCCCAAGCGATGTGTAGATCTTCTGCGCAGAGAGGGGAGACGAAGATGATAGGAAGATTTCGTAAATGCGGGAGGTAAGGGGAAGAAAAAGGACTAAAATGATTACTAATAGGACGTGTGAAGGTGGCAACATCCTCTGCCTTAGGATGGCGTGCTCAATGTGTCAGCTCATGATATAAATCGGGTCACTTTCCCGGCAGAGAATTTCGGTGGCGACATTTTACTCTAGGTGATATGTTACCACACTGATAGGTGATGGTTTGGAAAATTTTGTTTTATATACATGGTGTATGTGCACGAGAACCATTTGATATACATGGGGTCATGTGATCCTGTTGCGAGGATAGCCTCATACTCCCCACAAATGAGTAGAAATGAACAGTTGTGAAGGGTGATCCAAGTTGATCTCTCTCCGACTAAAATTTGGGGTTTTCTGCACATGTAGATGGGAGTGCCCTCTCAGACAGTTTGATTGAATGATAATTTTGTAATAGTTTTCAATACTAGTAATTGGACATGAGTTGCAATCAATGTCGGTGAGGTTAGATTGTAAGATTATTGTGGAGGGAATTGAGTGTGACAAAGTATTTGATATTTAATTTTGCATTCATGTTGTTTCACCAAATTAATTAATTCAAAACATTGTTTAGCAAAAAGCATTGCTTTAGCAAATAGATATGCAAGACAACTCACACTATTTCACCAAATATATTAATTGTGAATACTCTTACAACTATAAATATCCAAAATCTAACAAACAACAAATATACAAAATCCGACAACCTGTAAACATTGGATCCAATGGAATTTGACACTTTCCAGCATGAGCATCTTCAAAGGAGAATGCCTACCAGTGAAATTATAATTAATCTTCAATGATTTGGTAGCTTGTGGAATACTAAATTTTTTTCTATAAAAATAAATAGAGTACAGTTTCATCAAAAATTGTCAACACCCCCTCCCGACAACCTTTGCAACAACAAGTACAGCTGTCATAGCCCGAATTTTTAGCCCTCAAGCACACATTTTCTCCGCATTTTCACTCATGTTCGAGGGCCTTGAGGCAATATCTCTATTAAAATGTTACCTTACAATTACTTGTTATAAAAGTGACCATTTATTACGTTGAAGGTGTCTTTACAATGGGGTCGAGCCCTCCTCTCTCTGACACGGACAAGATGTGGGTGACTAGGATATTAGTGTACATCGTCAACATAATCATATTTTAATTTGAACGGATAGATATTCTACCTGTCCATGAGGTCTACAAGGATGGCATCTTCTCAGTGCATCGCTGGCTACACTGTCAGACTCCCACGGGAATGGTGCTACAAAGGTTACAATGTCCTCCCTTGTTTATGCAATTCGGACTACCGACTGAACCAGTCACTAATGATGGAAGCCAATAGTTTTTTTTGTTTGTTTAGATTCCATCTACTAATTACAATCGTGTTTTTTTCCTCAGCATTCGATTGAAGTTTTTTTTTAATCTATGGTATATGGTGGTGAATTGGTTATGTATTTCTAGTTGTAGATTTAGGTACCCATTTGGCTGGACTACAGACCCAATTTGGTAGTTTTCCACTTGGAGGTTATTTCAAATTTGGGCCCAGTAATTATCCATGATATATAACTCTAACTCTACCCGTAGCCTTAGGATTTCCACCAAAAATCTCATATTAATGAGATATAAAATATAATAATAGCCTATGAAATAGGATTTAGCCCCAAATATTTAGGGATTAATATTAATCCTAACATATAATTCTATCATTGATTACTCATTTTCCATGTGGGCTCCTCCATAAATGTTTGATGGCTTGTGTGGCATAAGCATTAATCCCACATCCGTAGGAATTAGCTACATCTTTTAATTGATATAAACTATAGGTATATCTTTAGTTCTCATTCTCTACTTAAAATTATGCTTTAAATATCAAAATAATAAATAGTTATTTTAAATTCAATTAAACATTTCATAAAATCTTATTTATTTAATTTAATTGAATGAATTATTTTATTTCTTATGGGAGATAGAAATTTCACAACTCTCCCCATTCGATATATAAATAAATTTATTTCCAAGAAAACAATTATAATTAACATCCATTTATTACGTCGAAGGCATTGTTTGTAGTGGGAAAGCCCCAAGGGCTTCTAATAAGGAACCGATGAAAACAACGGTTTTAGCTTTAGTCGTCCATGGATGTCCGATGAGTGTTTTAAATCATGTTCAGTGACATGGATGTCGATGAAAGTTTTAAACTGTTAATCTCCTCCATGCGCATTGCAGGTGTCTAGGCAACACCAGTTATTCGATCGAGCTCATATGACTCGTGATCTCCCCATTGTAAATGTCGGTTCACTGGCTCAGAGCTAAGATTGCTTGACTGGATTATCTGGTTGCTGGCTATATTCCTCTTAGGGAATCTTTCAGTTTTCGATCAACCACCGGGTAGGTCAGGTTTATATAAATATTTGTTTTTTTAACGTCAAAAGGTGTTGTTGTAGTTAGACACCCCATTCTCTCTCTGAAATGCCCAATTAAATACGTAGACGTGGTTATCATCTATACAGGGGCTTCAATGAAATAAATCCTCACCGTCCACGTGAGTAGTCAAGGAGGTGGCAGTGAAGTCTTTGTCCTTTGTGAGCGAATAAAATGACGATTGAGTCGACAACCACCAATCACGATCGATTGTTTCACTGTTAGATAACAAAATTTTGTGAAACTCCTTCTCCAGACGGATGATGGACATCTTCATAAGACATTGTATGTGGATCAACTTAATGGAGTTGTTGTCATCATCAAATAAATGTTCCATGAGTTGATGGACCCTGTGGATTATGTCATAAGACACTGCACATGGATCAACTTCACGGAGTTGTTGTCATCATCAAATAAATGTTTTATGATTCGATGGACCTTGTTGATTGTGTCCATGTACATTCGAGCTTCTTCATGACTGCTCTGGAAGAGCAAGCTTCGTGTGGCATTTGTGTACCATTTGTAAATAAATCTCTTTGTTATAAAAGCATCCTCATAATTATCCCTTCCTAATCGATTGTCAAAGTTGAGGAGAATTCATAGCTTACTTTTGGACATGTTGACCGAGGTGGCCAAGGATTTCACAATATGGTGTGTAGTGGCCATAACTCAATCTTCACCCCCTTCTTCAACATCTTACTCAAATCCTTGATGAGAAGGCTCCTAATGGAAACATGAGGATCCCTCATAATATAGAGGAAATTTAACATGCATGAAAAGATATTCATTAATATAAAGAAGATAATGGAATTTGTCTATAACAAAAATTCATCTTGGCCTTATCTGTGGTGAGACCTCATTGGATGTTACCACCTCTGATTTCATCCTCCGTGTGACCATTATTTTGGAAAATCAACGTAAGACGTGCAAATATGGATGATTTCTTTAGGGGAATTGGCGTTCTTAGTTGATTTCCATACTTTTTGTCAGCGCCAAAAACTCATCTTTTTTCTCAACAAATAAATCAAGGCTTGGGGTACTTATTTAGTTTTCTATTTTTGGATTAAAACATAGGAAGGAAGGAAGAGATCATTGCATTTAACCATTTTTTGTATTGTGGTATTTGAAATCACAATTTCAAGCAGTTGCTCTTACTTTTAAATTTAGTATAAACTTTTATGAAAATCTAGAGCTAACCGATTCCTCACAACGTAGATCGTTTAATTTAATTTTAATTACGCTGAAAGGCATGTTTACAGCTACAAAGCCCGAGGGATATGACAATAACTTCTAATCATCGCTATCCACTTCCTTGTCTGTATCGACTTTCACGTACATATCAAATCCCTCAGCGTCCACGTCCTCATTTGAATCAATGTCTACATTTGTATCATGTTTTTTTGTTTGACTTTTAACATCTAACAATCATTGTTTGATAGGTGTATAAATTGACATATTTAATACACTTTCAAATGTTGGCTAGAAAGTGACATGTTTATTTTTAATGTATTATGAGGGAAGGAAAAAGTGACAATAGTATCCCTGTCATCATTTCCTACTCCTGTACATACATTGATATTTATTTTCAAGTAACTTAGTTTTTATTCCTAATATCACATTTTTACTAAACAAAATATTGCATTTCTATCTTTAAAAAATCGTCATAATCAATATTGTTCGTATGGAATCAAATTATGGGCCCTAAACTATAATATTCTTAGATCAGTATCTCATAATCAAAATATTGTTGTGTTAGTCTCGAATCAATGGAAAAGTGATTTGTTAAATATTAGTAAGTGTCACATAGTTGGTTTATTCCCAGTGAAGACATTATACCCCTCAAATATGTTTAATTATATATAATTGAACGTTATATCATTAGGTTAAACATACTTATTATTTTTAGGATTGTTCATAGATAAGATTTGTTCATACAAATTTATTTTATTTTATTATTTCATAAATTTGTAAATTTAAAATGGATTACAAAAATAATTTTTATAAAATATTTTTTTATAATATTGATGTATTTGTCAAGGATGAAGGCTTCGTTGTGCTCATCAAATCAACTAAAGACAACCCAAGAGTTTACGAAATAATTTTCTTAATTTTACAATAGTCGATATTTATCTCGTTTCCACCCAGCTATAAATTGGTCCAAGTGTTTATTAGATTTCAATTCCTTTTTCATGTGGGAAAAACTAATATGTTTTTTTTAATATTCGAAAATGAATATTTATGCCACAAGGCATTTTTTTTTACATTGAGAAGCTTGCCCCCCCCTGTTGGCTTTTCAAGAAATTTGTGACATTTTCGATAATTTTGTTTTTTCCATGAATTTTTTATTCCTCCCATTAAATTATCCATATTATATGAATGGGATGATTAGCTTCCTCAAAAATGATTCCACTAAATATTAACCTCTCCCAATTACTTCTCATCCCTTTAACCCCCTCTTTTGCACACTGCTTCCTCCTTTTATAGTTTGGTCCCTCGAAATCAACCTCATCTTAAAGTGCCCCTTCGACATTCACACTGCACATTTCAAATGCGATTGCTAGTGGATACTACGGCGTCCTTACATTTCCATCGACGGTCAAATCTTATCCACAATTGTCGACTTCGTCGCAAAAGCAATCATGCATTACCTATGCCTGTCAAACAATTTTTTAAGTGACGGTAAATTTAAAATCTTGCCCTTCAAAAATACAAAATAGTGTTATTTTTATGATGTTAATAAAATATATAAAATATTATTTTATATATATTTAACTATTTCAAATATATTTTTGTATAATGTACTTATAAATCTATATGAAAAATGACGGCCACCCTTAAAATTTGCAATACTGTGACGGTTTTTTTTCCAAATATTTGCAAGTATTTTACGGCTAAAATCATGAAAAAACGTCTAAACGGCCGTCAAATTTAACCCCTTCTCTCCTATACATTTTCCACATTTTTTTTAACGCCCAAGTACTCTCCTTTCCTTTTTCCTCCTCGTTTCCAGGAAGGAATCTACGTATCTACGGCTTTCATTATTTACCTGCAAAGTCCAATGTCAGTGTGGGCTTTATTAATGTATTCACCTCCGGAGGTGGATGGACATTCGAGATTTCATCTGTGCAGTGGATCGCCACTCGGCATGGAGAAGAGTTTTTCTGTCTGAGTACACTGTAATACCCTTCTCTAAGAGATATGGCACCCATCGTCTGGCAAGAAATGGGCAGTTGCATTGTTGAGGGTGGTGGTGCTTCCGCTTAGTGTTAATACTCTTCTAAGAGATATGGCACCCATCGTCTGATGGGCAGTTGCATTGTGAGGGTGGCTTCCGCTTAGTGTTAATACCCTTCTCTGCCCTGTCCTTTCTATGATTGGTTTTCTGCACACGCATTTGAAAGAAGATTGGGTAGCAGAGCAGGTATTTCATATTTTTTCCTTCCTCTGCTGCTTTTAGGATTTCAGATTTTTGTTTGTGAAAACGTTGGCAGTGAGAATTCATATATGTCCTGCAAACTGTCGATCCCTTCTCATTTGGTTGAATTTTGCCTCTTAGTGCAAACCCGTCATGAAATATTTTAGAAATATGCGCTGCCCTGCTTTGTGTTCTGATTCCTCTATTTTTCACTTGTATAAACTTCTTTGCTGGGTAATTTCACCATACTGCAATTACCCTGTTGTTATGTGAGTCGGATCCGCAGGTATATGTTTGTTTGTATGTTTTTGCGTCTTTTAAATAGCATATATTTGTGATTAGCTCTGTAAATGGATATATCTTAGATGTGTTATGTGAATAAGGGGATATATGTATTTTTTATTTTATTTTATTTTATTTTTTTCAAGCTGTGCTATATCCCAGAAAGCCGTTCCAGTGTTTAAAGTCTCTTCTTCATTGTTCTACTGTGAGCTTGGCAGGTTCTGCTGTGTTAGGGACATATTCTGCACCCGAAAAATAATGTTGTAATAATTGAGGGGCTGTTTACAAGTCCTCTCTAAAACAAGCGTAACTCATATTTTGGCATTATTTATACCGATTGTATATCCAATCATCTTCAATAATTCTTCTCCTTAAATCTCACTTGACAGGAGACGCAGTCCAGCCCAGATCCCTCCATGGACCAACCTATTTTTATATTCTGGCATGTTGAATACCAGAGGAGGGAGATTTGTGTTTTCATAGTCTCCATGTACAATAAAATTGCAGCTATCTGATTCTATGAGTAGAAACTGTGATGTTTATAAAATTAGAAGAGTACTTTGCTGTTGTTTTCTTCATTGTAATAATAAGAAGCGCCCCTGATTTCTTAAAGTTAAATGACTTTTGTTTTTGCCAGAATTTTATACTTTTATTGTTTTTTCATGTATGATTATTGTTTAATCATGAGTGTTTAATATTCACATATTTCTCGTTGGCCCTTGTTCTTTGTTTATTTATTTTATCATTCATGAAAGAATATCCTTTTAAGTAGATGTTGATTTGAATCTCACTATTAGCGCTTATTTCAATTTTTGAGTCCCTCTATCCGGTTTTGTAATTTGGTCGAAACCTGTTAACCGTTTTTCCTTTTTCTTCTCCCAAATCATTGGTGACTCCGTGTGTCTAACATGACACTTGTTTTCTTGCATGTAGTAGACTTACTATACCCATTTAATTGAGTGACATTTTTTAATGCCTTAATACATACGGAAGGCATAGAGAGGGTCACTTGAAGGATGGTTGACACATTCTACAATTATTGTAGACCTGTATTTCCAAGAAAAAAATGTTTCTGAGCTTTGAAATAGGGTGTGTACACCCATTTAACTAATGGTGGACATTCTTAGAAGTGGGGGAAAAGCTATATTTTAAATCCTTCCATTTCAATTTTTCAGGCAACTGTTGTTGTTTATGCTGTGGATTCTATGTCTATATTGATGCTGATTGTTGGTGAACATGTTAATTATCTCCCTCTTTACGACTTTGTTTATGGATTTCGAATCAATAATACAGACTTTTTGTCTTTTTGTCCCCAATTTTTCATTTAAAAAGAGCAACTTTTCCTATTTAAACTTTACTGTTGAATATCAACTTTGTACTTGGAAGGTCATTGTGTTATCTCTTTAACTTCATAGTTTTGTGACATGTATCAATGCTTCTAGTTTCATTCTTTGATGCTTACGCTATGAAATAAATCCCGTGCCTCTCTGTTGCTTATTTATTGATGTCTAACAAATTAAAAAAAAAAGGATGTATCTAACACTCGTTTTGTATAGGTGTTTCTTCCTTCTCAATTGCAAGTTCTTAAAATTGATTGAATTTCAATAAAATAATTGTTGCCAACTTCACATAAATCCTTACCGTACAGAAAAAAAACTTACTTCACTTTGAATCCTATACCCCCAACTGGATGTTATTGGCATCCTCTAACACTATAGCAGGCTTCCAATGTGAATTCAAATAGGTATATGTATGTTGATTTTTTGGAGTACACTTTCCATCTTTGAGGGTTTCCAATGTTATAAACAGTCATTGAGGAATTATGATTTGCAGATTTTTTGCTTCTTCTTCACACCTCTTTCCTTTTGTGAAGACACTCCTCCAAAATATAAATAAATACTTTATAAAATTGATTTTAAAAATATACATTTTTTTTGTCCTAGCTTGTACTTCTCTATAAACTGATTATATTTCCAACATATTTGATTTACTTTGCTACTCTTTGTGAACACAATCCTCCAATATAAAACAAATTGGACTTTATTTGGATATTAAAAAGTACACTTTTAGTCCCATGTATTGGCTATAAATTGTTTGCAGTGCACTTTCTCATTTATACTTTTCATCGATTTTCAGGCATTTGAGAGGATTCATGGAGTCGTCGCCGTCATCTCACCGCCAAAATGTGGAGCGTAATACCATGAGTGGAGTGGCATCTTCTTCCTCATCTCAACACCAAACCGCGGAACTTGATCCTCTCGGTGGAAGTGAGGCTGCTGTATCTCCAAGATTATACGATGTATTCATCAATCACAGGGGACCGGATGTCAAATACACACTTGCTGATCTACTCTACCACAATCTTAAGAATACGGAATGCCGGGTTTTTCATGACTGCAGAGAAAAAGAATTGGGAGATTACTTTCCATCTACCATAAGCAATACTATTCAATCTGCTTGTGTTCAAATAGCAATATTCTCACCCACATATGCCGAGTCCCCTTGGTGTTTAGCTGAGCTCGCTCTAATGTTGAAGACTAATGCTTTGTTTATTCCAGTGTTTTATCGCGTGCGCCCTTCTGACGTCCGCCGCTGTCGAAAGGGCATTTATGCCGCTGCATTCCATCACTATGAAAGGAAGAAAAGATACCTCGACAAAATTAAGGATTGGGAAACAGCCCTTCAGAAGGCTTCGTTTCTCACTGGCCACGAATGTGGCGACGATGAGTAAGAATACCACCTATTTTTCCATTGTGTGTGTCAAATAGATAAGCTTTCTGAGCAAATTCCTGTTTTTCATTGCAAATTTTCAGTGACGTCTGGAAGCTGGTTCACGACATAAAGTCTGCTGTGCTGCGAGAGGTACAACTGAGAAAGCCTTTATATGTTGCCAAATATCCAGTCGGACTCGATGAAATTGTGGCTGATTTTGATGCGCACTGCTTGCAAAAGGGAGAGGAGGAAGCTAAGATAATTGGAATTTTTGGAACGAGAGGTTCGGGGAAGACAACTCTTGCTTCAGAGTTGTTCGACCGCAAGCGTTCATTGTACCAAGGGGCATGTTTCCTATCTAATGTGAGAGAAGGTAAATTGACTTCTTTGCAAAGTAAGGTTCTCAAATATCTTTTCCATGAAGATCATCATAAATTTCAGAATATAAATGAAGGAACTGGTTATCTTAAGTCTTTTCTGGAAAGGAGCAAATTGAGCTTATTTATTGTCCTAGATGATATCGATCACATCAATCAATTTGATGCTCTAGTGTCAAAAGAAAACCTGAATTCTAAAAGTCTAGTACTTGTTACAACCCATGATGAGAGGTTGCTAATACAGGCAGGCATAAGTCTTCGTTATAGGATGAAGGAAATGAGTTTAGATTATAGCAGAAGTCTATTCTGTTGGCATGCCTTCCGCCAACCCTGTCCAGAGAGGGGATATGAAGATTTGGTTGAGAGCTTTGTCTCCGAATGTGGAGGTTTACCTCTGTCTCTTCAAGTGATTAGTGGGAATCTCTTTAGTATTGATCAGCAGAAGGGTTATTGGGAGTTATCACTCAAGAAAGTCCGAAAGACTCTGCCGATGGATATAAAACAAAGGATTAAAATAAGCTTTGATGCGCTGGATAATGATCAAAAGCAAATTTTCATGGACATTGCATGCTTTTTTGTTGGTATGGGCAAGTTCAAGTGTATGGCAGTGAGAATATGGGAAGCTTCTGGATGGAACGGTGAGGAGGGACTTCAGACCCTGGTGGATAAGTGCCTTGTTGAAATGGAACCAGTTTTTATTTTAGATCACAACATAGAGGAGCTGTATTTTAGAATGCATGAACACATCCGCGATTTCGGAAGAGAAATGGCAGATGAAATGGCAGATGGAATCAAACATCCTCGTCGCCTCTGGCGTCCTCGCCATTCACTGGTACGAGGCTTCTCTCTTAAATAAAACCTACTTTTGGTGATATTCAAGGATTTATCCTTTTCCTGAATTTTGGAAAAAAGCAAATTACGCTCTGTTTGAAATGCAGGAATCTGTCGACCTCAGAAATAGACTCACGAGAACCACAGAATCTGTTAGAACCACAGAATCTGTTAGGTGTCTCTATTCCTTTTTTGATGACTCCAATGGCGCTCAAATTACATATTTTATAGGAAATCGAAATTCAGATCTCCGGCAAGCAGGAACATCAACACTTTTGCTGTGGATGTCGATTGAACTGAGCGAGCAAAAACAGAGAGCAAGCGAGTCATTTATTCCTCTGGAGGACGTAAGCAACACAGCAATTCCTTCATGGATTCCTCTCCAAAATTTGCAAGCTCTAGAAATAATCAATGGAAACACAGCGAGATTGTGGCACACAGATGTACAGGTAAAGCCTTCTGTTTTTATGGGAGTCTGGGTCAAACATAAAATTTGGCAATAAATTATATATTTTGACAAGACCATCCTTTAAAAAAAACTATGTCTAAAAATGTCAGGGTCCTGTCCAGTTGAAAGAGCTGCAACTGATTGATACGGTATCATTTGGAGAGTTTCGGAACTCATGTAGTGTATTTAGGGGTCTGCAAAATCTAGTTCTAACAGGAAATGGGGGATCTGATGGAATGCTAATTGAAGGGAGTACCCTATCCCAAGTCCTGAAATTACTTATAAATCTAAAAAGGTTGATTTTCAGGCATTTCAGATTAAGTGGTGAACTGGATTTGAGCAACAATGCAGATGGTTTTGAGGCTATCATGAGCGCCCGCATGTATAGGCTTGAAATCATAGATATTCAGTTTGTAAAAGACGTACAAAAGATCTGTATCAGCGGGCAGCATTGTCCCAGTCTCAAGTCCCTCCGCCTCCACTTCCTGGCAGATCTGATAGAAGTGAATTTAACAAGGATAACAGCACTCTCTTCTCTTGAGGTGGACAGTTGTAGTGTTTTGACAGATTTATTAGGGATTGCTGATTCGAGAAACCTGGTGAATCTCAGCATAGGTAACTGTTGGGCTATAAAAGAATTGCCTTCTCTTGCTCCTCTACATGATCTGGAGAGGATTACAATTGATGGATGTCCAAATGGGCAAGATATAAGCGGCATTGTTTATTTGCAGAAATTGTCAGAAGGCTTTGGAAGAGTCTTGGATTGCTATGCTATACTCTGGGCTTGCATTCTCAGATTAGTGGTATGAAGTATTGGAAAGTCTACAATTATGTTTGTAGACAAATATTGTCGATTTGAGTTTTTTTTTTTTTAAATTTAAATCTGATAAAATCGAGGCCAAGCTATAATTTTATGATTAGTATGTTACGTTGAATATATTTGCTAACAGACTCAATCTCACTCTTTTTTCAATCAATTCAGAGATTGCCGTCCGCGTTTACGACTGTAATTGCGAGAGCAGCAACTACTTTGAAGGCACTAGATTACTTCGGTGGCGCCCATGCATTCGGCGAAATTCACATAAATGACAATGGTGAGGGTGAGTTTATACCAATAGAGTCATCCCGGTGTGAGGAAAGCGTAATGATTGTGTGTGTTACGATACAAATCACTCGTCCACGTCAAATTATTCAAATTCATAGTCCTCCGAATAACATGATAGAGAGCACTCTACCGCAAGGAGAATGGATGGTTACTACAGTTGAAAGCAAGCTACAGAATATTTTCTTCCCTGGGTCCGAAAAATACATTAAAGTCCCCCGAACGCCATACGAGGGTAGCTCAATGAATCAAAGCCGATGCTCTGTAGTTTTTTGATGCGGTGAGATCAAAGCCGATGTAATATTTTTTATTTTTTTGATGTTGGAATTTTTTTGATGTGGTTACAACAGCTGCCACCAGTGGGCTATTAAATATGTTTTGAGGGGATCCACTCCGGAAACGGATGATTTTTTTTAATAAAATTGAATCTCCAAAATTCACTTTTACATGTTGTTGGGGGTGCTCGGATTTGAAGGCTTTTTTAATTGTTTAGTTTAGTTTATTCTTTTTTTTTGGGGGTCTATTTGACATTTGTACATGTAGACTCTTCTTGTGGTCAGATCTTTGGTTATTAATTTGTATATTTTCCCCTTTTTTTTGGTTTAATTATATTCTTCAAAAAAAAAAAAATTTATGGAGTTTACAGATGGGACCTTTTACTCCCCAAAGGATTCACTAGTTTAACACCACACACAAAAAAAAAAACCTTTGTTAAAATAGTGTATTCTTTGGGGAGGATAGCCTACGCTGTTTATAGAAGCATCTATATGGAAGGTTCCAAAATTCAAGGATAATTTTAAGAATGCCTCAAAATTTTTTATAATATTGTGGCCAGTCTTAAATGACTTGTATATTTTTATGGATTAATCTTTCCAACAAAATACTAGGTAAATTGATTGGCAATTCCAATGATTTTTGAAGAAACACATAATTTTCTAGTGAATTAAAAGTAATATTCGATGCAAGATGTGATTTGTTGATGGTGAGTCTTTTGGCTGATAGGCCTTTAAAATTTAAAATTCTTGCAAATGTCTATTCTATTGTCTCAGTTTTCATGCCTTACATATTTTTAATTTACTTTTGTTTCTTCTCACAAATATAGATAACACCTAACAAAGTTATAGAAACATGAAACTACTATTAACATATGTTACAAAGAATGATGATCTTTTACGTGGCAAGGTCACTCAAAAACTTAGTACATACAAATAAATACACATGTATATAAAATTCATACAAACATTCCCGAAACTAAAAGGAAGTGAAATGTGTCCCATTTATGGAAGTGAGCTAGCATTGAGTGACAACTCTATTGTTTTAGTTTTCATGCCTTATATGTTTTTAAGTTTCTTTTGTTTTCTTCTCACACATATAGATAACACATAGAAAGTCATAGATACATGAACTATTTTTAACATATGTTTATAGAGAGTGATGATATTGTATGTGGCAAGGTTTGTAATGTCTCCTTTTCCGAGTAGGTGGCCTACGAGGTCTTTTATTTGTCTTAGCCTTGGTCATGCTCAGTGGGTTAGTGATGTTGATGGTTATTGGGTATGTTTGTGTTGATGCAAAATCACAGCACCCCTGGGACTCTGCAACGCGATGGGTTGAGACTCTCAGTATGATTGCATAACATGGAGCTTTTCCCAAGTGTGGGACCTTGCGAAAATCGGAAAAGCTCTCCGGATGAAGGCCGGCTCCTATTCCTCTGTTCAGATGCACCAATAAAATGCAGAGGTTTACCCAAAAAACCTAATCTAACTACCAAGGAGACAGGGAGAGAAAAATGCATAAAAATAAACCTAAGCTAAGGAGGTGATGCACCGAGGAATGAAGAACACCTGTCTTGCCAATAAACACAGACCATTAAAATGCAATGCAAGATCATACACAGATAGCCAGATTCACAGTGAAAGATCAAGGGGATGCAAATGAATACAGAGAGGGTTGAGAATCATCCACAGACATGCATTAATTTGCTCCAAAGATTGATACAACACACTGCAAAATGCCAAGAGGCAAAGTTGCATTACAGTTTCAAATGGGAGGTTTGAACTCCACAAGTTCACCTGCCAAAGAGAAGAAGGGAGGGGCAAAACAAGAAATGTCCAACCCTTAGAAAGAAGCCCCTCCTTACAATTTATAGGAAGAATGAGAGAGAGAAGAGAGGAATTCGAAATCTGCCCCAACCACCTCCAGACTGCACCTTAACTCATCTCATTATGGTGGTAGGTGAGAACCTAACAAACCCAAAAGTGGCGAACTGTATTTTCCCACATTTTTAAGAATTTTTTCTCACCCAATTAAAGATATCCAGTCGTAGTTGGACAGAGGACCTCGTAGGCTTTCTGAAAAGTCCAACCTTGCATGAATCCGAGCTCCCAGTCAAAAGTTATGGCCATCTGAATATCTGGGTCAGGGTCTGCTTCCTGCCAGCACTCAGAATGTTGCGCCTCCTGAAGGTGCGCCATAGGCGCATCCGTGTGTGTGTCGACATCCTCTTACACGCGCCAAGGGCGCACCATTTACCTTGTCGACACTCATTTCCATGCGTGCCATTTCTGTGCGCCAAGGGCGCAACTTTTTCTATGTCGACACTCTGTGTCATTCGCGTCTGGTTTTGTGCGCCAAGGATGTCGCAAACCGTTTGGGACATAAACCTCCAATTCTGTGTCGCACTCATTTCAGCTGCGACAAGGGCGTAACGTGTTGATTGGTCCTCGGACACTCTGACGATGTGCATGCGTCCACTTTTTGGCAACAGTGCTGAAAAGGCTGAACCGGCCAGTTCGCGTCCATTTGTCTATGTCGACACTCTGTCGTCATGCGCCATTTCTGTGCGCCATGGGCGCATGCATTTCCCTGTCGACACTCATTTCCATGCGCCCATTTCTGTGCGCCAAGGGCGCAAATGTTTTTTCTATGTCGACACTCTGTGTCATGCGGCCCATTTCTGTGCGCCAAGGGTGCACCATTTTTCTTGTCGACACTCTGTGTCATGCGCCCATTTCTGTGCGCCTTGGGCGCACCCAATTTTTCTATGTCGACACTCTTTGTTATGCCATTTCTGTGCGCCCGCAACTTTTTCTATGTCGACACTCTGTGTCATGACTTAGCCATTTCTGTGCGCCAAGGGCCAAGATTGTTTTTTCTTGACACCTCATGTCGACAGTCTGTGTCGTGCGCCATTTCTGTGCCTTGGCGCTGTTGGGGATTTGAGCTTCTTTGATTTCTCCATTCTCTTGCTGCTTGTCTATATCTACCCGGGGAAAAGATATATACAACAATTTGGCGACTCAATGGGATCACCTACCTGCTAGGTAGAAGATCAGTGGCCTTTTAGCAATCCATTGGGTATGGAGTCATAAGCAATAACCTGAAACCAACTTGATATCTGATCCCGAGCCTGAAATCACAACTCCTTCTCCGAGAACACGCTGAACTGTAGAAAACCAACCTAGAGAGCAACAAAACCTGTGCCAAAGCACTTAGGGAAACTGAAACCTAACTACAACAAGACAATGTGCATACGCACTTAGAGGAATTGAAATCTAGGCTAATATTTACAAGGGTAGAAACCTTTTCTCTTTTCAGTAGCAATGTTTAAGATAGATTTCGTTGACCGGAATCGGGAGTTCTTCTCCATCCAATGTAGATAATTGGAAGGCATTGCTACTCTTACATCTCGTGACCATGTAGGGGCCACTCCAAATGGCATCAACCTTGGAATGCCTTCCTGGTTTTGCCCGATCTGCATCCCATTTCAGAACTAGGTCTCCTTCCTGGAAGGTCCTTGCTCTTGCTTTCTTATCAAACCATCTTTTTACTAAGGCCTGATCCTTCTCAATCATCTGAACTGCATGTTCTCTTATTTCTTCTAATTCCATCAACTCTGCATACCTGGCCTCCATTGGTTCGAACTCAGCCAACTCCAACTGCTTCATGAACTCCAATGCAGGCAGTTCTAATGATATAGGCAATACTGCCTCTTTTCCATAGACCAACTTGTAAGGGAGAATTACCTGTAGACCTCTTTGGTGTTATCCTGTCAGCCCATAATGCTGATTTTAGCTTGGTATGCCATGTTCTTTGGTTTTCATCCAGAGTCCTCCTGATGATTCTTAGCAAATTTTTGTTCGTGGACTCTGCCTGTCCATTACCCTGCGGGTAATAATTGGAAGAGGTGCTCAAATAGATCCCATTCTTGACAGCCCATTCTGTAATCTTGGAACCTATGAATGCCAATGCATTGTCTGATATGATAGTGGCCGGCACACCAAACCTGGTCACTATTCCTTCATAAAAGTCTAGTATATTAGACTCATTTGCCTCTTTGAGCGCTACTGCTTCGGTCCACTTGGTGAAGTAGTCCGTTGCCGTGAGAATCCACTTGTGGCCTTGGCTTGAGTTTGGGTTGATGACCCCGACGAAGTCCAATCCCCATTGCATAAATGGTTGGTCAACCAAAATTGGGTGCAATGGAAGCGCTGCTAGTCTTTCTTTGCCTGTGAAGAGTGCACATTTCTTGCACTTTCTTATCCATGTATAGCAGTCATTGAACACTGTGGGCCAATAATACCCTGCCTTCATTATCTTGAGAGCTGTTACTCGTGGGGCAAAATGTCCTCCAGAATCTCCATCGTGAAAATCTCGTAACACCCTCTCAATTTGACCTATCCCAATGCACCTCAATAGAACTCCATTGATGTCTTTCTTGAACAAAACACCATCAACAAGCACATATGGAATGGCTTGTAATCTAAAGTATCTCCTCTTTGCTTTGCTCATTTCTGGAGGGCATAGTCCTGTCTGTAGGAAGTGTATCATATTCTGAGTCCAACAAGGAGTAGGCACATCATCATTTTCATGTTCTTGACCATCCTGTAGTACCAAGGCAGTCTCTTTTTCATCACCTGCTTCAACTTTCTGACTCAAAGCTAGCTGTTCACATAGTCCCTTTCCACGTACTAGTTTGGTGACCTTGATCTCGACGTCATATTCCATGACACGAGTTATCCATCCTGCACGTTTCTCATTCAGATCCTTGTTTAGAAGGAAGTCCTTGACTCCCGCATGAGATACCAATAATTGGATCTTGTTGTTTGAAACCAGGTGCTTGAATTTCTTTAAACTCCTGATTACTGCAAGGACATGCTTTTCAATGAAAGAGTACCTAGTTTCATATTCCTCCAAGCCTTGACTGAAGAAAGCAACTGGTTGTTCTAATCCTTCTTTGTTTTGTTGAACCAAGATTGCAGAAATTGTGTCTCCACCACCGAAGGCATATAGCATGAAGTCCTTGGAGAAGTCTGGATTGACGAGAGTTGGGAGCTTGAGATATAGCCTCTTTTATTGCCTCAAAACTTGCCTTGCCTTCAGATGTCCACTTAAATACCATGCTCTTCTTCAACATCAGCATTATTGGCTTTACGAGAGCTGCAAAGTTTGGCACAAACCTGCGGACAAAATTGATCCTTCCTAAGAAGCTTTGAAGAGCCTTCTTGTTACTTGGCAATGGCAATGCTTGAATTGCTTCAACTCTTTCTGGGTCAATCGTCAACCCTTCCTTTGAAACAATATGGCCTAGAAGTTTTCCCTCGTGAGCCAAGAATATGCATTTTTTGGGATTCAATGATACCCCAAATCTTCTACATTTCTGAAATACTTGCCTCAAATGACAGAGGTGATCCGCTGCATTTTTTGAGAATACAGTGATGTCGTCAAGATATATCAGAACTATTTTATTGATCAACCCCTTAAATGCCATATCCATTGCCCTTTGGAAAGTGGCTCCAGCATTTGATAGCCCAAATGGCATCTTCTTGTAGGCATAGGTCCCCCATTTGGTGGTGAAAGCTGTCTTGAACTGGTCATCTTCTTTCACCATCACCTGATTATACCCTGAGTAGCCATCTAGGAGAGAGAATCTCTCTGAACCGGATACTACTTGCAATATTTGTTCCATTGAAGGAAGTGGGTAATGATCTTTGAGAGATGCCCTGTTGAGGTCTCGAAAGTCCACACATAACCTAATTTCTCCGCTCTTCTTCCTGACCGGAACCAAGTTCGCAACCCAGCTTGAGTGCTTGATCGGGAATATAATGCTTGCCTCTATTAGCTTGTTTAGCTCTTTCTTCATTAGAGGCTCAATGTGAGGGTTGACTGGTCTCTGCTTCTGCCTGATGGGCTTAGCATCTGGATCCAATTCTATGGTATGTTGTGCCAAACTTTGGATCGAATCCTCTTAAGTCTTCATAGCTCCAAGCGAAGACATCTGGAAATTCTTGGCAAAGTTGTATGAAATCTGATTTCTCCTGTTCAGTGGCCACTTTACCAATTTGAAGTGTTTTGCCTTCCCCAACCGGAATTGGCTCTGAATCTTCTCTCTTGACCTGTATGTTTGCCTTTTCCTTATGAAACTGGTCATTAGGGTTGAAGATAGACTCCAATGTTACCAAACCCTTAGGAAGCTTGTTTGTCCGCAGCTGCACTACTTGATCCCCATACTGCTGCTCTAGTCTGTCCTGATTTCTAGCTGAGAATTCAGCCTCTTCTTGCAAGAAATTGACGATCTGTTGATCATTCTCAAACACCTACCAGCTTGTGTTATTATCTGGAACTGCTGGCCTCACAATCACATGGATATGTGGCTGCGTTTTTTCTCTTCTGATGTTGTCAACCACATCAAACGTTGCTCCAATTGCTGCGAGCCTATCTGCGGCTTCATTTTTCTTCCTGGGTATGGACACAATGTTGAAAGCTTCGAAATCCTCAATGAGGTCCCATACTCTATTCTTGTAGCTCCTCAACAGGTCATTCTTTGTAGCATGTTGTCCCCTAACTTGGTTGACGATTAGCTCGCTATCTTCAAACACCTGCAGGTTCTTTATGCCCCTTTTCCTGGCCCAATGAATTCCATGAATCAAGGCCTCATATTCAGCTGTGTTGTTCGAACAAGAAAACTGGAAACGAAAAGCTGAATAATACTTGATGTCTTGTGGTGAAATCAACATTGCACCACCTCCAGCACCTTGTCTGCTTCTCGAACCATCGAAGAATAATTTCCAAACTTTGTTTTCATCCTTTTGTTCAGGCTGAATGATGTCAGGAATGAGTGAATTTTCCTCGTGTATACAATACATGCCCAACTCAGATTCTTCAATTTCCTTGTATGGGTCAAATTCATGACTTTTGTTTGCCCATTCATCTAAAGTCAAATCAGGAATTCCCTCGACCTTAGTACCTGCTTCTAGATCACTTGAACACTCCTCCTGATCAAAAGCTGAGCAATTTGCATTGATAGGGCCTGGTACATAAGGCTCAATATGAAAATTGGCAATCGATTCTGATCTGATTGTTGCTTTAGCTCCATACCTTGTCCTAAAGATCATGTGCGACCAATCTGCAGATAAATATCCACCGATCTTTGCAGTGAAGTCCCTTGATAGACACAACGCAAAGAGTGGCGGGAGGTCAATTACAGACACATCTTGCAAGACTGTAACATTAGGACATGAATGTAGTGTTAGGCTTAACCCCTTGATGACCCCAACAGTTCCCACTGCTGTTCCATCTAGTTGCACTACTCCTTTCAGCACTGGCTCATACTTCAGACCCAGTTGATCCGCTATTTGCTTTGGCATCACTGAACTACTTGCTCCTGAATCTATCATGCAGTTGTGTACCAAGTGGTTTCCAACAATCAATGAAACATAGAATGGTGGAGGCTTCAAATTTTTCCTTGTCTGGCCCCCATCATGTTGCACTGCATTAGTGAGAACTTTCTCATGTCCTTGGTTTGATACATTTGTGGCAGACCAATTAGCCATTGCAGCTTGCAACAAATCTCGTTGCCCTGGGATCGCCAGTGATTCCCACATGGAAATGTTCACATGTGTCTTCTTCATTTGATCGATGATGTTGAAGGGGGATGAACTGTCCTTTTGCTGCCCCTTACTTGGTGCAAGCTTTTCTGGAGCTTGAACGGGTGCATGTGTTGCTGCAACAGGTACCTTAGTCTGGTTTTGCACATTTGGAGCTGCGTTTGGTCTGCTGGCCCCTTGTTGTGTAAGAGCGGGTTGAGGAACAACTGGATTGGGCGGTTGTTCCTCTACTATGCTTCTCTTCTTTGACCGTGTGTTGGCAGCCACGCCTTGAAAAGGCTATTGGTTAACTCCACAGAAGTCTTCCGTTTGCCAATTTGCCAATGTGGTTTCTGTCGGAGGTCCCTCTTGTTGCGTTTCTTGCTGCTGATTCCCTTCTTGGCTTGGTTCTTGAGGCACACCAATGGTTTGCACCATCAAGGCCTGATTCAGTGCACCATTGAAACATGCTGACTGATTGTGAGGTAGATTGCAAGGGTAACACCAGTCGTACTCCTGTGCCATGTTGTTTTGTGTTGGAACCAAGGCTCTTGAGGATGTCGTTGCTGCATATTTGGATCATACGGCCGAAATGGCCTGGCAGCTTGAGGTTGTCCTTGGCTTTGGTTTGCAGCCTGAGGTGGTGGTGGTCTATTCTGTTGGTATGAGGGCCTAGCTTGGTACTGTGCTTGAGGCTGATACGGTCTGGCACTTTGAGCTTGCTGTCTTTTGATAGTCACAAGCTCATTTCCGAGGTTCTGCAGTTGTTTCATGACCTCTTGCAATTCCTTTGAACTATTTGAAGAAGTCGATGCCTCATTATTGCTTTGATTTCTAGGAGTTGGAATGGGATTCAACTCTGGTGCTTGGCTGGTTGTAGGATTTCCCATATCTGGATAGAGAGGCATTGGCGGCCTTGGTGCAAGCTTTCTGGCTTGGATCAAACAGTTCTCTGCTCTGATTGTTGTGTCATAGGACCTTGGCAGCATTGTCCCTCCCATTGATTGGATCATCATGGCTATGTTTGAATTTATAGCCTTTAAGAAATAAAGGAATGCTCCTTCGGCAGTTGGTCTAACAGCTATTGGGATCCTGTCCCATGTCCGTTGGAACTTAAAGTTGAAATCTGCCATTTGTTCGTTAGGAGCCCTTTTGATTGTTGTCAGCTGTTCCAATAAAGATAAATTGTCCGCCCTCTCCCCGAATTGGCTGCAAAGAGCAGAACAAAGTTGGTTCCAATTCGTAATAGACCCTGCTGTAAGGCTCCTAAACCATTGTAAGGCCTTGCCTTTGAAAGATGAAGCCAACAGCTTGACTGCAACATCCATTTCATTTATTTCGTGGATTGCACATGCATTAGCAATATCCTGGATGTGATCAATAGGAGTAGTATGATTTTCTCCTGTAAAATAGGGGATATTCTTTAGCGCTGCAACTGGAATTTGATTCTGAGCATTTAGGGCAAGTGGACTACTACCCGTGAAATTGACAAAGGGATTCGGTGGTAGATGCGCCATTATGATTGGCCTAAGAACCCTGGTTGATGCGAGAAAAGGCCTACCAGGTGGAGGTGTAGACAAAGTCCTGTTAGGTGGAGATGGTGATCTTTGTGGTCTTCTTCCTCTCCTTCCTCTGCCTGGTGATAGTTGCAAGTGGACAAATAGCCCCTCTTCTCGAGTATTAGACCTGGTTCGAATTCTTCTCATGTGCCTGGGAAACTTTTGCTGCTACACCGCTGAATTCTATCCCTTCGGAGTCGCCAGATGTGTTAGAGAACAAGCCTCTAAAAGGCTGGATTTTGCCAAGTTACACACCAAAACCTGACAATATTTAAACAGAGGAGAAAATCTTCAAAATGAAAAGCTACAGGCGGAACTCAGGTCATGCAATTGAAAGACCCGTATTGCCAGTTGATATTTTTTAGGGTTTGGGAGGCTGTTTTGATTTGGAATGACAGTCCCGAAAACCCATGCAAAAAATGCCAGATTTTCTGAAAACCCGAAATCCGAAATCATTCAAAAAACCATGAAATTTTGAAAGTCAAAATCTCAAAAAACTAAGAATACCCTTTTGAAGATTACCCCCTCAGATCTATCAACTGGTGAAATTTTGACTTGTTTCGAGCAAGTTAAGTCCTTGAAAATTGATTTCAAAGTTCAGCCTGGAAGGTGAAAAAAAATCTGAAATTGTAAAACCTGCAATTTTTTAAGTCCGAATTTCTTGAAAGCTCCTTCGAAACTATGGAATGACCTCTTGGTCCCACCGGGCGTGCCAAAACTGTTGATGCGAAATCACAGCACCCCTGGGACTCTGTAACTCGATGGGTTGCAGATTCTCAGTATGATTGCATAACATGGAGCTTTTCCCAAGTGTGGGACCTTGCGAAATCGGAAAAGCTCTCCGGATGAAGGCCGGCTCCTATTCCTCTGTTCAGATGCACCAATAAAACGCAGAGGTTTACTCAAAACCTAATCTAACTACCAAGGAGACAGGGAGGGAAAAATGCATAAAAACAAACCTAAGCTAAGGAGGTGATGCACCGAGGAATGAAGAACATACGTTTTGCCAATTAAACACAGACCACAGAAATGCAATGCAAGATCATGCACAGATAAACAGATTCACAGTGAAAGATCAGGAGGATGCAAAATGAAACACATAGAGGGTTGAGAAACATCCACAGTCATGCATTTATTTGCTCTGAAGGTTGATACAATACACTGCAAAAAATGCCAAGAGGCAAAGGTGCATTACAGTTTCAAATGGGAGGTTTGAGCTCCACAACTCACCTGCCAAAGAGAAGAAGGGAGGGGCAAAACAAGAATTTCCAACCTTTAGAAAGAAGCCCCTCCTTACAATTTATAGGAAGAATGAGAGAGAGAAGAGAGAGAAAGTCCAAATCTACCCCAACCACCTCAGGTTGTATTTAATTCATCTCATTATGGTGGTAGGTGAGGACCATATCAAACCCCAAAAGTGGAAAACTGTATTTTGCATTTTTAAGAACTTGTTCCCACCCAATTAAAGATATCCAGTCGTAGTTAGGTAGAGGACGCCGTAGGCTTTCCGAAAAGTCCAACCTTGTGTGAATCGGAGCTCCCAGTCAAAAGTTATGGCCATCTGAATATCTGGGTCAGGGTCTGCTTCCTGTCAGCACTCAGAATGTTGCGCCTCCTGAAGGTGCGCCATAGGCGCATCCATATGCATGTGTCGACATATCCTCTTCCATGTGCCAAGGTGAAAATTCTATCATGTCATCCTTTTGTGTCGACAACCCTTTTTGTGTGCCAAAGGCGCATATCATTCTGCCATGTCGACACTCTTGCACCGAAGGCGCACATCCATTTTTGTGTCGACACTCCGTCTATACGTGCGCCCACTTTACCTGCGCCTTGGGGTGTAAATTTTTACGTGTCGACACCGTGTCTGCGTGCGCACCTTTCTGTACGCCAAGGGTGCACCATTTTTCTATGTTGACACTCCATTGTCGTGCGCCCATTCTGTGCGCCATGGGGCGCATCCATTTGCATTCATGTCGACATCTCGATTGTGTCATGTGCGCCTTTACTGTGCGCCATGGGCGCATCCATTTTCCTGTCGACACTCATGTCGTCATGCACCCTTTCTGTGCGCCTTGGGCATCACACCATTTTCATGTTGACACTCCGTTTCATGTGCACCCTTTAGGTTGGCCAATAAATTCTGTGCTTCGCCTATATGGGCGCATCCATTTTGTCTGTTGACACTCATAAGAGTCGTGCGCCCCTATTTTGTGCGCCATGGGCTGAGGTTTGAATTTCTTTGGTTTCCATATTCTTCCGCCTTGTCTATATCTACTCCAGGGGGAAGATATATACAACTCTTACTATTGTAGACTCAATAGGGCAAGTCACCTTTATCTGGCTTGGTCCATATCTTCTACTAGGTCTAAAATCATTCAGAAACATACTCCTTAGTGTGTGGTGGGGTCAGCATGAGCCATCATCTTCTCTTGAAACAAATACCAGGGTTACCTTCAGAAATCTTGATCACTAGTGAAAAAGCCAATAATCCAGGATCCCCAAGGAAATGTAAGATGAATTGAACTCAACTACCTGAAAGGAAAGAATACTTTGACCATTGAGCCACTCTAAAACGGATAGCTATTCAGATAAACCATGCAAACCAAGTTGCATCCCAATGCACGGAGTCACTAAATAAAATGGAGCATCATAGAGGTCCTAAATTTGGTCCTACACTCCAGAAAAATTGTGAAACTCTCATAGAGCTTCATTTTAGACACATTTCATAACAATTGTGCCCTTTTCTAAATCTCGGTGAAAGCCCTCGCGTCATTCTAGTTGCGTTGAGTCACTGGATCTGGGGGCAAGTTTTTCTACACCCTTGTACCGTTTTATCATCACACTCAACATCAAGTTGATGAAGTCAAACGAGTACAGAAACTGAATTCAAAAATCATCATTGTGTCTACATTATCCACTCCCTGGATCAACATCACGAAATATAAAGTCAAGTGAATAATCTTTTGTATCATCTTGAAAATAGCTCCAGAGCATACATTCTGAGAAGAAAAATGGATATATCCTAGAATTTACTGCGTGAATCAACCCATGCGCATAAGCACATCATTTAGCCAAGCTAAACGCTCATCCAGGAAAAGAATATGCATATAGGAAATAGGTCTTTAGAGTTTTCTTGTACAAAATTTTATCATGATGCTAGCACTTCAAAACGCTCAATGATTGGGATTCATAATAGTAGTAAACAACTCACAGTGAGATAAATGCCAAATCTCAATCCTTATGAGTGTCATCTGAGGGGTGCTAAATAGCCCAAGTCTATGACTAAGGCTAACCATAAAAGTGCTCAAAGTGCATAGTTATCATCCTAATTGGCAGCTATCAGTCTCGCCATGAGAATGTACTCCATCATCAGGCGTTCTAATGTCCTATAAGAACGGGTAAGAAGGGTAATTCTTATCCTTCACTATATACATGCCAATCTTCAGGGGAAAAATGTTATGTGTGCTACCAGCTAGCTGAAGGCTTGACTCTTCCATGGATTACCTCTGCACGGGTCTTCTAAACTACACAGATCATCAGGGTACATGCATTTATAGGGAAGTGAGGACTCGCCACTCCATTCGGCAGATCCCATGAAGTAATCAAACAAGAACGAATTGAAATAATAGCCATGTGCCTTTACAATAGTATGCACAACATTTAAGTGCTACTAAAAGAGAGTCCTATAGTCAACTCCAAGTTAAAATTCTATAACTAGCTTAAATATGCATTAGATCAAAGTATCTTGATGTAATTCACTAAGGATGAACATGGGCCTCCCAAGATGGATCTCTATTCTCGGGCATCTTTATGCACAGTGCTCCACAAGCTACTGGTGCGCTCCAAAAGTAGTCGGGGCAATATCCATCAAAAATAAGCTGAGTCCTTGAGTGAAAGCCCTAATAAAGGTTTTGGCCTCTGATTTCCAGAGTTCACCCTCTTCCGCACTCTGCTCCGCCCCTTCTGCACATGCACCATGGTAAAAGACATCATATTAGAGATGGAGATCTCAAGCAAAATATGTAGATGGGTGAACAAACTGCAAGAATATGACATGGACGATCCCAAACCACAAAGTTGGTAAGAGGTTTGGGTCTTTCTAATCTCATGGTCAAGAGCAACTTGTAGTACTATGGAAGTGAATGAAGTAGATGCAAGTTGAAGGGTAGATGTTCTTGAGAAATTGGTAAGATTCTAAGTCGTATAAGGATGTAATATTTTATCTCAAACACTATGTTGTACCTTAGATGAATCATTTAAATAAAAATTAGAAAAGAGCCCTCAAGATCATTTGGCGGGGGTTCTCAAAAATACATCATCAGTGACTTCGTGCTCAGCTTGGAAGAACCCATTTTGAAGGTGTCCTCTTGAAATGTATACTGAAGATGAAGCTCCCAAAATAGTTACTGATTTCCATGGAGGAGTTTGTGGAGGAGATACTTGATCTGGAAGGGTTACAACACACAAAATTTTTGAGATTCTAGTTATTGGTGGCCTACTCTCTTCAAAGATGTAACTCATGCCTGGGAGTTATAAAATGTGAGGAAGCTATGTAGACAGCATAGGATATTTTCTCTGGAAGCTAATGAAAGTCTTCAGGCTCCCTTCCTTTGCAGCCTATATCAATTGAAGAATCCTTTCAAACAATGGAAGAACAAGCAATTCATTGAGTGAGATTCAAGACTATGACCCTTCTATGTGCTGAAAATAAGTGGATCCTTGTAGCCACAAATTACTTCACCAAGTGGGTAGAATCAATTCCCCACCAAGAAAGCAACACACCAAGTTGTTATGGACTTCTTGGTGAATCAAATATCATATGCAGATTTGGTGTGCCAGTCGAAGATTGTTGCTGATAATGCCATCATGGGTTTCTCAGGATAAAACTTTGATGGCAATGTGCAAGGAGTATGGAACCAATCTGAATTATGCTTCAAAACTATAACCCCCAAAGAAATAATGGACAAGCTACGAGTCCAACAATAAGAACTTGATTGAATATCATTAGGAGAACCTTGGAGTTGAACAAGAGAAAATGGGGTGAACAACTGAAATTTGTTAAAGCAATTTGGGCTGATGAGAATCACTACCAAAAGAGCTACTGATCAAAAGAGTATGCATTTGATTTTGGTGTATGGAACTCAAGCTCTGCTACCCTTACATCTGCAATTATCTTCATTTCAGTTTTGTTCAAATAAATTGAATATCAAGAGGTCAGTCTATACGAAGCAAAAATTAATTAGATTGTATAGAGGTAGATGAAGTCTAAGAAGAGCATCCCACCACAAGGGATGTCAGATTTAGAGAGAAGATTTTGACTTTTGGCATGGTTTTTTGTACAAGAAGGTCACTCCTAGGGCTTTCAATGCATTGCGAGATCTGGTTTTGTTGATGGGATGTAGGCAGTTGAAATGAAGATAAGGGAAAACATGGAAAATTTGATGCCTTATGAAAGCATTCCCTATACCTCCATTGATATCAGAATTGGTCAATTAATATCTTTTTGATCTCAAAGATTTAGATGGGAATTTAATTAATCTTGAACTGACCTAATTAATGGTAGGCATCTGAAGAAATTCTTGGATTAATCCCTAAATTTGAGGTATCCACCACTTGTATGAGGGTATAGAGTACTTTGGTTTTTCAGGCTTTGTTTTTTGATTGTTTTTGTGCAACCATTGTGATTTATCCAAGCTTCTCAGGTAAAGCCATTTTTGTTGCATTGGGTCATAAGTTTTAGTAAGCTATGAATTATTGACTCCATTTCCCCAATGGATGTATTTTGGCACTTGGGCTTCTGACGTTGTTCTTGTGGCACTCACTAGGAGTTCCCACACCCCAAGCAGGAGCTAATGTTGGTGCCATTTTTTAGCTTGCACCATTTTGCCCTAAATTTTTCCTTCATTCTGCATGCTCTAAAACATTTTTATCTCAAATTTGTGGTTTCCAACTTTTACCTCCAGTCAAATGCCTTGAAATGCTCACAAACTTGTTGTTTTTCCCCAATTTGAAAGAAATCTGCATGCATGCTCTGTTTTGTGCCCTAATTTTTCCAAAATTCACGGGCTCTTCCATTTTTCCTTTTTGCCTGATCTTTGGAAGTTTAAAATTGATCAATTTGCACTTATATTCCATTGAAAATCCAATTCCATGATCAAAAATTGCTTTGAAAATCACTTTTCAGTTGGTTCAATTTCAAGAAATTTGTCATCCTTAGCGAAAAAATTGAATTTTAGGGCATTCCTTGGAAAATTTTGTGTTGTTTTGATGGTCAGACAGGCGTCATTTGCTCATCAATTTCTTCTTCAAGCATTCATCAACAATGTGGCTTGTTCTAATTGGCCAAGGAACAGTGGAAATTTCTTTTAACTTATCACTTTTTGCTTTTTTGGAAAAAAGAGCGAATTTGGTCCCATGGCTCCGCTTTACTCTGATTGGTTCTAATGTTGCTTACATGGCCTCTTTGATTGGATGGAATGGAAGCAGCGGGTCATTATGGGAACTTGCATTTTTTAGGCCTATTTTGGCTGAAAAATTAAAGGGTGAAAGGAAATTTCCCACAGGGCCCACAACGGAGCATAGGGGTGGACACATGTGGCAGACTGTAGAGGAGCTAGCGGATGGAATGGGCCGGTGGCAAAAGGGAGTCTTTTGAAGTTCTTGCAAAATTTGAGTTAAAATGGAAGTTTGAAGCATGGGTCTACCAAAAATGAACTCCATATGTGAGATCACATGTGGACACTGGTAGAGATTGGCATGAGCCGGTGGAGGCAAAAGGGATTTTTGAAGCCTTGGAGATTGTGTCTTTTTGGAAAAAGATACTTAAAATGCAAAGATTTGATTCCGTGGCTCCCTACAATGAATCAGAATGGAGGACACGTGGTAGGCTTCAGAGGAAGGAACCGGAGGTGTGGGCCCGTCGGGGGAAAATTTGGAAATTTTCCTTTTTGGCAAAAAAGGTGGTAAAATGTGTAAATAGGAGCTTCGATTCCAATAGCTGATCAGAGAAGTGGACATGTGTCAAGGACAAAAGGTCAGAGGTGTGGAACCACGGGGAAAAATATGGAAAATTTTCCAATTTTTCCAAAAAATGGTGAAAATGCGTAAAATTGAAGCTCTTGCGCACTCCAATGGGTGCCAACATATGGCCGCTCACGTGTCAGGGCACCAAATTTCAAAATGGCAGAGGTGCAGAGGGGCGGTCGAAAAAATCCAAAATTTTAGCCGTTTTTTCCAAAAATGTTAAAAAGGAAAAAGGTGCCTCCAAATCCCTATCTCCAATGGTTTTTAACCATGTGGAGGGCTAGATTAAAATTTGAATGTCAAATCAATGGTAGCTGTGCATCATTTTTTACTTTGCCAGCCATTTTTTCCCTATAATGCTCCAAGAAGTTTGGAGATGCATTTTTTGCATCAATTTCCTTCAAATTTTTGACAAATTCATGTCGTTTGTGCCTTCAAGGACCAATGCAATCGGTTTTGAGGATCAATTTTAAGATCAGAGATGTTTTTGAAATGAATTTTTTCCCTAACCCGTCCAAAAATGTAATATATCAAATCCAAAAGTTGCAGAGTCAAATTTTGGAGGGATAAGGATGAAATAATGAAATGAAAGGGGGTCTGCATGCTTTGAAGATGAAAAACGTGCCTCCACAATGGATAATGATGCAAATTTTGCAATGATTCATCTCTTTTTGGGACAAATGACAACTTTTTGGACGTGTTCTGTTAAACGTCCTTGTCTACGAATCATGAGGAATTTTTGTAACAAATTTGATCCTTTGGCATATTATTTTCTTGGGAAATAAGGCTCGAAGGAGATTGAATGCTATATATTGCATGAATCTTGCATGCAAAGGATTAGAAGAGTTTAAAAAAGCCTGGAAAACTGAAAATTTCACAGGAAAATCTGGGAAGAAGCCCATTCTCTATCAGGGTGACCACTTGAGAAACTCATTTGTAACTCTTCTCTATCATTAGATTGTCAAATCATGCTAATTTGGTTGCACATGTATAGCCATTAGCAAGCTCTGAGATTGATTTTTATCAAAAGCCATTCCCCTGCTGATAAATCTTATCATTTTTGAGTTATTTCTGTGTTATCTTTGGGAAAAATCTGTGGATGCTTACATTTCAGAATGCATTTCAAATTTGTGTTTCTTGTTTCCTGTTGCATTCTTGTGTTTAAAATCTCTCTTGATCATACATGGTCTCACTTCTTGTGATAGTTTAGTGGCATTTACAATCTCACATTCAGAAGAGCTTTCATCTAAAAAAGAGATAAACAAATTTTAAATCACTTTACCTTCCTTGATTTCAGAGATTGTTTGTAAACCTTTGGGTGAACCTCAGGTCATGATTAAATAGTGATTGCTAAATACTTCATTGGTTCATTCTAACTCAAGATTTTGTGATAGATGATCAAAGATTGTGTGAAAAAGTGTAGATCTGGGCCTCCATTTGATGCACATATCCTGATTGAAGGGATGATTAACCATTTTGATACTTTCTATTGTTAATTTTCTCCATATTTTGCTGAAATCCTCAAAGAGTTTGGTGGACCTTGGTTTGTCTTATCTAAACTCCCACCCAAAAAATCATTCAAAACAACTAATCCTACCCTGTTGTACCCCTTTTTGACCTGTATACCCATAGAAGATCAAAATCCATTTGCTAAAGTATGTATAACAGATCAAGATTTCAAAATGTCTTTAGTAACCTTTGTCTTGCATTAAAAGTATCTCCATAATCTGGAAGTGACAACTTGTGAATGCCAGATTTGGAGTGTTGATCATATTTTCCCAAGGCCCTTTACATACTATTTGCACAAATTGAGGGATATCTTCATCTCCTTCACCATTTGAGGGTTACAAAATAGGTTCTCTTACCTTAGTTGAAATACACAACCTAAAACATTTAGGACAAGATCAAGTCCTATTTGAGTGTTATCCATCTCTCCAAAAATTTGAGTACCAATTAGATCATATCCCCGGCTATAAAAATATACACACCATGATCCATATATCTTCAAGCTTCATGCCATATCTTTGATGTTTCTCAGACTAAAAAGGAGAACAAATTAGGGTACTAACAAGACAAGAAGCAACACTTCCACCTTTGGAATTTTTGGATCAATCACTAGAAGGAAGTGGAAATTTTAGGAGAAGGATTTTATCTCAAGACTCGCTTAGAGAAATTTTTGATTCTCAATTGAGTATTCAACCCCCTAATCTTGAATTTTCACCTTCACCAAAGTGGATCACATACCAAATTGATTGGGAAAAAGATCTAGAAGATATTGCAGAAATGGCATGAGAAGCTAAAAGAGAACCTGATAGGACCTTATCCAATTCAATTAGAGGATGATGATACAACTATGAATAATATCTCACCTGCACACTTGCCTACATTTAGAGGGATGTCATTTGAGGACCTTGACCAATTTCTGTTTGAATTTAAAGTATTGTAGTCAGACCATCTACTATGAAATATGCAACAATGAGGTGGTTTATGGGATTAACATCCAATTCTATTACAACTTGAGCACAAATGGAAACTTTCTTCCTAGAAAAATATTAAGACAACTGTCGAGGGAGAAACAAGAAGGAATAATTTTGTAGGATCAAATAGGAAGAGGATGAAAATATGAAAGATTATTTAGATAGATTCCTCTTTGTAAGTAAAAGGTGTGGATTTGTACTTCAAGAAGAGGTAAGAAAAACCATTTTTCTTAAAGGTCTAGATGATCAATCTAGGTAAGCATTTAACTTAATTAGAGGTGGAAACATTAATCAATTGAGAATGAATGATATTAAAGACCTTTGTAGAAGTTATTCAAGAATAAGGGGTGGACCTAGGAAAGGAAAAACTATGAAAAGTACAAATCAAGACATGAACAAACTTATGGATGAATTTAAAAACTTTAAAACAGATATCCTATTTGAATTAAATTCCACCATAGATTGATTGCAAGCCAATGAGAATGCTAATACTGAATCATTAGCTATGTATTGTCCTAAATGTAGAAAGAATAATGTAATAAGAGAATTTCCTTTGGATAAAACAGAAATGTGTCTTATTTTTGAATGTAGGGAACATGAAGTAATGGTTGTTCTCTTCTTCCTTTCATAAAAAATAAGCTCAAACAAACTAGCACTTCATCCACTACAAAAGAAGAAAACTTTGTCCAGAGACAACCTAACCATGGGTAATTCATACCAATATTTGTTCCTAACCCTTGGATGATTCTATGGGTGGCTTAGACAATACCAAAAAATTGGGGACAACCACCTTCAACCCCTCAACCAACATGGAATCCCTAAGATTAAGAAGGATAAGCTTGGTATGCTCAAGGACACCAAAAACCATGGTCTGGTCAAAGTAACCCTTATACTTGGTCACAACCTAGGTGGAACCCTAATAACTATGCTCAAGGACATATCCCAACCAACATCCCAGCCAACACAAGGTTCACAAACTAAAAATGTGGTTCAAACACAAATACCAACACAACAAGTGGATAATCCCAAAAAAAAAAAATCCTTGTCTATGGAACATAGAGCAAGAAAAACCAGTTGATCTTAATGCCATGGACGTGTAAGGATATTCAAACAAGATCTAGAAAAATAATTAATAGTCCACCTGTTATAATTACTGAAATGATCAGAAGAAACTGAAACTCCTAGTTCAGTCTATTCCTAAGGAGGATGAAAAAGAAAAAGAGAGAAGCAGCCAAATAACAAATCTACTAAAACTCCATTTCTAGAAAGATTTAAGGAAGTTATTGAGACCAAGGAATCTAAATTACTGCAGGAATTAAGGAAAATAAATATTGAAATACCATTGTTGCAAGTAATCAAGGACATTCCTCAATTAAACAAATTAATCAAAATGCTATGTTTGAAAATACTTGGAAGGAAGAAGCACTACCCTAGGACTATTAAGGTAGATGGGAAACTTACTTATTTATTAGCAGGAAACTCTTACTTCCCAAATATGGGGATCCTAAAAGCCCTGTTATTTCTATCTCTATAGGAAATAAGCATATACATAATGTTTTGGTTGATTTAGGAGAAGCTATAATTGTGATGACAATATACACTTTGAAAACATTACCATTGATAGGTATATAACCTACTAGCACCATATTACAGATGGCAGATCAGTCAGTAGAAAATCCAGAAGGGATCATTGAAGATGTGGTATTTATGGTGGAGTCATGGGAGTATCTAGTGGACTTCATTCAATTACGACCAAAAGGTAAAATACTTGGTTATCCCGTTATTTTGGGTAGACCATGGTTAGCTATAGTTTCTTCCTTAATTGATTGCAGATTAGGCAATATGACTATCTTAAATCATAAGAATTATAAGAAAATTCCTTATATCCTTCTACATGACCTTTTATTGATAATCAAGAACAATTATGGTTTGATGACCCTGATACTAATAAATAAAATTTGTCTTCTTTGGCTATGATAACATTGCAGGATCATGTATGGGAAGTTGAGAATATGATTACCCATCCATTGAATGATCAGTAATTGTCTTTGGAGCAATCAGGGATAGTTCCAAAACCTTCAGACTTAGTTTAAGAACCACAACAAATCCATGTAGATGTAAATAATTTTTCTCCAGAGGAACGTGATTTTTCTTCAAGAGGGGAATAAATAGCTACGGAATCAATATCTTTAGTCTCAAAGATATCAAGGAACAATGAGGAATGTTTGGAAAGTATCAATGATGAGGAGTTTTACCAACGAAAAGATAAGTATCATAAATTTTCCTATTATCCTTTGTCTAGTATTATTTCTCAAGGGAAATTTAGAGACATTGTCTTCATATCATATGTTGTTACCACATTCATGTCCACTAAACACCCTAATGGAACCTTTTCAACAAATCAGTTCATCACACACTGGAACCAAACAAATTGAGATTCAACTAGGTAAAATTTTGAACATTAACAGCTGGTTGGAAAATGATCAAGAAGCTAAATTGTTTGATGTTTTGAAAAGTCATACTAGAGATTTTTCTTGGCACTATAAATACATGAAAGGAATCCATCCAAGTATTTACCCATCACATTTATACTGAAAATGTTAAACCAGTTAGGCAACCTCAGAGAAGGATCAACCCAGCCTTAAGGGACATAGTCAAGCAGGAAATTGAAAATCTATTGCAATTAGGCTTTATCTACCCCATCTTAGATAGTTAGTGGGTGTCTCCTCTTGTGATTGTGCCTAAAAAGAATGGAAAATGGAGAATTTTTTTGATTATAGGGAATTGAACAAAGCTACGCTTAGAGATTATTTTCCCTTACCATTCATAGATCAAGTTTTAGACAACCTTTCAGGTAAACAATACTTTTCCTTCCTGGATGGTTTTAGTGGATATAATCAAATCAGGGTGGCTACTGAGGATTAGGACAAAAATACCTTTACTCAATCCATGGGGTACCTTTTCCTATAGGGTATTTCCATTTGGACTATGCAATTGCTCCAACAACCTTCCAAAGGGTTATACTAGCAATTTTTACAGATCTAACCAATTATTGTGTGGAAGTATACATGGACGATTTCAATGTGTATGGAGAAACATTTGATGATGCCTTGAAAAATTTGGACAAAATATTAACAAGATGTGAGAAACACCATTTTTCTCTTAGTCATGAGAAATTCTTGATGATGGTTGATGAGGGAATTGTACTAGGACACCACATTTCAAAAAGAGGAATTCAAGTTGACCAAAACAAAATCAGGATTATTTCAGACTTACCTGTTCCTCAAACCCCCATGAATATCAAGTCATTCTTACAACATGCCCGATACTATAGGCATTTTATCAAATATTTTAGTAAAATTGTTGCCCCCATGTTTGGTTTTCTTACCAAGGATTCTGAATTTTTTTGGGATGAAAAGTGTCAACATGCTTTTGAGGAGATTAAATAAAAATTAATCACTTCCCCAATATTAAGAGGACCTAATTGGGAGAAACCTTTTCACATCCAAACAGATGCCTCAAATAACTCAATTGGTGTAAGTTTGGAACAAAAAGATGAAGGGAAAAATGTATGCTATTTACTACCTTAGTAAAAATCTTACTCCCATTGAAATAAATTACACCACCACTGAAAAATAATTTCTTGCTATGATTTATGCAATTAATAAGTTCATACATTATATTACGTGGTACAAAATATTTGTACATACAAATCACTCAGCAATTAAATAATTAATGAAAAAACTAGTGGTTGGAGGTAGGATAATTAGATGGTTATTAATTTTACAAGAATTTGATATTACCATTGTCGATAATCCAGGAAAATCTAATGTGGTAGTTGATTTCTTGTCAAGATTAACCACTACAGGGGAGCAAGATCCAGTTAAGGACAACTTTCAAGATGAACAATTATTTTCTATTTCAATTGATACACCATGGTTTGTTGATATGGAAAATTATCTTGCAACAGGGAAGTTTCCCCCTTCTTTTACTAAGAAACAAATGAAAAGATTAATCAAA
This sequence comes from Taxus chinensis, assembly GCA_019776745.2. Classification (NCBI taxonomy): domain Eukaryota; kingdom Viridiplantae; phylum Streptophyta; class Pinopsida; order Cupressales; family Taxaceae; genus Taxus; species Taxus chinensis. The sequence goes on from JAHRHJ020000108.1 coordinate 75,812, forward strand.
ACTAGTGCACAATTTAAATGGTTAAATGGAATGTTATTTAAATGTGGTCTTGATTTGGTTTTATGCAGGTGTGTGAGAGAAGATGAAATCTTTGACATACTTAGGGCATGTCATGATGAACCAAGGGGAGGAAAATTTTTAGTGAAAATAACAACCCACAAAATACTTGGCACTGGCTATTATTGGCCATCTCTGTATAAAGATGTGAATAAATACATCAAGCAGTGTGATCCTTGTCAAAGGATGGGACAACCAACTTTCACCAGTGAAATGCCTCTGCAACCTCAAGTAGTGATTGAACCATTTGAAAGGTACGGGATGGATTTTTTTGGCCCTTTTAGTCCTCCTTCACAAGGAAAAGAGAACATTATTAGTATGTACTGATTATGTGACAAAGTGGGAAGAGGTTCAAGGCTTTAACAAATGTTAATGAAGATGCAGTTGTTGATTTTCTTTGGCACAAAATTATGATGAAGTTTGGTGTACCAAGAAGCATAGTTTCAGACCAAGGTTTATAGTTCATGACCAATATGATTCACGCCTTCGCAATATACTATCAGATCAATCATAGGAAGTCATCTCCCTATCACCCACAATCAAATGGGCAAGCAGAAGTGACAAACAGGAGAATTGGAAAACATTCTCACCAAAACAGTTGAAAGCAAGTAGAAGAGATTGGGTGAATAGGCTACCATGAGGCTGTTTGGGACTATAACACAACTTGGAATACTACAAACAGGGTTCTCACCATATGAGTTAGTATATGGGAAAATTCCCTTGTTACCCATTGAATTTGAACTACAAACATTGAGGACAACAACTAAATTGGGTATTGAATTGGATGCAACACAAAAGAAAATAATTCTACAACTCAATGAATTGGATGAGCTGAGATTGGAAGAACTTCAATAGATAAAGATAATCCAATACCAAAGGAAATAGTGACATGATACACATATCAAGGAAAGCAATTCAAGTAGGAGATTGGGCATTACTGTTTGATTCCAAGTACCAACAATTCAAAGGAAAGTTGAGAACCAAGTGGTTAGGACCTTATCAAATTGAGCAGATATTATGACAATGGATCTATTCTGCTACTTCCCATTGATGGCAACAGAAGGACACTTTTGGTCAATGGACACAGGCTAAAAATTTATAGGAAGTCTCCTACCAAGGATGAATTCTTGAAGAAAATTGAAGTAGAAAAGAAATTTGATCATATGGAAGAACCTAGTTCTTCCAAAATGATCAAGTAATTAGATGCAAGGATCTAAAATAAAGGGAAGAGAATGAAAACCAACAAATGACGATCTCTTCCAAAAAAAAATAAAAAAAATAAAAAAATAAAAAAATGAAAAAGGAAGGGAATGAAAACCAGTAAATGGTGTTCTCTTCCCCAAAAAAAATTCTCTCAAAAACCAATTGAAAAACAGAAATGGCAGTTGTTCTCCTCAATAAATGGCTAATTCAAATAAAAGGAAATTCTTTGGAATTCTAATTGTCTTTTCTAAACTGTTTTCTTTTTCACTTTTTTTTAAGGAATGATGAGTCATCAAGGTAAGGGATTACATCAGCAAGGACGATAATTATGTCTTGATCTTATTAAAGGTTAAATTAAAAGTTTTCATGTGTGATTAGACTTGATTTAAGTAGGTAGTATAATGAGTCATTTATTCACATTATGATTAAAAGTAAGTAATCATGACGGTGATGTTGATTAAATAAGTAAAAGTGGTAGTGTATTAATAATGAGCTATAATTTGGGCAGGATATAAAGAAAAACTAGAGAGTAGTTGTAGAAAAATTCGAGGAAGAAACAATAGAATCATATTTGAATTTCACAGGTAAATCTAGTAGTTCCGCAGCCAAATCTAATAGTTTTTCAGCTAAATCCTAATATCCATCTAATATTTTCGTAGCCAAATCTAGTAGTTCTGCAGCTATCTCCTGAATAGAGTAAGGATTTGAAATAAGAAATAATTTGAATCTTTCTCTTTATCATGGGTATCAAAAATAATTAAGATCCAGAGGATGATATGCATAACCTCTGCAGATAGAGAAGTGGTAGCTGTTTTTTAACAAGATGGGTTCGCTGGAGTTTCTAAAGAAATTCTCAAAGTACAATGATGAACTGGTAAGGGAATTTGTTGTGAATTTAGAAGAAGTCCATAACTAAAGTTAAAATCCTTGTAATTCCCTTTACTATTAATACAATGAGCAATGTACCTGAGGTAACAATTGTACATGTTCAAATCCTGTAAAGGGGACCCTAAAAGAACTAGTAGAAACCTTATATACATAGAGGGTGAATCTGAACCCCAATATATTTACAAGCTTACTAATAAAATCATCAAGGGTGTCATAGCCAGAGTTACCTTCCCAAACCCTTTGACAGGGTAACATTTTGGGTAGTGAAGTACCTAAGTTGCAAGGTCCAATATGGAACTATGGGAAGAGACATCCTTAAGATGTTGATATATCTTATGTATGGGGCTGCAAAACAAGAGTATATAGTAAACCTTTCCTAGTTTCCTCTTTGACTCAATCTCAAACAATGGCTCAGAGGTGTTCTTAGGGAGTTGGGACAATTAGACAAATCATGGATTAGTCCATTTGGTCTATTAGCACCATTTTCTCTCAAATAAAAATGGAGAAGAAACATTGAAAAATTCCTCAATAAGTTTAGACAAAGTCCTGATATTATCAAGAAGGGTAATACCAACCCCTTTCTACTCCTAAAATGGGAAACTTAGAGATTGATCCCCCTGTAGAGAAAAAAAAAGGAAATAAGTGGGGTTAATGTGCCAAAGAGGAGGAGATCTGAAAGGATGATCAAAGATACAAAACCTATGGGGCATTTCTTCTAAAGAAACTTCTTCCTTTGGAAGCAATACCAAAAGAACTAATATCTTTCCCTGATAGTGACAGTTCACCTAAGCTAGATCATGAAGTAGAAAATCATAAGAAGCTCAATGAGGAATCCTACTATCAGGACAATTTGAAGTCTCCTCAAAGAAAAGAGTTCATAAGAGGTCTAGGGAAACTCCTAGTGGATATTAGAGCTGGATGGCATTTAATTAATTAATTAATGTTGATTAATATGTCTAGGGAAGGATAACTCCACCCCCTCCTGCTTTCTGTGCAAATTGAATTTCAAAGAAGCCTCTAAATATTTACAAGCATATTGGGAGCGGGGTGCTTCAAAGAGATGATGGTGGTAGATGAGTATTGGTCAATCCTTTTTGTTGGATTTTTGACAGAATTTTGGTGAATGTAATGTTGGTGGAAGCTCAAATGCTCTTCTCTAATGGGTTTTCATTTGACAAAGTAAATTTGAGTTGTGAGGCATTGGAAATTGAAGGTGACTCCCAGAACTTATCATAAATGAAGATTTTCATAAAGGTAAATCTATGTCTTCAAAGATAGGGATAACTTTATTGAACAACATTAACTTTGATTGAGAAAAATGATAAAGTGGACCTTATTAAGCATGTCAAATTAGAGAGGCTAACGAAGAATAAATTGATTATTTGATCAATAGTAGTAAATTATTAGAAGGAAAAAGCCCGTTAGGCTTGATGACTCATAGGTGTCTAAAGAGAGGGATTATCTCCCACTTAAGTAGCTTTCATGGTGAATCACAGTTCCACAGGACTGGATATCTGCAATTAGATGGGTTGAAAGACTCTCAGTGTCATTGCATAACATTCTTCTTTTGGCCAAGTGTGGTAGCGTTGTGAGGTTTTCTGTGAAATGGATGAATCTGCCACTCCCCCCTTTCTTTTCTTTCAGATGGAGATAAAAGGAAAATGAACACATTTTTAGGTGGAATTTCTTAAAAGCCCGCATTCACATTATTTTCAAGGAACTGGATTCTGAATTTGTCTATGAGGAAATTTTGAGGGTGTTGAAGGAAGGATTAAAATCTTATAATGACTTTGTGAGATATCATGTCAATTCATAGGTGGCCTAAATGGTTTTTTCTAGGCAACCCTGTTGGTTCAGTAGAATGTGGAGGAGGTGAGATCTGAACCCCAGTCCAGGGTTTATAATCATCTACATGTTCTATCATCAAGCCCCAACACAGAGTGAACCTTGTGGAAGCTCTGGTGGAGTATGGCAAAGGTCATCCTTTACCATCAGTGTTTTGGGATGGGATGTTGGACCAAGTGGAGGTCCAAATGGTTATCACAGTATGTGCAGAAGGGTCTTGGCAAAGTAAACCTTCCATCATTTGGAGAAGCCTGATTTACCTAGTACTATCAGCTCTGGTTGCTCTTGTCTTAGCGGGCATAGTGAATCTACATAGGTAGATCGGTTCCAATTTTGCCTCCTTATTACATTTGGATAGAGAAAGAGTTTTATTTGGTCAAGAAAAAGACCTGGGCTTGGAACAACGGTGTTGGTTCTGCCTTGCTCTGAATACCAAACCCTTGGTTCTAGTGTTTTGGCATTTTATTTGGGTGTTTGGTTTGGATTTAGTTTTAGTCATTTTGTGGTGTATTTATGTGGTTATGGGTGTGGTAATTTTTTTATTGGGTGTATTATGGAAAATCTTCAATGTTTGTAACTGGGTGGGATCCCATCAATCCCCAGGTTCTAAGCTCCTGGTAAAAGCGTTTAAAAATCTAAAAAATTAAAGGTGATAAGACAATAGGAGGGCATTTAATTAAATAAAGGGGGATGAATTAAATAAAATGGGGTCTAGGTAGGGCCATGGATAAATATGTGCATGTGGGGAAGATAAGGGTAGAGATACTAAATTTTTGTGTCTATATTTTCCCCTTTTTATTGAGTGGTTTGTGGGTAACAAGCCATGAAATAAAAACAAAGAGAGATAAAGAGTATGATGAGGATTGATGAAAGGTTGATTATGAGCTCCCCTTCAAATGGGGGATTGATGATGCTAAATGAAATTGATGACACGTTTGAAAAAAGTAGATGAAGAAGGAGGGTGGTTGGAGAAAATTGGGTAAAATGATAACCAAGGCAAGATGCCCCAAGTAAAAAGGATTGCAATATCAATAAAAACTCTGGTGGTGACTCTGATATCATATGGGTAGGGAGCAAGGGTGGGTCTCAATGGAGATGATAAAAAATTTCTATGGGCTATTGAATGAGTGAAAATCACTACAAAATGGAGAGAATCTGCAATGGGAAACTAATGAACAGAGTACCTATCAAATGGATGTGAGACAGTATGAAAAAATAGGTCATAGACAAACATCAAATTATGCGCAAATAAATGCGAAAATTATGTGAAATCCTTTATACAAGAGGAATCAAGTGAAAATTTATGTGTCCACAAAGGATGAGGATCAAAAATAATGGTGCCCCAGTAGGGACATGAAAATGCCGAAAAAGAAAGAGTAAAAAGTGGTGGTGAAATAGTATTCCCCCAAGGGGGAGTAAATATGGCCACAAAGGTGGACTTCATGCGCATATTGCATAGGATTGTGAAATAAATGCCTAAAGGAAGAGATAGTTATGGCCATAAAGGTTTACTTGAAGGTCAACATTAGATGATACCTTAGAAATTGATGTAATAAAGAGGAGGGATAGCCCAAAATAATTATTGTCAAGTGAAGTCCACGGTGACTAGGGCCGATCGACGGTGACCCGATGTTGGTGGCTATATAAGCCCAAAATCAGCCGAAAAAGGTCATTTTGATGCATGCATTTGATGAGAGAGATCAGAGAGATTGAAGAGAAAATTGAGAAAATAGAGGCTACAGGAGCAGCACAAAAACTCCAAAGAGTGTAGAGGATGGTGAGTAACAAAACCCACACTTGTTTTTAAGTTTAATTTTATGTTTAATTTTTTTGTTTTGCAAATTTTAATAAATAGTGGATGATGTCAGGGACAGTTGGAGGTGATTTAGATGGGTTGACATAGACCCATCCCCTAAGGCATTTCGATCGACCTCTAAACATGTTGACCCAACCTAGGTCGACGTCGACTAGGGTTGGATTGGCTTATTTGGGGTTAAAAATAGATTTTGGATGAATTTTAATGAATTTTGAATGGATTTTAGTTCATGGATCTGATGTATGCATGCTTTATTTGTGATTTCAGGCCAAGGAGACCCTATATTTGAGAGATCGAGTTTAAGCTCTATATGAGAAGATCATAGGGGAGTTCTACATATGTTGAGTAGGATCATCTATCCATAATGGGGTTAGGTGGATTCAGGAATTATCAGAGGATCCCACGGGATGTGGGATTGATGATCGCATTAGTGGAGAGATAGGTGATAATGCCAAAATATGTCTCATCAATGTGCAATAAATGATCTTATTTTACCCTCCTTTTTATCAAGTTTGACTGCATTTTGTGACTTTTGTTTGATCTAGTATAAGTTAGGATGTAATTGTCCATATTTTGTTTGATTTACTTCTAACATCTAAAAAACTCTATAATTCCTAACAAAGTGTGTAGAAATTCATTTTTTGTAATAAAAACAAGTTACATCCAATCAGAAGAACAAAGTATGAAGCAACTAGCACCTTTTTGGGAACATTGGCTTCAATACGGCTTAGCTTCAGAACCTCCAGGCTTAGTTCTAGAACTCCATCACACAGCAAAGGAACTCTATCATTTAGTTCTAGAACCTTCAAACTTAGTTTTAGAACTCCAACACTTAGTTCTGAAACTCTTGCGCTTAGCTTACAGAACTTTCGTAGGTAGTTCTGGAATAGTTCCCTTTGGTTCCAAAACTTCTCCAAAGTTCTGGAATCAATGGGAATCTGTTTATTTTGACAACATCCGATGATAGAGAAATTAATGGGCCTTCTAATCAAGATTAGATCAATATATTTTTGATTCTTCATACTCTAGAAATACTTATGTAGGATCAGACAATTATATGTCCAGCAAGGTTTCTAAATTCCACATCTTCTTTGAGCACTATTTTGTTTCACTAGAACCTATAGGTGGATGGATAGCTATTGAGAAATTACAATTGTAAATACATCTTTAGATGATAAAATATATATAAGGACCTGTAGATATATTAGAAATAGATGATAGATGATATATATGATATAGATATACAGTGAAGTTTGTAAGACAGAACATTTCAGTAATAAGATAGTCATTTCGTTTGTAACAAAAACATACTTTTTCAACACCTGATTCAAGGTGGAGCAAGGGCCCACTCCTCCAAGAATACAGGATTCTTTGTTTTATTGGTATTTATATTTTTAAGTAATTCGTGTAAATTTTTTAAGTGTTAATTCTGTAATTACTTTTGATTCTTCAGTTGAATTCTATTACGTACTTGTCCCTACATGTGTTATAGGTTAGAATCTTATTTCCTTGCAACCATTTTCAACAACATTTTCAAACATGTGTTTATTTCCAACAATTTGTTTCATTTTGCAAGAGTGTGTTTATTTCCAGCAGCATGTTTAATTTTGAAGATTTATTTATTTCAACAATGAGTTTTTATTTCATAAAGTTTAATATATTTTATATTTAATAAGGATTTGGCCAGGGAATCCTAAATACACTACAAAAATCCCCTATAAAATATAAAAATAGTAATAAATACCTACAATCAATTACTAGATCACTAAAATTCTTCATGTTGCATATAGCTTCAGACACACCCCCTAGTTTGAATATGACATGGTGCACACATCCTATTCAAATTAACCCTTTCTGATTCTAGTAACACCCTTTATTTGGTGCATCACCATCCCTAGTATAGTTTCATTTCTGCAAATCTCTTTCCCTAAAACCCATGAAAATGTTAGCATAGGACTAGATAGCCATTTTATTACACTAGGAGTAGTAGAACAATTAGTTTAGGAAGAGGAAGCCGACCTTCTCCGGAGATTCACCTCGAGCCCAAGTCCCACAGCTTGAGAGGTGATCCTATGTTTTCCAATCACACCGAACATCTTGTTCACATTTTGACCTTTTGTAGGGTGCAGTGATTTGTCGACAATATCTAGATCGACTTAATGTGTTACCAAAATATGTTTTTAACATAAATGAATTTAAAAAATCTAAAATTTCTATAAATTATATGAACATTAATAATTTTAAAGTAAGCATAATTTAATTTCCACAGATTCATTGCCAATTCTCATGAATTCCAAGTTCCTTACTGCCAACTGTAAATGACGGGTTGAACATCCATGTCTCATTTATGAAATCAGGTATCATTGCGATTTTTCATTTGTTACCGATGGAATAATCCATGTGATGGTCTGGTGTATACTTGGTGTCCTTGACCATGTCGGAGTTATTAATGTCAATTTTGGACTTATCTGAACAATCAGCTATAAAGATCATTTTTGAAATCACCACTTGTTAAACTAGGATCATAGTAAAATGCATGACCAGCTATACGATATTTGGCATATTTTAAATAAATGTACATGTTTATATTCCTAGATGAACTATCACTCATCAACGTAATTATATGGAGGAATACCCTTCAACCCCACTTGATTTGTTAACTATAATGAGTCTTCACTGACTACTGTTGTTCCAATTTGTTCAAGGTTTAACCCTAACCAAGTTTAACAACATGGCCTGTGTAGAGGATGGTTAAGAATGTGACTCCGTTGAAGAAAACAATTTAAAATCAATGGAATCGAATCTCACTAATAATTTTGCATGTCTCTTTATCCTGATTTAATGGTGAGTTGACCTCGATACACATCTCAAGGTCAAATCCTTATCCCTAATTAGGGAGAACTGTGATCAAGTTCGAGTTTATGGAGGATTAGATGTAAAAACTCGAAAGGGTTTGAAAATTCAACTACACCTCCCAAATGATCCTCGTGGAGAAGGAATCTAGTCTTCCCAAAGCATACTGCCCTACAGTTGGACGTGTTTGGTCAAAATTTGTCTGAGGTTTCATTCATCTGGGAAAACCCTAATACCTTTTTATATACATTTAATGACTTATTATTATCTCTTTACAGATTAATTGCACATTACAAACTACCAAACAACTAGGTTCATTGAACATTAGGGTTCTAATTTAAAATTGGCAATTAGGGAAGTAGCTATGCAGATACATTAGCTCCCTAATCATTTCACAAGTTAATGTTTTTATTGCCATTAACATTCTAATTTATGATTTTACATAACAGATCCATCACACAATAAAGAGATGTTTGCTTCTTACTTACCCAAGCCTGAACTTACTTAAGCTTTGAGTAGAATTCTTTTTTATATTAGACTTCATTGGAATGAAGTCTAATCCCATTTATTTTATTTTCCAACATTCCTATTTTGGTTAAGGAACTAATGCAAGAGGAACACACCTTCCACTATCCAAGGATAAAACATTTGGATTCCATTCCCAAAAGATCTTAAAACAGTCTATAGAGATTCATTACATGAAAAGTTGTCTTCCCTTTTTCTTATAAAGCCCGTTTAATGTTCATTTATAACCCCCCATTAATTAACAATTTATCATCATAGTTTTATTCACCCATAACATTTGATTTAAATATAGTAATAGTGATAGCTAGTTGAATATCTATGCCTGAATGTCCAACTTAATAAATGAAGTTACATTTTACTAGAGAGGGTAGTACATCTAGTACCCCTGAATCTCTATTCAATCTATTCCATACCCAAGAGGGTAAATGTTCTACTAATGAAAAATTAGAGAAATACTTACATTTGACATTCATAGAATACCTAAAAAGGACTACACATCAAGTACAAGAAAGTCCAAAATATTTCATTCATCAAGATGATTCATACATTATAATTCTAATCACTTCAGACATTTCTAATGTCAAACAATAATAACAAGTAAAATTTCTTTTATCAGGTTCAAATACATTTCAATAATGAACATATTTCATCATAAAAAGATCCAGTCTCTTTGGTAAACAAATGAACTTCCTATAAATATTTTCTCCTTTCATCACTTACAATCTCATGTCCATCTAAAAATTTCTAGCACAGGAGTCATGTTCAATGAACCTAATCATGATAATCACTAAATAGTAAAATGATGTGCTTTTGGGGCTAACTGTTTCATTAAGAGTAATTCTGTTGTTATGAAACAGTCCTGAGAAATTCAGAAAGACATACCAAAAGGAGTTACCATACAAAAATATAGTTGAGAGAGAGAGAGAAAAGTGAGGTTATACCATAACATAAGTAAGAATGGGTAAGTGTAGCAAGTTGGGGGATAAAAAAGGGTCATAAGTGGACATCATATTGCAAATAACAACATAATATCAACTTGTAGGGACTATTAGATCACCAATGCATACACTCAAAATTAGACAAAATAATATCAATGTGAATCATAGCTTCTGCCATAATCTAGTTTCTAAACTACTTTTTTTTTTAAAATTTCAAAGTTTAGCTATATTAAACACTCAAAATTCAATGACTTGGTATTTAAAAAAAAAACACCTATGAAGATTGTAGTCCGTTTGCCTGTGATTTGGATGACCAAAAATTGATATATATATTTTTCCTTTGGTGAGAAGTTATATGCCACTATCTGTCTTGGGACAGATGTATTTTTTGTATTTTTTTGAGCAATATTTTATTTTATTTTATTATTTTTTTTCCCATGAAAGTGGTCTAAAAAACATACAGAAACAGAGCACTTTCTGTTTTCCTTCCATAAATAACTTCATCAAAAAATATTGAAATCAAATATATATGCTTTTTTAAACATGTATATAATTTCACCCTACGGTTGGGATGGTAAGTTTTATCACATTCTGACAAGTGAAATAAAATTTGCAGTCTTAAAACATAGACATAAACATTCACGGGAAAAAGTGCCTTAAAGACCTGCTATTAGTAAAAAAACCTAAAATTATATTTATCCTATTCTATTCCTTTAAAAAATATTTCTATATAGCTAACAGTCTCCCCTATGTGATGGTACCATTTTTATGACATATTTTTGACTTTTTGGCATGGTTCAAGTCCAAGGAAGACTAAATTTGTTGTTTTGTTCTATTTTTGATTTAAAATGTTTGATCGGAATGTTTCGGCTTCTGGGAATAGAGTTGCTTCTATCCTTACATTCCTTTTAGAAACAGATGAGGTTAGGCATTAGGAGGAATACCTGTTGAATGTCGAGATGGTGTGCGCGTACCGTAGTAGAAAGATCAGGCTGACTGTAGAGACTCCTTTTTGTCTTGGAAGGACTAGCCCTGCAAATAAGAACACAAGACCACAAGATTTTGATTAAACAATAAATGAGGAAACTGCCTTGGGCCCAGGAAATATAAAACTTCCTTTCGAAGGTGTTCAGTTCCCCTGCTAATATGAATTAACACAAGAGACTTGCAAAATATCAATTAAATTATTTCGTTAAACTGGGTAGGGGGAAAGGCTGGTTTTCTAGTTTTTGATTAGAGGAACCGATGGTGGTTACTGATAACCGATGGCGGTCACTGATAACCGATGCCGGTTACTGATAACCGATACCGGTGGGTTCTACGATCTTCTTGGTAGCATTATGGTGTTTGTTTTACTGGTTTTTGATGGTATTAGGAAATGGGATGATTAGAAGCAAAAGAATGACAGTTAGATGCAATGGCACGTTGGGTAGTGGATTCTAGAAACGGATTTAGGAGGACTAAGATTCAAGAAGCATAAGAAATGTTATAACAAAAGGACATGCAAGATGTGACTTACTGGTTTTGACCGAGAGATGCAAGTTGATCTCCTTGGTTGTAAACACTTCTGGTTTCTTTACTCATCTCTGCTCTGTCAAGTGTGAGATCTGGACTCTGTTCCTCGCTCGCAATGCTCTCTGTTGATCCAGAAATCCTTTTACTGATCTCTAAAATGAAATTCCGATCCATTGTTTGTTTTGGTTTTGGGAGCCCATTTACAGGGAACCGATGGCGGTTGCGTAACCGACGGCGGTCGAGTAGGAACCGGCATCGGTAAGGAAAAAGTAGGCTATTTTTAGTAAAATAGCCCCACCTTCCCTGCTTTTTCTCCCGAGAGATCTCTTTGCGGGCTTGGTCAAGTGGCTAGAAGGTCGGCTTTGGGTGCGAGTAAGGAGGCATTAGTTATGGATGTGAGTCTAGACCAAGTCATGGGTCCTAATTAGGTTAGTTTAGGGTTAGGGCTAGGTCATGATGGTGGCAAAGTGAGGTGGGGTGTGGGTAAGGTGATGTGGATTTATCAATTACAAGGTAATTAATAAATAATTGTGTAAGGTTTAGGTAATGAGGTTAGATTGCGAGATGAGATGCGGGTCACAAGGGGTCGTAAGACACAAATTTGGTGTCTACATTAGCCCCTTATTGTCGTGTAGCTTGTTCTGTAAAGCTGCGCGGACAATAATATGAAGTGGTTTCTCATGTTAAGGATATAGGTAATCCCCCTCAAATCTATCACAGATTGAGTGAACGGGGAATCAGGGATAGGGTTGATAAAGGGTATATATTTGTAGAGAGGATGGTAAGGTGGTGGGGTAGGTCCAAGGAAGCAGATGCATGTTGAAATGCAATAGTATGACGAGGGTACATGATTTGACAAGCAAACCAGCAATGTGTAGGCAAAGGTTGATAGTTTATCCAAACAAGGGTGATATAATCCTGGTATCCAAGGCATAGGAAGTAGCTCCAGGGTATATAACAGGTGAGGTACAGGAACGTTTAGGCATGTTCGGCAGTACCAAATGGTTGGTTTTGGTTGAGATAAACGTCATGTTACGGTCTATGTCTAGGCAAAGTTGGTCGACAGATCAAGTCAAGGACCCTAATCATGCTAAAAACATGAACATGTGAGCTCGATTGAACAAAAGGTACATGATGGATGGATAAAATAAAACGTTGATTGTGGGTATGGTATTGAAGTGATACGGCCTTGGGTCAGGCCAAGTTTGGGCGGGGGCCCTGGGTCAGGTTAGATGGGTAGGTTGAGGCCTTGGGTCAGGTCAAATTGTTAGGGCGAGGCCTTGGGTCGGGCCGGATGGGGTAGGTTGCGGCCTTGGGTCGGGCCCGGATAGGTAGGTTGAGGCCTTGGGTCAGGCCTTTGGATTTAGGGCGAGGCCTTGGGTCGGGCCAAATAGGTAGGGCGAGGCCTTAGGTCGGGCCGAATGGTAGGTTGAGGCCTTGGGTCGGGCCGAATAGGTAGGTTGAGGCCTTGGGTCGGGCCTAATGGTTAGGGCGAGGCCTTGGGTTGGGCCGAATAGGTAGGGCGAGGCCTTAGGTCAGGCCAAATAGGTTAGGGTGAGGCCTTGGGTCGGGCCAATTGGTAGGTTGAGGCCTTAGGTCGGGCCGAATAGGTAGGGCGAGGCCTTGGGTCAGGCCAAATAGGTAGGGCGAGGCCTTGGGTCGGGTCGAATGGTAGGTTGAGGCCGTAGGTCAGGCTGGACAAGTGAACAAATGTTGTGCAACAAAGGTGGATAGAGGCGATATTGGTGAAAAAGAGGCAAGGAGTAAATAAGGGCAAAGAATGGGGTGAAAGTTGGGATACGAACCGATGTCGATTCTACATGACCGATATCGGTTAAGAGACCGATACCGGTTCCTTAGGGCAAAATGAAACCGACATCGGTTAAGGTCGAAAAACCTATAAAAAGAAAAATATGGTTGTCATTGTCACTTTTGTTATTTGCAAACCAAATCGACTTGTCTGACATGGAGAGTTGATTTGGAGAGGCTTATTGAGTGAGGTGGAGCTATTTGATTGGGTGGAGAGAGTTGATAGTGGGCCCGATTGAGGAGGAGGCAGCAGGTGATTGGCTAGGGACCCAGTAGATCAGGATTGGAGCCATGACACAGGCAGGAGGAGCTGGAGGGGCTGGACCAGCTGGACCGCCACCACCCATCCCACCACGACGATGTGTCGTCATACCGGTAGGTTCTAAACTCGTGATTTTATGCATTGAAATTTTATTAGGCTAAATGGGGGGTTTGGGTAGGATTATTTGTACCTTTTGTAGGAAATAATGAGTAAATGGAGGTAATTTGAAAAACGGAGAGGGTAGATAGGTAAATAGGGTAATACAGGTGCGGCTAGGTGGGTAAAATTGGAGGGTGTTTGCGTGGGTAAATGGGTAGAAATAGGTAAAAAATGGGTTTTGGGGGCCGCGCGGGGGTTCGGATCCGGGAGAGGACAGTGACCGATGTCGGTCACTAAGCGATCGGCATCGGTCGCACAATTTTAGGGAAAGGGAGGGTTGTTGGTGACCGGCGTCGGTCATGTATCGGCGGCATCGGTTGTGGGTTTATGTAGGGGTGGGTTGGGTTGGGGGTGGGTGTGGGGTTGGGTGGTTGTTTTGTAATTTTTGGGTGGGTGGAGTGGGGTGGTGGGTTTTTGGTTGAAGGGTTAGGTGTGGGATTAGGTTTTTGGTTTTTTTTGGTTGGGTTGGTTTTGGGTTTTTGGGTTGTTTGCGAGTCGGGTCGGTGTGGGGTTGGGTTAGGGGTGGAGAAGGGTTAGGGTTGGGGTTAGGTTTTGTGGGTTTTTTGGGTTGGGTTGTGGGTCGGTGTGGGGTTTGGGTTAGGGGTGGAGAATGGGTTAGGTGTGGGGGTAGGTTTTGGGTTTTTGGGGGGTTACGGGTCGGTATGGGGTTGGGGTTAGGGGTGAGGGGTTGGGTTAGGGGTGGAGAAGGGTTGGTATGGGGTTAGGTTTAGGGTTTTTTGGGTTGGTTGGGTTTTTTGGGTTTTTTGGGTTGGGTTGCGGGTCGGTGTGTGGGGTTTTTTTGGGGATGATGGCTTGGGAGAAGGGTTAGGTGTGGGGTTAGGTTTTGGTTTTAGATTTGGGTTTTGGGTTTGGCTATTCCGTTTTGATTTGTGTTGGGTTGTGGATGGTTTGGTTGAGGTGTTGTGTTGGGTTGGGGGTAAGTTTTTAGGGTTTTGGAGAGGGTTGGTAGAGAGTCAGGGTATGGTCAAGGGGATACAAAAGGGGTGTTTAGATGACAAAGTAGATGTTGTAATAAAGAGTAGGTCTAAGGCTGTGTGGGTTGGTTTTGCAGGCAGAGGTCAGCATTTGATGATCGGTGGATAGGATGCCCCCGCTGTTGGGTGCGATGAGGCCACACGTGTCTGCGGCTCATTGGGCCATCATGCGTGAGGTGGGACTCGGTGGAGTCCAGAGGTACAGAGCGATAGAGAGAGATCACAGCCACAGGTGCAGGTACAAGCAGCAGCACAGGCAGCACCACCGCGGCCACAGGTGCAGGTACAGGCTCAGGGGGTTTGGTGTTAGGTGCCAGGGGACCAGCCCCAGCTCCTTGTGGCGCGAGATCGCTATATGGAGGTTAGAGCAGAGGCCCGATATTATCAGGATATTCTTGATAGTACCGGAGGAGATTCGAGTATCAGGCGTATGAGCGCATAGGGCAGAGACCTCGCACAGGCCAGAGATCTCGGGGAGGGGCAATAGCCACAGCTGGCATGTCCGTGACGGGCAGGAGGCGAGAGGCACCATAGGGACCCAGCGGGGAGAGGTGCCGAGGGCGTGGGGATGAGAGCTGATAGATCCCCGACATGGTTTTTAGGTATAGGGCCGGGATGGTCTGCGAACAGGTTGTATTGATAGAGGCCTATGTGCCGACACTTATTCATTGTATTGATTCATTTATTTATGATATACCGGCCTGCGAGCTGAGTATGGGTTGTACATTTGATACCGGCCTGCGAGCCGAGTATATTTTTGATATGAGAGACCGGCCTGCGAGCCGAGTCGAGATTTTTGGTACCCCCCAGCCAAATTTGCGGCCTGCGTGCCGGCTTTGGTATATTATGAGATCACAGAGGCCCCGATGTAGGGCACATTGTATTTTTGAAAACTTGGTATATATATATAGAATGATGTTTTGATCCACATGTAGTGTTCAAAAATGTGTTTAAATATTTTTTTAATGGTTTGTGTAATATATAATGTATGATAAGTTTAGTGGCATGTTGATAGATGGATGATGTTGATGGTTTTTGTTTTTTTTTTTTTGTATGTATATATGATGATATGTGATGTGCATGAATTGTTGGTTTTGTGACATTGTGATATATGTAACTGATGAGTTGGATCCAAATGATGTATAGATTGATAGTTTCTTGAAATTCGTAGTTGATGGTTGTGTATTTGTTTATAAAATAAATGATGTTTAATGAAATTGTAATGATATGATGTGTGGTGGATGAACAAATGTGGTAAATGGGTGGGTTATGCAGGAAAAGAGGTGGGCGCGACAAAAATTAGGAAGGAATGAAGAAAGAAACGCTGTTGAGAAAAGGATAGGTGTGTAACCGATATCGGTTAAGGAACCGATATCGGTAGCTGATAGACCGATATCGGTTAAGTAACCGATACCGGTTATTTAGGTATGAGCTTCTCTAAAAATAGAAAAGCTAGGGTGGCAACTTGAGTTTTAATTTTAGAGCCATGCAAGAGGTTAAATACGCGAACACGACGCTTTTTGACGACTGAGACAGGTATTTGCATGAGAGATTTGAGTGATAAGGAGAAAAGAGACAAGGAAAGTGAATGTGATCCGAAAGATCAGGGAAGGTGAAGAAAGACAAAGTTGAAAAAGGGTGGTGATCATGGCAGGAACGAGGAGAAGCATCCAGCAGGCAAGGACAGGAGGGGAAGACAAGGGCCACCTCAAGCTGCTGCAAACCCAAGAGGTAATGTTTTGTTTGTGATTTGACTTTTGCATGTTTTTGGGAATAAGCTGGAAAAGATTAAGTGGGTAGATATGATAAAAGACAAAACATGATAGCCGGGGTTATAGATGAGGTGAGTGTTACGGGGTAGGTAATTCGGGGTTGTTAGGGTATGTATGTGTATATAGCAAAAGGAAGAAACGATCAATTTATTGTCGTAGGTGGTTGTTTTAGGCAAGATGTGAATGTAATTGACAGTGACCGGTAGGCGGTTGAGGGAAACCGGTATCGGTTACTCAACCGATATAGGTTATGTATAACCGATACCGGATTACTGGAGGAATTTCCAGAATGTTTGAAAAAACCCTGACGGATTGAATGGTTGTTTGTTGTTTTGGTGTATGCAGGCAGAGGCAGGATTGAGGATGAATGATAGTGTGCCAGTGCTGTTGTCACGAATCCGAGCGGATGTAACACCAGCGGAATGGACATTGATAAATCGTTTGGGGTTAAGTGGAATCCGCTATATTATTCACGAATCGCACGTAATCATGCTATGTTGCAGGCATTGATTGAGAGATGGAATCCCGAGACAAATACCTTTTATCTGCCAACAGGGGAGATGACAGTAACATTGGAAGATGTGTTTCGGATTTTTGAGACTCCCTATTACAGGAGAACCAGTATATCAGGCACTACCTAGCGCGGCACGGGGAGCGATAACAGCAGTATTTGGTCCATACGCACGAGATTTACACACAGCGGGTTTGTCTTTTACATATGGGGTAATGTATGCAGCACACCCTGAGGAGACAAGGTTAGCAGTGTGATATTAATGATAGCGGTAGGGTATTATGCATTACCGAGGGCGGAAGGGGGAAGATTTCCAAAGGCATTGATGTGTGTTATCTGGGAGATGATAGAAAGGAACGTGACTTTTGCATGGGCACCTGCATATTTGGCGGAGCTATACAGGGGTTATGGGCTTGTAGGCGAAATCACAGGACGACACTGGATAGTTTCATACTTATTACACTGTTGGGCCTATGAGCACATTGTTTGTGTGCGACCAATAGGCCGACCCATCCAGTCAGGGGAGAGACCGGAGTGCAGAGGTTGGGATTCAGACGATGGGTCCAGACAGAACAAGAGGCAAGATCCCAGGCCGTGACGGGTGATATTGAGTATTACAGGCAGGTATGGGAGAGAGTGACGGTTGCGGATATCTGTTGGAGGCCCTACGGGAAACTATATGGTAACAGAGAACATAGCTGAGGAGTTGAGGGGTGTAGAGCGATTGAGGTGGATCGCAGGGCACAGGCCGGTGATATGAGAGGATTCCTATAGATCGCGTGCGGCGACAATTTGGATTTGTGCAGGATATACCCCTGGCTTATAGACCATATATGAGGATCGACGCCGAGGCAACATTCTCACCTCCCGGCCAACACCTCCAGAAGGCCTGAAGAGGTAGCAGCCGATCGCAGGGTAATGGATGCATGGGGAACGACAGAGGCCTATAGATTATGGTGGGTAGCAGAACTGCGGGGTGTACGTGAGCGCCCTGACATAGCTGGTGATTACAGCAGAGAGGGATCGTCTACAGCGTTTGGTTCAGCAGCTCCAAAACGCAGGGTGAATGAGACAAGAGGATTGTTAGTGGTTGCGGAGTCACGGGGGCGAGGGGAGACTAGAGGCTGGAGTCTTCCATGTGAGAGGGCGTATTCATATGTTACAGGAGAGATTGGAAGATCAGTGGGTGGTACCAATAGCCGTGGTACCTTTGAGGACAGAGAGGCCCGGCGAGAGGGGTCGACGATCACGATCATCACCTAGTTGGGATGAGGCGTGAGGGTCTGAGTAAATGTTAGCAAGGTATAAGAATAAATAAGGATGCCGACCTGCGTGTCGATGATAGAGAAGATGTATTTGTTTAACATCTAAATAAAAACTGAATATGTATGTTGATTTGAGTTTGATAATAATAAGATTGTTGGTGTTTTGATTTTCGGTGTTTCAAAAAAGGATAAAGAGAAATGTGATTAAATAGAAATACACAAAAAAATTTTATTTACCACACATGATAGGTTATGGTAGGGGATGGTCGAGCTAACCTTGGGAGACCCCATGTCTCCAAAGTGCTGCCTACATAGCCCATTGCACAAAGCAAGGAGGGGCCTCAGACCGATGTAGTTCTCCCTTAGGACCAGGGAGAGGTGAATTCAGGCAATTTGGTATGGTTTAGCAATTTGGTTGGTTGATAAAAATTTGATGTTATTGGTAGGGTAATGTTGTTGGTGTTGGTAAGGTAGAATTGGCTATTGTTGATGTAGGTATAGGTAAAGCGAAAGTTAGCTTACCCAAATAGTAGGGAAGCGTGTCCTGATTAAGGTCAACACACAATCCTAGAGGCGAGGCAAAGCGGAAAGAGTGCTCCGTAGGTGAAAAGAGATAAACAAACCACACAATGTAGAACGAGCTTGGAGCCCTAGGTACCGTGCATAGGCGAGAAGTCAATAGGTGAAAAGAGTTGTATGATCACAAATATATCAGGTGTACGTACGTCCCTTGAGTTGAAAAACAAATGGTGAGGTGAGGTGGATGATATAGCTGAGGTACGGAGAACTTATTACAAAGTGAGTGTTTCTGACGAAAGAGAACCTACCCTAAATAGACAAGTCCATGACTCAAAAGTCCTTTTGAATGAGGCTTTTCTTTTATTGAATGTAGATGATCGATGCGGGAAGTCTACAAGGGATATTGATTTGTATTATTCTTGAGGTCTTCACGAAGCTGATCAATGCGAGAAGCTTCTGATAAAGGCTGACTGTGTATAGCTGTCCTTCGAGGGAGCAGTCTATTTATAGTAGTAGATATGATTTAATGCATAGCTGTCCTTCGGGGAGCAGTCTATATATAATAGCAGCAATAGTTCGGCATATAGCTGTCCTTCGAGGGAGCAGTCTATATTTAATTTAGATGACTAGATGTTCTTTTTGGCGTGAAGCATCTAGTTTAGTAGGAAGTTTGACTCAAGAAAATCCCATAAGAATACGGCTTATTTTAATACTTTGAAGTCATGGACTAGACTAAAAAGGGGAAGGCATCATCAAGGGAGGTGAGGATCAAACTATGTGAGCTTGATTTTATTATGAAGTGTAGGAAACAGAGTGTATGTAGTGGTAAGTGAGCTCAAAAGGGACGAGCAGCAGGTAGATAAGAAGTGATATAACACTAATTTCAACAGTAGAATGGTCGAAGATGCAAGGCATTAAGGGGTTCAGGCTCAGGTTTACCATTAGCGAAGCTAAACGATAAGTGCCTAGATCCATAGGTATGAGTGATTATATAAGGCCCAATCCAATTGGGAGCAAATTTTCCACGTTTGCTCTTTTCTAGTTTGGTTACATGTTGATTCTCTTTGAGGACAAGATCACCAACCTTAAAGGTACGCTCATGAAGTCACTTATCATAAGCACATTTAATGCGTTTTTGATAGATTTGAAGGTGATCAAGAGCTGTAAGACGGCGTTCGTCAAGAAGCTCCAATTGGGCTAACCGCTCTTGGCGGAAATCATCGTTGGTGAGAATATCCTGAAGAGATATTCTAAGGGAGGGTATTTGTATTTCGAGAGGCAAAACAGCCTCGGTACCATATACCAAAGAAAAAGGTGTGGCATTAGTAGAGGTACGAATGCTAGTACGATAAGCCCAAAGGGCAAAGGGAATGTGATCGTGCCAATTTCTTCCGGATTCATTGACAACTTTCATGAGGATTTTGGTTAGTGTTTTATTAGAGGACTCTGCTTGCCCATTGGCTTGTGGATAGTAAGGTGATGAGAAACTAAGTTTGATACCAAAGTTGTCACAAAGGTCTTGCAACAACTTGTTTTTGAAAGATTTTCCATTATTTGTTATCAGGCGATGAGGAACACCAAAACGACAGATAATGTGGTGGTTAATGAACTCGACAATTTTTTCTTTTTTGATTGAAATGAGTGAATAGCCTCCACCCATTTTTGTGTAATATTCAGTCACTGTGATTATCCAACGGTGACGTTGTGAAGAGGTTGGGTGAATCTCACCAATAAGGTCTAAACCCCATTGTGAGAAAGGCCAAAGATCTCGAGCGAGCTGAAGCGGGTGGCTAGGAGTATGTTGAAGGTTGGCATGTTGCTGACACATAACACAACGCTTAACATATTCATAGCAGTCGTTATTGAGAGTAGGCCAATAATAACCAAGGCGAAGGATTCGTTTAGCCACGGCAAGGCCGCTAAAATGTCCACCACAAATACCGTCATGGACCTGTTGGATGGTATGAGTGGCCTCCGCGCCAGTTAGACAGCGAAGGAGGATGCCATCAAAGCCACGTTTATAGAGGAGTCCCCCCATGACAACATAACGCGAAACACTTTTAAGAAAAGCACGTTTGCCGTTACTAGTAAGGTCAGGTGGGAGGACAGAGATTGTAAGGTATTCGTGAAATTGGTGGTACCAGGTATCCTGTGAATTAGTAGACACAGTATTTATCATACAAACTACCGGGGTTGAATAGGATGGGGCAAAAAGTTGTTGGACCACGATGAATAATTCAGAGTCAGTTAGCACGGCGGGAATTTGCGAGGCTAAGCAAGCCATAGTATCCGCAAATTTGTTAGTGGAGCGGGGAATGGTTTGTATAGAATAGTGGGTAAATAAGGCTAGATTTGAATCCACATAGTGTTTGTATTTTTGAAGTTCCTCGTTTTTGCATTGGTAGACACCCATAACCTTATTGACTACCAATTGAGAGTCGCCAAAAATGTTGATAGCTTTGATACCTAAGTGTAACGCAACTTGGAGACCCAGAACAAGGGCCTCGTATTCCGCTGTATTATTAGTGCAAGGGAAATCAAGTCGGAATGAAAGAGGCATAGGTTCAGCGTCGAGAGGAATGAGAACAACGCCGGCTCCTCCGCCGCGCTGGCATTTAGATCCATCGAAGAAGAGGGTCATTGGGTACGACTCCTCCATGAGGGAAAGAGTAGCGATGAGTTCGTCGGGAAATGTGAAATTGGTAAATTGTTCCCCGGTAAAGGAGCTTCCGCAAGTTGGTCTGCGATGGTTTGTCCTTCGATTGATTTCTGGTGGACAAACTCAAGGTCGTGGTCGGCGAGAAGCATGAGCCATCTAGCAATGCGTTGGTTCAGATGAGGTTTGGCATACATGTAATGGATGGGGTCTGTGTTGGTGATGACGAAAGTCTTGTGATTTAGAAGGTAGTGTCGGAGTTTGGTGGCCACGAATGATAGGGCAAGGCACAATTTTTCTACATGTGTGTACCTAGTCTCATAGTCCACCAAAGTACGACTTATATAATAAACGGCTTGTTCGTGATTCTCAGAGTCACGATGTGCAAGCATGGCTCCTACAGCGTGGTCGGTGGCGGAAAGGTAAAGGTAGAAAGGGCGGTCGTCTTGGGGTGGGATAAGCACGGGTGGCTACAAGAGATAGGATTTGAGAGCTTCGAAGGCTTGGTGACATTCTTCGCTCCATTGAATGCAATATCCTTTTTAAGGAGGTGATGGAAAAAGGTTGACACCGATCCGAGAGTTGGGAGATGAAACGTCGGATAGATTGAAGCTTACCTTGTAAACTACGCAATTGTTTGAGATTTTTTTGGGTGGGGGGGCATTTCTAGGATAGCTTTGATTTTAGATGGATCGACCTCAATGCCACGCAAAGAGACAATAAAGCCAAGAAGTTTTCCCGAAAGAACACCAAAGACACATTTCTTTGGTTGAAGGCGGACAGAATATTGAATTAAGCGATCAAAAATAATGGTTAACACATCGAGATGTTCACTACGATGTTTAGACTTGCCGAGAAGATCGTCGACATAGTCTTCAAGGATAGTGTGCATAATGTCATGAAAAATGTAGGTCATAGCCCGCTGATAGGTAGCACCAGCATTCTTAAGGCCAAATGGCATGACACGATAACAGAAGGTTCCCCAAGGAGTTATGAAGGCAGTTTTGTGTTGATCGGCAGGGGGCAACCAAAATTTGGTTGTATCCTGAAAAGCCATCCATGAGAGAGAGCATTTCATGACCTGCAGTTAGATCAA
This sequence comes from Taxus chinensis, assembly GCA_019776745.2. Lineage (NCBI taxonomy): Eukaryota > Viridiplantae > Streptophyta > Pinopsida > Cupressales > Taxaceae > Taxus > Taxus chinensis. Next base: position 98,496 of record JAHRHJ020000108.1, read on the forward strand.
CAAGTTGGTCAATGCTAGGTAAGGGGAAGTCATCCTTAGGGCAAGCGAGGTTAAGATCCCGGAAATCTGTGCATATCCGAAGTCCCCCTGTCACTTTAGTGACAGGTACGATGTTAGAAATCCATTGAGGATAGTCAATAGGCAAGATGAAGGAAACAGAAAGGAGTCGTTGGAGCTCCTCTTTGACCAAGAGAGCAATGCGTGGATGCATTTTTCTCAATTTCTGTTTAACTGGTTTGGAATCGGGGTTTAGGGTGATGTTATGGACGGCGATGGTAGGATCAATTCCTGGTATGTCAGCGTAAGACCATGCGAAAGCTTGGCTGCGAACACGGAGAAAGGTAGTAAAGGCGGCTTGTTCTGATGTGTTAAGGGATTGTCCAATCTTCACAATGTGAGGATCCTCCTCCATGTGGATATTGATTTCTATGGTAGATTCGTTCAGCATAGTTTGGGTTTCAGATGGTAAGGCTCGTTGAATATAAGAATCATCCGCGCCAAGGTAAGTGAGGATGGAGTCATCATCTTGGCATTCAACAACATTAATCAAAGGTGAATCCTCTTCAATCATGTCTGGATAAAGAAGGGGCAAAGAAGATGGGTCGTGATTATCGCGTTGATAAGTGAGAGGACCTATGAAGATAGCATTTATGAAAAAAAAAAGTTAGGAGGGATGGATTCAGGGTCTATAGATTCTGCGGGTGATGATGGCAAAGTGGGTGATGATGGTTTGGTAGGGGCGACGTCTTCTTCTTCCAGGATACAGCTGACAGGAGCTGTCTCTTGTGTAGGTGTTTCGGGAAAACCGAGACCACTGCGATCATTGTGTTTACGGGTAGTGGGATGGGGAATGAGTGTATGTCGGCCTTGTTCGTAAAGGCCAAAACCAAAGCCTTTCCACGCACAGCGAGTCAAGAAGGTGAGGGCGAAACGATGATTTGTCAAGTATTGAAAATCGGATTGGAAAGGAACCACACCAAGAGGCGGTTCAGGGGTAATGGAGGATGCGTTAACACCCCCATACGTTAGGTTAGTGTGGCAATGGGGTGGTCCGTAAGAGATTATCTCCCCCACGCGACGGTCATAGGTGGGATGTGCATGTAATTTGTCCGTACTCCTGCGGGGTAGGGAAAGAACTAACGTTATATAGGCGGTACTCCCCCAGCGTAAGGCGCTGAAAAACATCTACTAAGGGGTCGGAGGTTGGAATGTTAGCTGCGGGAAGGGAAGTGGTTTTTGTGATGGTGGTTTCATCAATTGAAGGCGTAGGCGCGGTTGAGGTGGATGGTTGAGGTACATTTGAGGAGGATGGTTGGGTTGAATGTATGGGTGTCTTGATTGGTATAAGCACATTGTTACGGCGGTATAACATATTGCAGGTTTTAAAGGGGGGAGGGTTAGCTTTTACGGTGTAAGACTTCCCCTCGTACTCAAATTTTATGCATCTATGTAATGTTGAGGGAACGCATCCCATGGCTCGGATCCAAGGACGACCCAGCAATATATTATATTGGAACTCTCCCTCAAGGACATAGAAGAGTTCAGGTAAAGTACGTGGTCCTACGCAAATGTTGAGGATCACGGGTGCCTAAGGTAGAAGTAATAGCGTCATTGAATGACCGCAACATGATGGGGTTGGCACACATGCAACTAGAAGGGATGTTCATCTGTTGGAAGGCTTTTGAAGAGATGATGTTTAGGCTAGCACCCCCGTCAATCATAACCCGACGTACTCGAATGTCCCAGACGTAAGCGGAGATGAAAAGGGCAGGGTCAGGGTCTTCTGTACCCAAAGTCGACAATTTCATCTTCAGAGAAACTGACTGCAGCAGCTTGTTGTACAGAGACAGAAGTGGTTGGGGCAGTGGGTTGTTTGGTGAGAGAAGCAACGTGATTGGGTGTTAGAATGGAGGCAACAGAAAGGTTTCATTAGGTAAAACCTCTATCCCTTGAAGGATCTCAATGAGAGCTTGTCGATGAGATTCAGAAGTCTGAATGAGATCATACAGTGTCATTTTTACGGGTGATTGGTGAAGCTGTTTAATCATATTTCGGGGGGCAATGCCATTAGAGACGGGATAGGCGGGGCCGCGAATGACCACTCTAGGTGGTGGTGCAATCGGGATGTTTGACGGAGAAAGAGATGCCGCAGGTGTGTTTTCTTTTGCTTTCCCATTGTTTTTTCTTCCCTCGAGTAGTGACACTAATCATATTAATCTCGTAGACCTGAGATGAGGAAGATGGTTGGGATAATTCATGGTCTTCAAGAGGTGGGGTTGTAATAATGACAGATCTTGGTGAGGCGGGGACAGATGGTATAGGAGAGGGAATGGAAACTAAAGGTCTCTCCCTTCGTAAGTTGTCTTTCTTATTCTTTCTATCCGGGAGAGGTGACTGGCGAAGGATGGTTTTTAGAGATTTGCATCCCTCCACATCATGTCCTGGTGTGCGGTGATAAGCGCAGATTTTAGACTCATCGTAACCCATAGGTCGGGGCTTAGACGGGTCATAAGGTCTAAGTGGAGGTAGGGAAATGGTCGCATTCTCCACCAACATAGCAAGGATTTTGGCGTAAGATCCTTTGAGTGGGGTCAAAATCGGAAGAGGAGGGAGGGTATTGATTGTGTGGGTTTTGGTAATGTTTGGGCATGATTGGTTCGTACATGGGTGGTGGTTTAGCCGAGGGGTGTTGATACATGGTTTTTCACTAAACGTGATTTCTTTGGCGTGCAGAAGCTATGTTGGATGGATGATGAGGCCGCAGATGACGTGGTATCAGAAAACAACCACGGGGAAATAGGAGTGACTGAAAACAAATCTTTTGATGATGGAATTTGTTTAGGGTTGATAGGTGGACAGGATACGCGGAGTGACGGTGTTGCTATACCCTTGGATTTTGTATAGGTGCGGAAGGCGTAGGTTGTTCTAAAGAAAATGCAGGAGGTATGATATATTGATGTAAGGTTGAGGGATGGGGTCCCAATATGGAAGGTAGGTATGACGATGATGGTTTTGATTGGGATAGGGGCACGGATTGAGTTTGTCTCCTAGGTGGCGGAGCAGATTTATTTTTGGATATATCGAGTCGCTTAGGCATAGGGGGTGTACGTTAGACTGGGCATTGGTGAGGTCCCAAGCGTAGGGGAAGATCTGGTTAAGTTGATAGAAGTGGATGGGGCATTTGGTAGAGGTGAGGGGGGGTGAAGGTGAGAAACAGGGGCATTTTAAGCTTCTGTAAGCACTTCGGGTATATGGTGGAGACATCAGGATCAGTCATTTGCATTTGAGTAGAAAAGGGGTACTCAAACGTTCCCATAGGGCTCTGTCTATCTTCTGTGGAATGACAGTCTCAGGTGTGAATTTGAATTTTTGTACGGAAGAAAGGTGGGTTGTAATTCCAGTCCACTGCGGGTGTGACACAGGAGGTAGATGAGGCACTGTATCAATAGATGTTAAGAGGTCAACCGGTCGTTGAAAAAAAGATTTAGGCGATGAGGGACTAATAGGTAGGAGGGGGCGTGTTCGAGGGGATATGTCACGTTTAAAGAATGTGGTGATGTTAGTGTAAGAGATTTCTCGTCTAAGGATGTCAAAAGGAGTGGCGAGCCTTCCCTCTCTCTTGTGTAGAAAGAGTGGTAGAAGGGACGTTGAAATAGATAAAATTAGATAGCATCCACTCAACAGTCTTGTAGGGCTGTGGTGTGAAGAAGACTCGTTGATGAGAAGAGAAGTCGGGTAGTAAACTCTCTATGGGTAAGGACTAATTTCACTTGGCTTGATGGTGTGAAGGAGGTTCAAACTCCTGTGTTGTGGAGAGGCTTGATTTAAAAAAATTTTTAATAGAGGCTTTGGCTGAGGAATCGAAGACTGCAATGGTCTCATTGAACACTCTCCTCGGCTAAGATAGCTTGGGTCACGTTCCTAACTGACGGAGTGATCAGGAATGGCTTGTTGAAAATTTTCAGATTTCGGTTAGAAGGTGGCGTAGGATTAACGAGGTTATATCCCCTGCGTCAACCATTTCCTGCCCACTATGGTTTTTAAACATCTGCAGTTTTCATGACTATGTCTTTACGAGGGGTGAAGAATGAATTGAAAGTTACAAAAAAGTCATTTCTTTGTACCAGGGAAGGTATTGCGGGGTGGAGTCAAACCCAGAGTGAGGTTTAAACAGGGGCAAGGTGATAGCCCCAGCTTTGAGCAATTTCTCCAGGATGACGCCATAAGTTTCTCCCAAGGGAGTGTAATTGGTGGCTCGGCTTTGTACTTATAAGTGGTTTTCGACGGAGTATTGGATGGTGTTTGAGATTTGACCATCACCGCGTGGAAGCCCTTTGATTTAGAAGAGTGGACGCGTGAGGAGTGGATGGTGTGTGACTTGTTAAGTTTAGAATCAGGAGTTTTCGAAAATTTGGTGGTTTTTGTACGCAACCGCCAATTTCTATCTTTCTAAGGCTCAAATTTTAGCTTCCGAGCCATGGTAAAGCCTGCGTCGAAATGATGCGGGAAAGGTTGAATTTGGGAGGGTAGGGGAGAGGTGACTTTAGCGCAGGCCCGCGTAAATAGTTCGATGAGTTCGGTTTGAGGCAAGGCATACGTAAGTTGGTTGATAAGGCCCCGCATCGTCCAACGAAATCTGGATAGATT